>CM062630.1:698608-1045723 GCA_025617555.3 Puccinia polysora | reverse complement strand
TCGGCAAATAATATTGAAAAAATTTCAAGAAACAAGGGCTGAATGCCCTCATACCCATAACCTGCATGCAAGAATAAATCAGTGTTTTCACTGAATACATTTGCCTTTTTTTCAAAAAAAAAATGCCAATTATTTTTTTTATTTTCCGTTTTTTTTCTTTTGGTATCTTTAATATAGCTTTGAATCAATTTGTTAAGTTTCAATTTGATTTCTTTATATTTGTTTTGATTTCTGATTTTTCATTTGTTTATTATTGTCATTTTTTTAATTGTTTATTTTTCTAATGTCTTTTGTTTTTAAGCAGTGCTTAATTTGAAAGTGTTCACAATCTGTTCACAGCTCACAATGGGTTTTTTTTAAGAATCTTGAACCATTTCAGTTTTGGATGGGCTATAAGTGTATTTTTATGAATTTTGTTAAATTTTTTTTAATTATTTATTTTTTTAATTTTTAATTTTTTTTGTCTATTTTAATATATTTTTGTATTTTTTTGTACTTTTGTATATTTTTTTACATTTTCTTTTATATTGTTTTATATTTTTTTATATTTTTGTACATATTTTTTTATTTATTTTTATATGTTTTTTCTTTATATTGTTTTATATTGTTCCATTTTTTTATATTTTTGTAAGCTTTTTTATGTTTTTTCATTGTTTTTATTTTTGTCCATTGTGTCTATTAATGATTTCAAGGGTCAGGAAGAATAAATTCAAACTAATCCTAAAGATTGATTTTTTTGATGTGTGAAACCTCTTCTACATTGTTGATGCTCCTCCTCAGACAATAGCTCATCCTCACTACAAAAGGTGCTTGTGAAGTATCATAAAACATTGAATTTTTTCAACCCCTTTTCAAGGATGATAACTCCTATAAAGTAGGGCATGACTGGGAATTTGAGCTGGCAGAACTTAAATGTGGTTTGGGGGCCTTCCCCCCCACCCATCCAGTTTTGTTTTGAATTTTTATATGTATTATTTATTTATTGGGATTTTTCCAGATTTTTCTATATTTCTGTATATTTTTTTGAATTTTTTTTTGAATTATTTTTTTTTACCTGTTTTTATATGATCTTATATTCTTTATATTTTTTTAATATTTTTATTTATTTTTTTACATCTTTTAATTTTTTATATTTATTATACAATGTTACATTTTTTCACATTTTTTCTATATTAGGTTCTATTTCATTTTATTTTATAATGATTTTTTATTCTTTAAATTAACAAGATTGAAAATTTCTGGAGTAGTGAACAACCTTGTTCCCAACTCCGGGTTTGTAAATTTCCATTCATGATCCATTCACAACCTGGGGGTGTGAATTTAGCCCAGCCTTTTATTTTTCATTTTTCATTTTTAATTTATTGATTTTTTTTATTTTTATATTTTTTTATTTGTTGATTTTTTTTTCATTTTTTTCATTTTTGATGATTTTTCATTTTTTATTTTTGATTTTCAATGTTTTATTTTTGATTTTTTTATTTTTTATTTTTATTTATTTTTATTTTTCTTTTTGGCTTCCTGTCAGCATGATGGTCAACTTAGCACAAGTTGACAACCGCACTGATAGTTTCTGATTGCATGGTCAAGCCCCAACAGGTCCCCGCTGAAAAATTGAAGGGGCTGCGCAGAGATCAACTCTCTGGGAGGTGGACAACTTATTTTAAGTTTTCCATCAACCCAACAGGGTAAAAAAAAATCAAAAAAAATCAAAACCAATCAAAATCAAAACAAATCAAAAAAAAATCAAAAATCAAAAATCAAAACAGAATCAAAACAAATCAAAATCAAAACAAATCAAAAAAAAATCAAAACAGAATCAAAACAAATCAAAATCAAAACTAATAAAAAAAAATCAAGAATCAAAAGATGGTGGAACTAAATTCACAATCTTTTAAGACACATTACTGACTCAACATGGGTCTTGTTGCACAACTCAAAACCGAATTTCAGTGGTGAACAGATTTTGAATGATCATTTTTTCCATTTTTTCATACTTTCTATGTATTTATTTTTTTATACTTTTTCATGTTTTTTTTTTTTGTATTGTTTTATATTTTTGTATTTTTTTGTACATCTTCTACATCATTTTTCATCTATTTTATATTCTTTTATATTTCTTCACATTTTTACATATTATCTGATAACTTGATATTTTTTTATATTGTTATATATGTTTACTTTTTTTTACATATGAATTTATCCTTTGAAGGGTCACAAGGAATATGTTTAAAATGATCCTAAAGATTTATTTTGTTGATGATTAAAAAATCTTCTAGAATGTTGTTGTTACTTCTCAGACAAGGGCTCATCCTCACTAAAAACATTGCCTGTGAAGCATCATCAAACCTTCAATTTTTTCCAACCCATTTCACTGATGTGACCTCCTATATAGTAGGGCAGGACCCAGAAATTGGGCTGGCAGAACTTAAATGTGGTCCGGGGGCCTCGCCCTCACATAGCCACTTCTCAGGTTTTTTTTGTATATTTTTGTATATTTTTGTATATTTTTGTATATTTTTGTATATTTTTGTATATTTTGTATATTTTTGTATATTTTTGTATATTTTTGTATATTTTTGTATATTTTTGTATGTTTTTGTATATTTTTGTATATTTTTGTATATTTTTGTATATTTTTGTATATTTTTGTATATTTTTGTATATTTTTGTATATTTTTGTATATTTTTGTATATTTTTGTATATTTTTGTATATTTTTGTATATTTTTGTATATTTTTGTATATTTTTGTATATTTTTCTATATTTTTGTATATTTTTGTATATTTTTGTATATTTTTGTATATTTTTGTATATTTTTGTATATTTTTGTATATTTTTGTATATTTTTGTATATTTTTGTATATTTTTGTATATTTTTGTATATTATTGTTTATTTTTGTATATTTTTGTATATTTTTGTATATTTTGGTATATGCTGTATACTTTTGTATATTTTTGTATATTTTCTTGTATTTTGATGTAGTTTTTCAAACCTTTTTATATTTTTTGTAATTTTTAAAACTTTTTTTTTTTTTTTTCAATTTCTTGTATTTTTTTTTATTTTTTCCAATTTTGTATTTTTTTTTGGATTCATTTTGATTTTGATTTATTTTGATTCTGTTTTGATTTTTTTTTATATTTTTTTTTACCCTGTCGGGTTGATGGACGACTTTCAATAAGTCATCTCCCTCCCCAAGACTTGATCCCCGCCCGGCCCCTTCAATTTGGCAGTGGTGACCGTTTGGAGCTCAACCATGCAATTGGAAATTGCCAGTGTGGTGGTTGACTTGTGCTAAGTCAACCCCCATGCTGACAGGAAGCCAAAAAAAAAATAAAAAAAAAAAAAAAATAACAAAAAAAAATCAAAAAAATCAAAAAATCAAATATAAAACATTAAAAATAGAAAATAAATCAAAAAATAAAAAAATAAAAAAAATCAAAAAAATAATCAGAAATGAAAGATAATCAAAAAAGTCAAAAATCAAAAAAATGAATAATTAATAAATAAATAAATAATAAAAAATCATGGGAAGTGCTAAATTCACAACCCTGGGTTGTGAATGGGTCATGAATGGTGTCATTTTTGAAATCAACACGTTTTCAAGAATCAGGAAAAAAATTGGTATTTTCAAAATAAGTCATTCTCCCTTTTGACCATGAAAGTAATGAAAATTGTAATTATCACGAATATTTCACACTAACCCCAAACATTTGATTAAATCCATTGAATAATCAAAATTGAAATGATTTTCTTGATAATATCATCAAATTTATTTATTACATAGAATTGAAATTCTGAATAATTCTAAATATTTTTTATTCCAGGCATGCACTAGAATTACTTGGAATCCTCAAGAACTGATACAAACAACTTTTCTCAGGTTTAAACTCAAGGTAGAATCAGAGTTTTCTCAGAGTCAAAAAAATTTTCAGGTGCCACACCTGCCGGCAGGCGCACCCTTTTTTTCATGGTGACTCCACACAACACAACACAACACAACACAACACAACACAACACAACACAACACAACACAACACAACACAACACAACACAACACAACACAACACAACACAACACAACACAACACAACACAACACAACACAACACAACAAAACAAAAGACAACACAAGAAAACACAAAACAGCACACTCCAAACCTACTGCTACCAAATAAAACTTCCTGAACCAAAAACTCTTCTCACTCCATTTCTACTCAAAACTTTTTGCATCATCAACTCAAATCTCAAATTCCTTTCTAAACAAAACATCCCTTTTCAAAATGTCTCAACAAAAGATCCACCCACTTTTCAGAACTGTCTCACCTGGCCCATCCTCCATCACCTCATCTTACCAAACTAGTGTTTCTATACCCCTTTCCCTTTCCTCATCTTCTCAATCTAATGATACCAATACTCTTGTCCCTCCTCCTGAACTATCATATCATCAGAAGAAGGAGTTATTTTATGCTATCCAATTATAGGAAAAGTTCCATGGATATGCCATTTCTACTTAAGTATCAAACTTGAAGAAACATACCTACACATATCAATGTGATAAATCTGGAGAACATAAACCCAGTGAAGATCCCAATAAATTTCAAACAACAAGAAAGACCAATTGAACTTTTAGATTATCTGGAAATTTCTTGAAAATATTAGGTCTCTGAAAGGGTAAAGTTATATTTCCAGACCACAACCATGCACCCTCAGATGATCCTTCTACCCATCCATTCAATGGAAGAATTCATGGAAAGCAACAGGAGACTGTAAAAAACTTAATCAAGGCTGGTGTTCCCCCATTTAAAATTTAAAATTCCCTTATAAAAACTCCTCAAATCCAGTTCATACAAAACAAAGTACTATTTATGATAAAAGATCTCAAATCCAAAAAAAATATCTTGATGGAAAAACCCCAATTTAATACTGGAACTCCCAAATTCTTCTTTTTTTGTATAGAGTCAAAAATATGGATGGACACATCACTTCTTTATTGATTTCAAACCCTGATTCCATAAAATGTCTTAAAACATTTCCTACTCTTCTCATGATGAACTGCACATATATAAAAAAAAATTGGGATGCCTCTTCTTCATATTTTTGGGGTAAACAATTCTTCAAGAAATTTCTCAGTTTCTTTCTGTTTTTATCCCAACAAAAAAAGTATAAATATAAATGGGCCCTCAATCAAATTCAGGAAATATTAGAACATCAAAAAACAGGGTTATTGATGGAAAACTCATATAATTTGAGAGATCAAAAACTGGATAAAATAAGAATAAACACCAGGAGTTAAAAATAAGGAGAACATAGGGAGCTGAGCAGAGACAGCAAGAGAAACAAGATCAAAGTTCCACCACAGCAATAGGTTCAATAAATATTCTTTGACCAAATGAGTTTAATGGTGACAAAGGAGATGAGAGGTCAAGTTGACAGGCAAGACGGAAAAGGCATGAGTGGAGATCAGAGAAGGAACCAAGAATCCACCTCTGTGCCCAAAAATTTAAGTAAAGGTTGGAAATTGGACTGAAGGATTGATGAGAAGAAAAGATGGTTTTGTTCATACTCAACTAGATCAGAGGTTGAAGTTTTGAAGGTAGTTGATTCATGAGGAATTTAAGGGATAGATGGAAAAAGTATAGAATAAGGATAAAGAAGAAAGGGGATAGGGGAAGAATTAAAGGAGGTAGGTCAAGAAGAGACAGGGATAGTTAGGATGATAGCTATTTATTAGCAGAAAGAATTATCCAGAGAGCTGATTGGATTTCTTTTGGAATGAAACAATGAAGACTCCTTCAGAAAGCAGCACTGGTCCAATGAAAACAGGGATGGAAGAGAAACAGGTCTGTGACATTCAGATGAACCCAACTAAGGCCCACAGACAAGATTGTCATTTATCTTCAACACCCCCCTCAGTTTGGGATGAAAAAATAAAGCAAATCTTCAGGAGGGAGTAGGGAGAGTTCCACAAGCATGCTTTGGTGAGTCCATCAGCTATCATGGACTGGGAAGAAACAAGCTTTATATTTACTTCTTTTGCCTTGAATTTCTCTTGTAGATATTTGGATTTGATATTGAGGTGTTTGGCTTTAGAGTGAGATCCAAAGTCTTTGATTTCTTTGAGCAGGCCAAAAATAACAATTTGAAACAGGGTGGGGTTACGTTTGGTTTTCCAGAGCTCTGCAATGAGATTAGTGATCCATTCATTTTCCTGATTGTCATCATAAAGAGAATTTATTTTGGATTTTGTGGAGGAAATTGCTATTTTTCTTTGGCTACCGCTTTACCAAGAGATGGGACAGGATTTCCAGAGACAAATATATCCAGACTGAAATTTTATGGAGTTGTTATCATCTCCTGGAATGGAATCGGAATAATATTGGAGTTCGAAGTCTGCAGAACTCAAAAGTTTGAGTTGAAGCTTGAGCTCTTTAGTGCCAATCAGATAGCAATAGCAGTTTAGTACTTCTTTCCAGTGTGACAGTCCTGGAGAGTTGTTCTCTTGGGATAATATGGAAAAAACAGGTGACATATTGGGTTGATTAGGGCAGGCCACAAAGTTTAGGATGCCAGTGTAATGCCTATAGTTGATGTTAAGATGGGAGAAGGCTTTGAGCGCTTTTTCAGAGGCTTTGTTGAGGCATACACTGGGCAAGAGAGGAGTTAAAACCAATCTTGAACTGGAAAATTTTAATTCTTCTAGTGTTTTGTCAATCAGTTTTATTTGATCAATAGTGATACATTTTTTGGAAACACAGATGTCCATGCCAATAATGGTGTCAGGAGAATGAGATGAAGAATTGGGAAATCTAGAAAGAAAAGGATGAGAGAAGGATTCAGCTTCTCCCACCACAAGTAGATCATCAACATGATATTAAAAAAATGAATTAGAGGAGTGATTGATGAAGAGACAGGGATCACTATCAGAGGAAAAGAAAGAAATTTTGTTGAGCCAGTAGGTAAGAGTATTAAACCAGTTGCCTTGTGCTTGCTTGATTCCATAGAAAACTTTTTTGAGCTTGAGAAAAGGAGAGGTGCGTTTTCAGAGCCTGGGTGTTTTAATATAGATTTATTCTTTAAGGGGAGCATGCAAAAAGGCAGCTGTGATGTTGAATTATTTGATTTTTGGTTTCTTATCACAGCAGAGGGTGAGTAAGGCAAGGAATCAGGAGAATTTTCCAGTGCGGGAAAATGTGTTGAAGTATTCTACTCCATGGACTTTCTGAAAGCCCTGAATACAGAGTTGCACTTTCTTTCTATCATTGCTGGATTTGGTGGCAGGTTTGGTTTTCAAGACCAGAGTTGTGTATAGATACTTAGAAGGGGTGGAAGTGAATTTTCCAAGACTTCTTTTTTTTCAAAGTTTTCAAACTCTTTGTCTATGGTGTCCTTATAGGTCTCTAGTCGCTCATTGAGGTAAGTGTACTTGACCGTTTTAACACTCAGATTTCTGTTTCTCAATGGATATCAAGAATCAGAGTTGTTGGCAGTGGGAATAGTTACAGCTAGGTTTTCAGAGTCAATGTTTTCTTCCTCAGTGCTGATGAACTGTTCCAACAGAGGTTTTCAGCCTCCTGGATGCCAAGACCGATGCTATGCTTTAGCTACCAGAGGTGATAGAATAAATAACAAATGTACCTGATCCTTTGCCTTTCAGTTGGGATAATTCATCCCAACCATTCCATCTTTCATGTATGATTCTACCTCTTTCCTTGGAATAATTTTCTGAAAATCTATCTGGGTAGCTTTTACCTGGGAGATTATCTTTTTCATAGACATCATGTCCTCCTCTGCTTGGGCTTCTTTGAACTCTTCCCAATATTTCACGTGCTCTCTGACTAAGTATTTGATCCTGGATTCCTTGGACAGATTCTGCTGGGGTGGCTGCTGGGAATCTTCTTTTCATGGAGGGTGCCTTGATTCTACTACCTTCTCCAGCTGTAGGTTGGGAGAAGGCAGAAGTACTTGGTGCTGTTCCTTGTCCATCAACATTTGATTCATGGGTTCCATTCCCTTCATCGTTGTCCTTATTGGTGGTCTCACGGTTACTGGGAGCTTCTGGCAAAGATCCATAGGAGAGAATTCTCCCTGAGGCTCTTGTGTTACGTCTTTTCATATTTGAATAAAATGTTTATAAGTATTTTCAAGAAAAAATCCATAAAAATAATTTTTATGCAAAACTCACTTAAGTTGATGTTCAAAGGTACCAAGACTTTATTGGGATTAAATTGATCCTTAGTAGGTAATCCTACTGGGTCTTGGTGTGTTTCAATGAGGTCTTCACCTGCCCAATCAATATCTTCAGGGCTTCCAGAGATATCTGGGATTTCTTGATCCAATGAATCAATTTAAGTGGCGGTGGTATCTGGTACAGGAGGGTTCACTGATGTAAAAAAAGTTTCTTTTCTTCATCAATAAAATATATTAATATTATTTTTAAAAAAATAATATGGTAATACAAGTTGTATACTTAATTTTATATTTCAAAAATTAATTTATACCGTATTTCTTCCAACCTTTTGTGTTTCCTTAAGAGGTTCTGAAATTTGATACGCCTCTCAAGATCTTATTTTTCAAGGAGTTTTTTTAGGTGTTTATGTGCACAAGAGATATGAAGTTGCTCAGCTTGAGTCAAAGCTTTCCAACCAGTAGGGTTATAATTTTGAATATATTGTTCTTTTCTTATCTTTAAAATATTTAAATAATAGATTATTAATTCTTCATTGGTTTTTAAATCCACTGAAAAAGAATTTAATGATAAATCACAGTTATAAAGTCAGATAAATTTATCTTTAATTTACTTTTACATGAAATGTCTGGTCCAAAGTATTAAATATAATAAAATGGAATATTTCCCGGCCAGAACCCAAATTGTCAGCCTCCTGGATTCCAAGACCCTTTCTATCCTTTAGCTACCAGAGGTGATAGAATAAATAATAAATATATTATTTAATAAATGCAGCAAAAATCCGTAAATTATTTGGATTAAGCTTATTGCAAGGTTAATTGGTTTGGTTATGGTTTATTTTTATAAATCAATATGAATAAATTGATTATTAAATATTTTTATAGAGGGGCCACAATTAAATTGGGGATCTTTAACACCTCTCTTCAGGAATTTCAGTATGAAAACACGTAGTCCTGGTTAATTTGGGCTCTTTAGTTTAAAGGATATTTTACCCAAAGATAATATGTATAAAAAATACACGGTGGAGTGGCAGGTCCTTGTAACCAAGCTTCAACAACAGAGAAAGGATAATGAAACTCACTGGTATATTACTAAATTCTTGGGGTATCTGTTGGGCACGTGTACTGATGGGTTAAACCTGTATACTGGGGTTATTAGGTTGTTCAGCAGTTTTAATTGATAAAAAGAGGTTGAGGACGGATATTATTGATCAAACTTAGCCATAAATCGCTTAATTATCTCTTATAAGTACTTCATTACCTTGGCATGGTGTCTGGATATAAATATAACTGGGTCTCTGCCCATCAATATCCTCAAAAGAGCTCTTTATTTATATCTTTTGGAGTCCCAATATTATCTTTCTATGCGGTACAGGGGCTCAAACAGATGGACACTAAGGCTAGCAGGGTAACCAGTGGTAGCCTGTTACGTGTTTTTGGTTCTATAGCACGGGTAGCATCTAATTCCTCAGGGTATGGGAATTATTATACTTCATAATTGATATTACTACGTGTGAATAACACTAATCTGTCCTGTTTATGTATTATTTAATTAATCATCCTGAGTAAATGTTCCCAGTAAGTTAAAAATTATTTTAATAGACATTTCTACGGACATCCTGATGTCAGGTGAGTTTTCAATATGTATTAAATAACTGGAGTAAATTCATGATATTGATTTTACTCCTTATTTTCGAGTTCCAGTTGATTTACTAAAATAATTACTTAAAAATATAAGTCATGAGAATTCATGTAATATTTTTACATCTTTAGTTTTCTTAGTATGACACAAAGATATTGATGTCTAGAAATTCTCAAAAAAGTATATTAAAGTATTTTAATATATTTTTAGAAGTTTTCATTGTCTTATTTTCGAAATTCTTGGTACTTTGAATTATATTTAATAAAAAGCACGTATAAGGGTTATTTAAGTATTTTTATATAATATTTTGTACTTTTAGACTATCTCATATTCAGGGGAATATTTATTACATATGTAGAATGTTCCCGTGTGGGTTGTAGCATGTTTACGCAGTACCTAAGCTTCTCAGGCCGCCTCTCACTCTTTCAACCCGTAGTCCCGAAGCTGCGTACTTTTCAGAGGCCCAGGGCTGCGTACACGACCATGACGGAGTGACAGGGCTGTATCTCAGCCGCACGCGGATGCATTGGCTTCCACGGCTGCGTGCGGAATTGTGACAAAACTCATTTCTGTCCATAACTACTAAAATATTAGACACAACACCTCAATTCTGACTGAATTTTAGGTGTGAAACCTATACGTGACAGTACCTGTAAAATATTTAATTGGCCAAAAATCTCAATGGTGGTGCCATGGTTTTTTTGGTTTTTGTTTCCTTAATTATTTAAAAATATAAGGAGTTGGATTTCAAGGGTGGGTTCAGTGAGTGACCCTACCTAATTTTGGGTGGAAAATCCATTCTTGTAATAATCTTCATGTTTTTCCTACTCCTTCTTAGGTTAATTATATTATTATTATTTTTATGTTATTTTTGTTACTTTTGCAGCTTTCTCTGCAATAGTAGCAAGCTGACAAAGATTCTTCAAAGTCATCTTGACTCCAAATGTTTTTGCTAGTATCCTTTTTAACTTTTGAGGGAGAGTTAAGCGGGTTCAAGGGAGGAAGTTGGGCAGAAATTTTCTAGAATACAGATGCACTCAGGTAATGTACATATCAGTGTGTAATCAAAATGGGATGCACAAATGGGCACACACAGCCCATTGGACATCACTTTGGCCACGTGGGCCTACGTAGATGTTATTGGCATTGGGCTTTTGGGTGCCAAAACAAGTTTTCCAAGTCAATTGGCACACGGGCATTGATGGGCCTGTCAGGTTGGATGGGCCACCTTGGCCAGATGGGCGGTTATGGGCCCAAGGATTATTATGGACATACTTTGCCAGACTAGCTGGCCCACCAATTTTTTTTTAAAGGATCATTGGGCCTTGGCAGCCCGTTGGGGCCACTGCCTGTGTTGCAGCCCATTGGGGCTGCTTGTTTCTTACCTGGGGCCTGTTGTGGGGCCTGAAATCCTGCATGGGGCCATTGAAAGGGGAAGGGTGCTCCGTTTGGAGTCCCCCCAGCTGCTGTGTGCAGGGCTGCGGCCCCAGTTGGTAGCCACTGCGTGGGATGGCAGCCCCTGCGTCCCTCCCTCCCCTCTCTTGGTTGCAAGGGGGAGGGAGGATGGCCTTTCCTCCTCTACAAGACCAGCTAGCTGGTCACAAAAAAGGCAACTGGCAAGGTGGGAGGGGACCTTATCATTCCCCCACCTCAAGACCAATTTAGATGGGGCCATCTCCCCCCCCCCCTTTACAAAGGGGGAGGCAACCAATGAGGCTGGGTGGGCCTGACCACCACCCAGACCACCTTCTGTGTGGAGAGCCCTGGAGGTATTGACCCCCAGAGCCCCTATAGGAGGATTTGATCACCTCCCCAGGAGATTGGAGCAAAGGAGGGGGGGTGCACACCCGCAGGTTACACCCCCCCTCATGAGTTTTTGGGTGGACCCAGAGTGATTATGAGTCAACCCTGGCCATTTTGAGGGCCAGGGGCCTGGTTCCAGGAGGCAACCAGGCCTGTGAGTGCATAGAAAGGGCCAGAAGAGAGATGTAACCAGGTAACAGGGCTGGTTGTAATAGACAACCAGCCAGGGGCTTAACAGCAAGGGGCTTGTTCAGCCCTGTGAGGGTGGAAACACCAAATTTGACCAGTACAGGCCATTTCCTGTTGGCCTGGGGCAGGAAATGTCCCAGGAAACCAGAGATGGATTTTATCAACCATGCTGGTCACCTAGCTGAGAGAGAG
Organism: Puccinia polysora; assembly: GCA_025617555.3. Classification (NCBI taxonomy): domain Eukaryota; kingdom Fungi; phylum Basidiomycota; class Pucciniomycetes; order Pucciniales; family Pucciniaceae; genus Puccinia; species Puccinia polysora. The sequence goes on along the minus strand of CM062630.1, from coordinate 1,033,714 downwards.
GGGAGGGGGGTGCATGTTTGTATGTTACACCCACCCCTCCTGTGGGTTTTGGTGGGACCCAGGGGGATTCTGGGTCCACCCTGGCCATTTTGAGGGCCAGGGGCCTGGTTGCCTCCTGCAACCAGGCCTTTGAGTGTACGGGAAGAGCCATTATGGTCAAAATTGAGATGTAACAAGGTAACATAGGTAGGTTGCAATAGACAACCAGCCAGGGGCTTAACAGCAAGGGGCTTGTTCAGCCCTGTGAGGGTGGGAACACAAATTTGACCATTACACGCTGGTTTAAAGGTTCCAGAAATAATTCCAAGAGGGCTTAGTAAGCCCAAACGAAAAAACAGGTCTTTTTGAGCCTGAAGAGCACATTTCGGGCGGAATTTTTGCCTTTTGCTTGTCATTACATGAGCTCCAGATGAGCACCATCTTTTGTATTTAAGGAGATCTTCTCCCTTCTGTTTTCCATCAATTCCTTCATCAATTCATTTAAATTCAAATGGGTGCAATTGCCTCTGCCTCAGATTAAGGAGCAATTATCAGACATTATTGTCTCATCTTTTCTTTTGCTTTAAATCAGTACTGCTCTTTGACTTAGCTTGTGAACCAAAAAATCTCACACACAATCAGTACCTTCATAAAAATTATTTCCAAACAATATAGATCCTCATACCTTACTTTTTAAAACCTCAAGGACCTCAAATTTTCTGAGAAGATGTCTTATATCCCGGAATTCAGCTCAACCAAGATTTTTTTGAATGTTGAAAACTATGGTTCTTGGTCTAGCTTAATGGACAGTGAGCTAGACAACATTTTTTGTGGAAATATTATTGATGCAGATGATACCTTGATCAGTTCAGAGGTAGAGAAGAAGTCATACCATCTCATTTTTAGGAATTTGGATGAAAGTCATATTGCATGGGTTGCTGAGACTTTGAAAGAGGGACAGAAGAGGATGGAAAGAATTTTATGGAAGATGCTCAAGGCCAAGTATGCTGGTAATTCTGTTCATCAGAAGGGTATTTCTTTCAATAACCTTTTCAATTTGAAATTCTTCAACTTCAAAGAATTTTTTGGGGAGCCAAGATTAAGCATTTCTAAGTTCAATTCATCTTGGCTGAACATGGATTGTGAGTTTTTGTAACTCTTAATTCTGCAGAAGCTACCAAAATAGTATGAGTCCTTGGTTAGGATTATATCTCAATTGGATCCACTTCCTGGTGACAAGGATGTGTCAAAGAGAATTTAAAAGGATGATCTTCAATTTAAGATGAAGGAGGGCACATGAACTGCTCTGGTTGGTAATACATGAAAGGGCCAAATGAAGGCTAGGGCCAAGAGGGATTTATCAAAGGTCTTATGTTATAATTTTCAGAAGAAGTTAAATATACAAAGGATTGCAAGGGGGCCAAAAAGAGGAAGAAGTATGAAGAAGAAGACAAGGAAGAAAAGGAGGTCATCCTTGCAATGAAGAACATTGCTATGGTGGCATTGGAATGCCCATCAGAAAAGGCTGCTGTGGAACATGTCCCCAACAGGAAGGCAAAGCTCATTGAAGATCAAGACATGGAATTGATTGATTATGAAGAGGGTAATCTTAAACTTGATGATAAGAACCTATCAGTGGATGATAATTTCTCTTTCCTTACATGAAGATTGAAAGATGATTTTCTTGGTTTTATTGATTCTGGTTTTATGGAACAGATGTTTTTTGTGCCAAATTTGTTTTCAAATCTTAAATATTTTGATGGGTTTGTAAATATTGGCCAAAAAGGAAGAAAAATTCAGATTAAAGGAATTGGAAAATTTAGTCTTGCAAATCACTTGGGTTTCAAAATATCTTTTGAGAGACTGTTCTATGCACTAGATCTGACTTATAAACTTGTTTGTCTTGGAGTTCTCTGTAAAAAAGGGTTCCAGATTTGTTATCTTAAATAAGATAATATTGTTAATGATTTGAATGGGAGAACTATCCTAAGTGGAGAAATTTGGAATAAGTTTCTCTGTTCTAACTTGTTCAAGTATACAGCTCTGAGCACTGTTTCTCACAATAGAAGTGGCCATAAGGTGAAGGACAGAGCCTGTGAAAGTTGTACCTTAGGGGCCAAGACCAGAAATGTGTTCTCAAAGAGTAGAGATGCCACAAAAGTTCCTAGAGAGGAATTTTCCATTGATTTTTCAGGGCCATTTACACCAGTTTCCCTTGGAGGGGCAAGATAATTCATCAATTTATTTGATAAAGAAACTAATTATGCTTGATTAAAACCAATAAGATCAAAATATCAGAACACAGAGGAGGTTTCAGTAATCTTCAAAGCCTGGAAACAGAATGGTTTGATGAGGAAGATGAAGAGGTTTATTACTGATGGAGGGGGTGAGTTTGTGAGTAATGAGTTTGAAGGAAACTCTTGAATGATTATGGCATCACTCATATCGTTACTACAGCTAGTACCTCACAAAACAATGGAATAGTTGAGAGGATAAATAGAAATTTATTGGAAAAATTGAGAACTATCATGGCTCAATTGGGTCTACAAAAGTTGATATGGGCTGCGTTTGTGTGCATAGTGTGTTGGTTGCACAATATAGTAAGTGTTAATGGGAAGAGTCCGCATTATCAGTTTTGAAAGTTGTACCCCAAAACACCACACCTAAGAAAAATTGGTTGCTTAGTGTATTATAGTGTCCACCATAATTTAATGGTTGGAAATTTACGTCCTTGAGCCAGAACAGGGGCACTTGTAGGCTTTGATTTAATAAGTAAGTCATACAGGACGTATTTTCAAGGGACAAGAAAGGTTATCCTTTGTAGGGATATAAAATTTGAAGAAATTACCTTTCCACTCAAAAGTAGTGAAGATAGTGCTGTTCAGGAATCACAGCAGGAAATAGAATTGGAGCCTATTTCACCAGAAGAGGCTGGGTATAATGTCATTAATGATTATGTTGAGATGGCAGAAGTGCCACAGGAGGGTTCAGTACCCCCTTCAGGGGAGTCTGTGGACTCAGAATCTGATGAGCCTCCACCTCCAGTTAAAAGGAGTGGCAGGATGATGATACCTGTTGATAGGTATGGGGAATGCAATTCCCATTATGCTTCTACAGAATATGAGGAAGACACACTTTGGGAAAAGTGTAGGCTTAATAAGATTTGAAAGTCAACTTCAGAGATTGGTAATAGAGTTAACCCAAACAGCTTTGGCCAAGCTATGAATTCTGACAAGAGAGCCAATTGGAAGACAGCTATTTTTGAGGAATTTAATTCTCTGGAGAATAGTAGTGTGTTTGAAGTGGTTAAGAAAGATTCATTTCCAAAGGGAAAGACCATTGTTAGGTCTAGATTAGTGCTGACTAAATAGTTTGATACTAATGGATTTTTGAAGAGGTTCAAAGCTAGATCTGTTGCACAGGGCTTCAAGAAGAGAGAGGATATTAATAACCAGGAGACTTTCTTGCCAACTGGAAGGCTTTCCACCTTCAGGTTCATCATTTCTTTGGCAAGGGATTTGGGTGAAGAAATCAGACAAGCTGATTTTTTGACTGCATACTTGAATTTATAACTTGGAGAGGAGGAGACTGTGTATATTTCAGTTCCTGATGGTTGCAAGTAATGGCTGGTAGAGACCAATCAAGATACGATCAAGAAAAACTGTGAGAATTTTCCTCTCAGCATATAAAGGGGAATATTTACTCAAGCTGTGTAGATCCCTGTATGGATTAAAGCAAGCAGCTAGGTCATGGTAAAACACCATGAGTAAGAAACTGATGGAGATTGGTTTCAGGAAAAGGGAGGCCAACCCTTGTGCCTTTGTGAGAAAGGATGCAATTTTGTTTGTTTGGGTTGGCAAAACTATCATTATTGGGAATTTTAAGGAGAGATTCATGGAGAACCTCAAAAAGGAGCTCAAGATAAAAGATCTTGGCCTGGCACAACATGTGATGGGAATGAAATTCAGTAAGAACAAGAATGGGGTCAAGTTGGATCAGAACCATTATGCGTCAGCTCTACTTAAGTAGTATGCTTTAAAGGATGCAAAAGAGTTTGGTGCTCAAATGCAGTCTTAAATTTGGTTATAAAATTCTACAGATGAAAAGCATCTAGAGTTTGTTCAATCCATGAATGATTATAGGTCAGCTATTGGATCTTTAAATTATTTGGGGCAGTGTACAAGGCCAGATATTTCATTTTCAATTGGTGTTTTGTCACAAAACTTAGAGAGACCTAGCACAAGGCATTGGTCAGTGTTTCAGAGAGTTATGAAGTTTCTTAAAGGAAAAATAAGTCTGGGACTGCAGTTTTCAAAGTCAGAAAACTTTTACTTGGTTGGTTATTCTTATGGAAGTTGGGCAGATGGTAACACTAGGGAATCAACAAGTGGTTTCTTATTCTTCTTAGGGAAGAAGTTAGTTTCATGGATTTCCAAAAAGATTTCAGCAATAAGTCTTTCATCAACAGAAGCAGAGTACAGAGGGTACCTGTCAGCTTGACAGGAAGCAAAATGGTTGAGAAAGGTCTCAGAGGGTACCCATAAACCACAAGGGTTTGCGTTTATGTATTCTGATATTCAGAGTGCCATTTCCTTGGCAGAGAACAAAGTGTTCCATTCAACAAAAAAACATATTGATGTTCATTATAACAATATACCTGATGCATTAAACTGCAAAGAGATAGTGTTATGGTACCCCTTTGGAGCAATTATTGCAGATATCTTAACTAAGGCGTTAGATAGGAACAAACATCAAGGCTTTGTGTCTAGTATGAAAATGGAATCCCTTTTGGATTAAGGGGGTTTCTTAAAATACAGATGCACTCAGTTAATGTGCATATTAGTGTGTAATCCAAATGAGATTCACAAATGGGCCTCCACAGCCCATTGGATATCATGTGGGCCTAGTTGGATGCTATTGGTTTTGGGAATTTGGGCGCCAAAACAAGTTTTTGAAGTCAATTGAGACATGGGCCTTGACAAGCCTGGAAGGGTGGATAGGCCACTTTAGCCAGATTGGCTTATATTGATGAGCCAAAGGATTGTTATGGAAATACTCAGCCAGACAGGCTGGCCCTTCAAAGTATTTTTTTTGGGTTTATTGGGCCTTGGAGCCCCATTTGGGAGGCTGCCTGTGTTGCGGCCCGCTTGGGGCTACTGTGGAAAGTAAGAGAGAGAAACTCTCCTAGTTGTCCTCAAGTTTCAGAATTGATAGTCTTAGCATCTGTAAGGATAAGAATGCTGCATTAAAGATATATATATATATATATATATATATATAGAGAGAGAGAGAGAGCGGGGGGGGAGAGAGAGAGAGAGAGAGAGAGAGATTAATTTTCATTTCCTTTCTGCATCCATCCATCCATCCATCCATCCATCCATCAGTCCATGTATTTAAATTTGTATATGAGTTTGTGTGTGTCCTACAAGCTGGGGTTGAGAGAGCCGACTTTATACCCACCCTCTCAACCCTATCCTAAGTATAAGCGCAACAAAAAATAGAAAACAAAGCCTAGAAACCAGAACCCTTTCTCATACTGCAACCACCCTCAAGCCGGCCTACCATTACACGCACCCCTTTTTTCCTTCTCATGACGCAACCCTCTGCCACAACCTACTAGGCGCCCCCCACGTTGTCCGTATCTGCCAGACGCGCCACGTGATTTCCTGCTCCACAGATTGGCCTGCACATGCATGCGTCTGGCCCGCTCTGTGAGAATTATTGGCCCACAAGCTTAGTAAAAGAGCAGTACATAGAGCAAAAGAAATGCTGAGACAATAATTTCTTATGATTGATCCTAAATATGAGGCAGAGGAAATGGCGCAGTGGTGAATTTGAATGAATGGTTGAATGAATGGATGAAAAACAGCAATGAGAAGGGCTCCTTAAATATAAAAGATGGTGGTCGATTAGTGAATGAATGGATGGAAAACAGCAGGCAGAAGGGCTCCTTAAATACAAAAGATGGTGTTCATGTGGAGCTCATGTAAGAACAAGCAAAAGGCAAAAATTCCTCCCCAAATGGGCTCTACAGGATCTGAAAGCCTTGCTACTTGGTTTGGGCTTACTCAGCCCACTTGGCATTAGTCCCTTTACCCTTATGACCAGCTGGTACCAGTTGAGTTTGATTTTTCCACCCTGAGTGGGCTGAACCAGTCCTTGTTGCTGTTCAGACCCTAGCTTGTTGTCTTTTGCAACCTGCCTATGTTACCTGGTTACATCTCAATTTTGACCATAATGGCTCTTCCCATACACTCACAGGCCTGGTTGCCTCCTGCAACCAGGCCTCTGGCCCTCAAAATGGCCAGGGTGGACCCAGAATCCCTCTGGGTCCCACCAAAACCCACAGGAGGGGGGGTGTAACATACAAACATGCACCCCCCTCCCCTCTCTCTCAGCTGGGTGACCAGCATGGTTGATAAAATCCTCCGCTGGTTGCCTGGGACATTTCCTGCCCCAGGCCAACAGGAAATGATGGGGGGCTGGAGGGGGAGCAGGTCCCCCCAGCCCGTGGCGCCTCCTCCTTGGTAAAGGGGGAGGAGAGCACCCCACTTTCTCTTGGTTATCTTTCTCTTGAGTTGGGGGTTATCAATTCCCCTCCCACCTTGTTGGTTGCTTTGTTGCAACCAGCTTGGTTGTTTCAAGACCAACCAGCCTCCTCTTCCCCTTGCAAACAAGCAAGGGAAGGGAGCAAGGCACGGGCCACCAGCCCCCACGGCTGCAATCAACCAAACGACGCAACTTGGGCCGCAGCGCTGAACACCAGCGGGTGGGGGGACTCTGAACAGAGCCCCCAGCCCCATACAACGGCCCTGCCCGTGCCTTTTGGACCTGCAACGGGCCCAGGTGAGAAACAAGCGGCCTCAAGCAGGTGGTGGCCCCAATGGGCCGCCGCGGCCAAAAAGATTCAAAATATATACTTTGGCGGGCCAGCCCGTCTAGCCAAGTATTTCAAATATAAACCTTGGGCCCAGTTATGCCCAAACAAGCCCATTTGGCTTGAGTGGCCCATCCACCCCAGCAGGCCTGTAAGGCCCCGTGTCCCAAAGGACATGGAAAACATGTTTTGGCGCCCAAATTCTCAAAACCAGTAACATCCACATAGGCTCACGTTGCCCACATGATTTCCAATGGGCCGTGGAGGCCCCTTTGTGCATCCCTTTTGGATTACACACTACCATTCACATAACCTGAGTGATTCCATATTTTAATACAACCCTTAATCCGCAAGGGATGCAATACCCATAGTAGACACAAAACCTTGATGTTTGTTGCTATCTAACACCTTAGTTAAGATATCCGCAATCATTGCTCCAGTTGGCAGGTAACATAACACTATCTCTCTGCAGTTCACTGCATCATGTATATAGTTATAATAAACATCAATATGTTTTGTTCTTGAATGGAAAACTTGGTTTTCTTCCAATGAAATGGCACTCTGATTATCAGAATGCAAAAACGCAAACCCTTGCGGTTTATGAGTATCCTCTAAGACCTTTCTCAGCCACTTTTCTTCCTGGGAAGCTGACAGGTATGCTCTGTACTCTGTTTCTTTTGAGAAAAGACTAAACATTTATGACACCTTTTTGCAGATCCAAGACACTAGATTCTTTCCTAAGAATAATACAAAATCAATTTTTGATTGCCTAGTGTTACCATCTGCCCAACTTGCATCAGCATAACCAACCAAATCACAGTTTCCTGACTTTGGAAACTGCAGTCCCATACTGCTTGTTCCTTGAAGATACCTCATAACCATCTCAAAGGCTGATCAATGCCTCATGCTTGGCTTCTCTAAGTGTTGTGAAAAGATGCCAATTGCATAAGAAATATCTGGCCTTGTACACTGCCCCAAATAATTTGGTGATCCAATAGCTGACATATAATTGTTCCCCAATTGGAAAAACTCCAGATGCTCTCCTCCGTAGACTTTTTTAACAAAATTTCAGACTGCATTGGAGTAAAAAAATCCTTTGCATCCTCTAAGCCCTACTGCTTAAGTAGATCTATTAAATAATGGTTTTGATCCAAGTTGATCCCATTATTGCTCTAACTAACTTTCATTCCCAGCACCTGTTGCGCCAGGCCAAGATATTTTATCTTGAACTCCTTTCTGAGTGCCTCCATGACTCTTTCTGTACCGTTCCCAATAACAATAATGTCATCAACCCATACAAAAAAAATTTCATCCTTTCTCACAAAGAGACAAGGGTTGGCCTTACTTTTCCTAAAACCAATCTCTTTCAGTTTCTTACTCATGGTTTTATACCATGACCTAGCAGCTTGCTTCAATTCATACAGAGATATACACAGGTTGAGGACATATTCCCCTTTATGGGCTGAGAGGAAATTTCTCACACAGATTTTCTACATAGTTTCTGGCTTGGTCTCCACCAGCCATTTCTTGAAACTTTCAGGAATTGAAATATAAAAAGTCTCCTCCTCTCCAATTTTTGCATTCAAGTATGCAGTCACAAAACCAGCCTGTCTTATTTTTTCACCCAACTCCACTGCTAAAGCAATTATGTACCTGTAGGTGGACAGCCTTCCAGTTGGAAAAAAAATTTCTTGGTAATCAATAACCTCTTTCTTCTTGAAGCCTTTTTCAACGCATGTGGGCTTGAACCTCTTCAAAACTCCATTAGTATCAAACTTCTTATTCAACACTAACCTAGACCCAACAATGTAAAAATTTTCTTTCCTTTTTGGGACTAAATCCTGCTTAACCATTTCAAACAAACTATTATTTTCCAGAGTATAAAATTCCTCCAAAATAGCTGTCTTTCAATTGGCTCTCTCATCAGAACTCATAGCTTGGTCAAAGCTATTTGGGTTAACCCTATTACCCATTTCTGAACTTAACTGTAGAATCTCATTAAGCACACATTTTTCCCAAAACATATCTTCTTCCTATTCTGCAGAAGCATAATGGGGCTTCCATTCCGCATACCTATCAACAGGTATCCTTGTCCTTCCACTCCTTCTAACTGCAGGTGAAGTCTCATCAGTTTCTGATTCCACAGACTCCCCTGAAGCCATTACTGAAACCTCATGTTGCACATCTGCCATCTCAACATCATCACTAATGATATTCTCTACAGCATCTGCTGGTGAAATAGGCTCTAATTATATTTCCTGCTGTGATTCCTGAACAGAACTATCTTCACTAATTTTGAGTGGAAAGGTACTTTCTTCAAGTTTTATATCCCTACAATGGATAACCTTTCTTGTCCCTTGAAAATATGTCCTGTATGACTTACTTATTAAATCAAAGCCTACAATTGCCCCTGTTCTGGCTCTAGGATGTAACTTTCCAACCATTTAATTATGGTGGAAACTATAATACACTAAGCAACCAATTGTTCTTAGGTGTGATTTTTTGGGGTACAACTTCCAAAACAGATAATGCAGACTTTTCCCATTAACACTTACAATATTGTGCAACAGACACACTGTGCACACCAACTCCCCCATTTAAACTTTGGTAGACCTGATTGAGCCATGATAGTTCTGACTTTGTCAAATAAAGTCCTAGTTGTCCTCTCAACTATTCCATTGTTTTGTATAATACTAGAAGTAGTGACTATATGAGTGATACCATAATCATTCAATAGCTTCTCAAAGTATTCACTCACAAACTCACCTCTTCCATCAGCAATACCCCTCTTGATCTTCCTGAGCAAACCATTCTGTTTAAAGACTTTGAAGATTACTTAAACCTCCTCTGTGGTCTTATCCTTTGATATTATTGGTTTCACCCAAACATAATTAGTAGCTGTATCAACCATATTGATGAATTACTTTGGCCCCCCCCAAGGGACACTGGTGAATTTTTCACTGCCAAATCAATGGAAAATTCCTCTCTAGGAACTTCTGTGTTCTCTACTCTTTGAGAACACATTCCTGGTCTTGTCCCCTAAACTAAAGCTTTCACATTTTCTGTCCTTTACCTTATGGCCACTTCTATTGTGAGCAACATTTCTCTGAGCTGAAAACTTCGAAAAGTATGCATAGAGAAACTTATTCTGAAATCGTCCACTCAGGATATTTCTCCCATTCAAATCAATAACAAACTTATCTTCTTTAAGATAACAAATCTGGAAACCTTTTTTCCAGAGAACTCCAAGGGACACAAGGTTATAAGGCAAATCTGGCACGTAGAAAACTTTCTCAAAAGATATTTTGAAACCCAAGTGATTTGCAAGAATAACTTTTCCAATTCCTTTAATCTGAATTTTTCTTCCTTTTTGGCCAATATTTACAACACCATCAAAATATCTAAGATCTGAAAACAAATTTGGCTCAAAAAACATGTGTTCTGTACAACTAGAATCAATCAAAACAAGAAAATCCTCCTTCAATCCTGCTGTAAGGAAAGAAACATTATCAGCTCTTGATAAGTTCTCATTTTCAAGTTTAATATTACACACTTCATAATAAATCAATTCCATTTCTTCATCCTCTTCAATTTTAGCCTTCTTGTTGGGGGCTTGTTCCTGAACAGCTTCTTCCATTGAAACATCCAATGCAACCATAGCAATACTTTCCATGGCAAGGTTGACCTCTTTTTCTTCCTTTTCACTTTCTTTGAATTTATTCCTGTTCTTGGCCATCTTGCAATCCTTTGCATTGTGCCCCTTCTTCTGAAAATTATAAAACAAGACCTTTGATAAAAAAATTTTGGCCTTTGCCTTCTTCCTGTATTTTCCTGTCTTTCCCACCAGAGCAGTTCCTGTGCCCTCCTTCATATTAAATTGAACATCATCCTTTTCAATCCTTCTCAGAACATCCTTTTCTCCAGGAAGGGGATCCAATTGAGATATAATCCTAACCAAGGACTCCTATTCTTTTGGTAAATTTTGAAGAATTAATAGTGAAAAACACTCAGGGTCCATGTTCAGCCCAGATGACTGAACTTAGCAATACTTCATCTTGCCTCCCCCAAAAATTGTTTTCAGTTGGAAAATTTCAACTTGAACAACTTATTGAAGGCAATCACCTTCTGATGGAAAGAGTTACCAGCATACTTGGCCTTGATAATTTCCCATACAATGCTACCCATTCTCTTCTGTTCCTCCTTTCAAGTCTCAGCAACCCATGCCATGTGACTTTCATCCAAATGCCTAAGAATGAGATGATAAGACTTTTTTCTACCTCTGAAATAATCAAATTTTAATCTGCATCCATAATCTCCTCACAAAAAACTTTTTCCAGCTCACTGTCCATTAAGACACACCAAGAACTATAGTTTTGACCATTCAAAGCAATCTTGTTGGAGCTGGACTCTGGGATATAGGACATCTCCTTGGAAAACTTGAGGTATTTGAGGTTATGCAGAGTAAGTTATAAGGGTCTATTCTGCTTGGAAGTAATGATGATGATGGTTCTGATAATGTGTGAGAATTATTGGCCCACAAGCTTTGTGAAAGAGCAGTACTTAAAGCAAAAGAAATGCTGAGACAATAATGTCTTATGATTGAGCCTAATTATGAGGCAGAGGCAATGGCAAAGTAGTGAATGTAAAAGAATTGGTGAATGGATGGATAAAAAACAGCAGGGAGAAGAACTCCTTAAATAAAAAAGATGGAACTCATGTGGAGCCCATGTAAGGACAAGCAAAAGAAAAAAATTCCTCCCCAAATGGGCTCTACAGGCTCTACAAGCCTTGCTACTTGGTTTGGGCTTACTCAACCCACTTGGCATTAGTCCCTGTACTCTTATGACTAGCCTGTGCCGGTTGAGTTTGGTGTTTCCACCCTTACTGGGCTGAACCAGCCCTTGTTGCTGTTCAGAACCTCGCTGGTTGTCTATCAAAACCTGCCTATGTTACCTGGTTACATCTCACTTTTGACCAGAATGGCCCTTCCCATACACTCAAAGGCCTCTTTGCCTCATGCAACAAGGCCCCTGGCCCTCAAAATGGCCAGGGTGGACCCAGAATCCCTCTGGGTGCCGCCAAAACCCACAGGAGGGGAGGTTGCCACCAACCAACATGTGTGCCCCCCCTCTCTCTCAGCTAGGTGACCAGCTGGGGTGATGAAATCCCCCGCTGGTTTCCTGAGACATTGCCTCCCCAGGCCAACAGGAAATGATGGTGGGCTGGAGAGGGATCAGGTGCTCCCATCCCATGGCACCTCCTCCTTGGTAACGGGGGAGGAGAGCGCCCTGCTTGCTCTTGGTCATCTTGCTATAGAGGTGGGGGGGGGTGATCAATTCCCCTCTCATCTTGCCGGTTGCTTTGTTGAAACTGGCTTGGTTGGTTTAAGACCAACCAGCATCCTCCCCCCCTCGCAGCCAAGCAAGGGGAGGGAGGGAGGCAGGGGCCACTGGCCCCCGCAGACCCAACCAGCTTGGCAGCTGCAACCCACCATACGACGCAACTTGGGCTGCAGCCCTGCACACAAGCAGGCAGGGGGATCCCAAACGGAGCCCCCTGCCCCATACAATGGCCCTGCGCGGGCTGTTGCGCCCCAAAATAGGCCCAGGTGAAAAAAAAGCTGCCTCAAGCAGGCCAAGACACGGGCTGTAGCCTCAATGGGCCGCCGTGGCCCAAAAGCGGCAAAATACATAATTTGGAGGGCCAGCCTGTCTGGCCAAGTATGTCAAAAAGAAACCTTGGGCCCAGTCATGCCCAAATAACCTCATCTGGATTGAGTGGCCCATCCATCCTGGAGGGCCCATAAGGGCCCTTGTCCCAAACAACCTGGGAAACGTGTTTTGGCACCCAAATGCCAAAAACCAGTAAGATCCACATAGGCCCGTGATGCCCACGTGATATCCAATTGGCTGTGGACGCCCATTTGTGCATCCAATTTGGATTAAACACTACCATGCACATTACCTCAGTGGATCCATATCTTAACACACTCCTATAGCCTTGCTCCTATAGCCCCAATTGCCATGCTCTACCCTCCCAAACTAGCTTCCGGCAAACCTAGTCAGGCGGGCTACATTCTTGGGTCTCCACTGTTCAAGGGTGCGGCAATGAGCGCGCCAACTCCACTGTGCAAGCAGGCTGCAATGAGCATGTCTACCAAAGCACGGTTCCCAATGCACAACTATATAACAACACCACACTGCTTTTTTTTTGCCTGGGGCCCGTTTTGGGGCCCTACGGCCCGCGCAGGGCTCTTGTAGGGGGAAGGGGAATTTTTTTGGAGTCCCTCCACCTACTGTGTGCAGGGCTGCAGCCCCAGTTGCGCCACCCAGCTGGTTGTAGCTGCAGGGGTGCGTTGAAGCCTTGGGGGCTGGTCTCCCCTGCCTCCCTCCCTCCCCTTGCTTGGTTGCAAGTGGGAAGAAGGATGGCAGGTCCCTCCTCTACCAGACCAGCCAGCCAGTTGCACAAAAGGCAACCTGCAAGGTGGGAGGGGAGTTGATTTCCCCCCCACCTCAAGACCAATTAAGATGGGGCCATCTCCCCCCCCCCATTACCAGGGGGAGGAAACCAATGGGGCTGGGTGGGCTTCACCACCACCCAGACCACCTTCTGTGTGACAACCCCTGGGGGTATTGACCCCCAGGGGGTTTGAGAAAGGGTAATGTTAAATTCAGAGCTCATTGAGCCATGCACATGGTTTGAAATGGGCCCTGTGGCACAGCACACGGTCCAATTCAAGCCATGTACAGCCCCCCACAGCTCATGGAGTTGTGCAGCCCACCCAACCCGGTTGGCTGCCGTGTGGACTTTGACATGACTACATTCAAGCTGTGTAGAGTTGTACACAGCTCAAATGTAATTGTGTGGAATTCAACACGGCACCAGACCGTGGTGAGCAAAAAAAAAAAGGAAAAAATGAAAAGGAATGAAAGGGTACTAACACAACCCATAAACTAAATAAACCTTCCAAAAAAACAGAAGTCAACCAAAAAATCAAATAATGTTCATTTTTTGGTTCAAAAAAACAAAAAAAATAATCAAATAAATCAAAATCAAAGAAAAAACTGGTACTATCCAATGTACTAGCCCTAAAGTAAAAATACCCAAAAAACACAAGTAACTGGACTAGCCCTAAAGTAAAAACACCAAAAAAAAGATCAGTAACTTGACAAGCCCTAAAGTAAAAACACTAAAAAAATAAAACTAACTTGAAAAGCCCCAAAGTCATTTCAACTTGACTATCCCTAAAGTAAAAGGGCAAAAAAATTAAAGAAGTCTTTTGACCAGCCCAAACTAAAAGTGCCCAAAAAATACAATTCTTTTGGCAAACAAGTTAAGCTTGTGATGGAATCAGCCCAACACAAGTTTAACTGAATTACCATTAAACTCTCATTCAAAACACTCAATATAATGATGTTAACTCAAAACACTCAACCTAATGATGTTTCAAAATTTAATAACCCTTTATATTAATAGAACTTTTTAGCTGCATCAGAATTAAAATTTATATGAAAACCAATGATTAAATGAAGTCAAATTCTATTACAATCTGGAATACTTGTGCAGTTGATCTTTGAGATGATCCACCAAACCTGAGGCTTTTTTAGAAATCAAGGAACATGGTTTTGCTACAATGGGCAGGATTGGAATCATTTCTCCCTTGAGTACTGATAGAACGCAGCGGTCATTGTTTACAAAGCAAATGAAAATTGGGTCTGATTGATCAGTAAAACCATTTTTCATTTGAGTATAAGTATCACATGACTCCAATGAAATGAAACATTCAGGCTTGGAATATGTGTCTGCTATGATTTGACCCATGTCAAATTTAGCCAGCATTTTGAGGAGGTAATCTTTTTATTGATTTCTTCAAAATCAAGTCTTTGTTGAATATTTTCAATCTCCTTTGAACGACCAAGCATCTTGATGTAGCATGATTTATTTTTCTCAAACGTTTCAATCATTTCCTTCCTGACTTTAAATGAACCATGTTCTTCATAACCAAGAGATTTAGCAATGACTCTACATTGGCAATACCCATGTTTGATTGGATCCCAAACCTCACCCAAGAACTTATGGAATTTCTTTGGTATTTGAATGAGGTATTTCACGTTTGGTTCCTATAATTAAAACTAACTTAGTATTCATTTCTTTGATTGGATTGATTAAATGAAAACTCACTAAAGATGAGGTTCTGGTTAAGGTTTGCTGCATGTTCTCTTCCTCTGAAGAGGATTCTGATTCCAAATTAAGTGATCCTAATTCAACTTTGGTTTCTTCCTCTGAACAATGTAATTCAGATTCAGATTCTTCCAACTTTGAATAACAATTAATCATTAGTTAGTAACTAAGTTCATTAAACCAAAAAAATGAAATATCTCAAAAGAAAAGACTTACAATCTTTTGTCTTTTCTTGTTTGGAGCCCTTCTAGTTCTTTTTTCCCCCTTGAGTTGTTTTTCAAAAAGTACAAACCAAAATGTTTCTTTCCGCATATCTGTCAATTTTGGCCTGCCCCAACTTGATTGTAGGACTCCAGGTTCAAGTCTTGTCTTGGATTAATATTTTGTAATCTTCTGAATGATATACTTCAATAGTCCCCTTTGCTCATGATCTGGAGATTCCAAGATCATTTCATTGACTTTTTAACGTAACTGAGTAATTCTTAGCATTTCATTGACATTGCACTGGAAAAATTCAAAAGGATCAACCATTAGTGAATTATGATTTCTTAATCTAAACAGCATTAATCAAAAAGCATTAATGACATAGTGATTTGAACAATCCAACTTGAACCATCCAACTTAAGCCAACTTACAGAACTAGAACTGCAAGTGGCATAGTTCAACCTCCACTGAGGGTGAACATATTCAGGTACCATGGTTCCTCTGAATTCTAGACAATAACCTATTTGGTGGGAACAGGGCAAACCCATAGTCTTGAAATATGACTTGGTGCAGACTTTGCCATCATGATCACGTTTGAACTTCTTGAATTGTTCCCTAACAAAATGGATTTCCTCTAAAGACAATTTGTGACCCAATGGTAAAAGTTCTGGTGGAAGAACTTTCCCAAACTTAATTCAAGAGTTATAAATGTTATAATTATGGCCAGCAATTAGCTTAGGCAAATGAGCAGTATTTAAAGCAAAAGAAATGCTGGACACTGTGTGTCAATAATGGCTAATGGGGCTCTCACAATGGGGCAATATGTTGGATGAATTGGATTGGATGATGAATGAATGATGGAAAACAGCAGGGAGAAGAGCTCCTTAAGTACAAAATATTGGCCTCTTGTGAGCCCATGATACAACAAGCCAAAGGGCAAATTTTCCGCCCCAAAAGAGCTCTACAGGCTCTACAGGCCTTGTTACTTGGTTTGGACTGCATCAGCCCACATGGCATTAGTCCCTGAACCCTTACAACCAAACTATTCCGGTCCATTCTTGTGTTTCCACCGTTACGGGGCTGAACCAGCCCATTGCTGTTCAGTCCCTTAGTTGGTTGTCTATTACAACCGGCCCTGATGGCATCATTACCCCTGTTACGGGCTGGTTGCCTCATGCATCCAGCCCCTGGCCCCTGAAATGGGCCAGGTGGGACCCAGGGCTCACCTGGGTCCGGTTTCAACCTCACATGGGGGGGTGTGACCAGCGGACATGCTGTCCCCCCCTCTATCTCTTACAAATCCCTGGTGGGGGCGGTCAAATCCCCTCACCAGGGGCCCTGGGGGTCGATACCCCCCAGGGCATCGTCACAGAAAATTGGCCTGGGAGGTGGTCAGGTCCCCCCAGGCCCATCGCTCCTCCCCCTCGGTAAAGGGGGGGGGAGAGCGCCCCTTTGTGCTTAGTTCGCTACGATGGCGGGGGGGTGATGAAATCCCCCCCACCTGCCGGTTGCATACCATGCGGCCGGCGCCGCCACCTCCTGGGGCAAGGGGGTGGTCAGGTCCCCCCTGCCCTGACCGACCGCCTCGTTGCGGCCGGTCGCTGGCTGGTTCAACCCAGCCAGCCTGCCCCCTCCCCCTCGCGACGGCGAGCAAGGGGAGGGGGAGCAAGCCGGGGCCGCAAGCCCCGGCTCCGCGGCGCTGGTCGCCGGTCGCGACCAGCCGGGCCCGCGCGGCATCGCACCGCGCGGGATCCCTCGGCCGCGCAACAGCCCCGCGCGGGCCGTGCCGAGGAACACAGGCGGCCCCGAACGGGCTGCGACGCGAACAGCGGCCCCGAGCGGGCCGCAACACGGGCGGCAACTCTAATGGGCCGCCCCAAGCCCGAATTGTGAGAAAAGACTACTTTTGCGGGCCAGCCCGTCTGGCCAAGTATGTCCAAAATAAACCTTGGGCCCAATTGTGCCCATACAAGCCCATCTGGCCGTATTTGCCCATATACCCCATCGGGCCCGTGTACCAATGGGTCTATTTCACGCGTTTTGAGGCCAGTTTCCCCAACTCTGTAACATCCACATGGGCACGTATGGTCCGTGTGTGTGTCCAATGGGCCTCAGAGGCCCATTTGTGCATCCCATTTGGATTACACTTATACGTAGCACCCGCGTAAGTGCGTACGTATTTTAACACACCCCCTTAATCCAAAAGGGGTGACATCCGCATATTAGTCACAAAGCCTTGATGCTTTTTTATGTCTATACAGGGATCTACACAGCTTGAGGACATATTCCCCTTTATCTGCCGAAAGAAAAGTTCTAACACAGATTTTCTTCATGGTTTCTGGTTTAGTCTCTACTAACCATTCACGAAAACCATCAGGAATCGACATATAAACAGTCTCCTCCTTTCCAAGTTTTGCATTCAAGTATGCTGTTACAAAATCAGCTTGTCTGATTTCTTCACCCAACTCCACTGCCAGAGCAATGATGTACCTGAAGGTGGACAGCCTTCCAGTTGGTGAGAAAGTTTCTTGGTAATCAATACCCTCTCTCTGCTTGAAGCCCTGTGCAACACATCTAGCCTTGAACCTTTTCAAAACACCATTTGTGTCAAACTTCTTGTTTAACACCAATTGAGACCCCACAATGGTCTTTCCTTTTGGAACAGAATCCCGCTTAACCACTTCAAAGACACTATTATTCTCTAGAGAATCAAATTCCTCAAAAATAGCACTCTTCCAGTTGGCTCTCTCATCAGAATTCATAGCTTGGCCAAAGCTATTTGGGTTAACCCTGTTACCCATTTCTGAACTCAACTCCAGGACTTCATTGAGCATACACTGTTCCTGAAATGTATCTTCCTCATATCCTGCGGCAGCATAATGGGATCTCCACTCCCCGTACCTGTCAACCGGTACTCTAACCCTACCACTCCTTCTAACCAGAGGTGGAGGCTCATCAGGTTCTGATTCCACAGAATCACCTGGAGCGGGTACTGAACCCTCTTGTGGCACGTCTGCCACCTCTTCATCTTCTGGAACCACATGTTCCACAGCTTTTGCTGGTGAAATAGGTGCTAATTCTATTTCTTGTTGTGGCTTAATCACAACGACATCTTCACTCCTTTTGAGTGGAAAGGTACTTTTGTCAAATTTTACATCCCTGCTACGGATAACCTTTCTTGTCCCTGGACAATAGATCCTATAAGATTTACTTATTAAATCATAGCCTACAAGTGCCCCTGTTCTGGCTCTAGGGTCTAATTTTCCGACCATTTCATTATGGTGGACACTATAATACACCAAGCAACCAATTGTTCTTAGGTGTGATGTTTTGGGGTACAACTTCCAAAACTGACAATGGGGGCACTTCCCATTAACACTTACAATTTTGTGCAACAGACACACCGTGCACATCAACTCAGCCCATAAGAACTTTGGCAGACCAGATTGAGACATAATAGTTCTGACTTTGTCCAGTAAAGTCCTATTCATTCTCTCAACTATTCCATTATTTTGTGGAGTACTTGCAGTAGTGACTATATGAATGATACCATAATCTTTCAACAGCCTCCCAAAATCTTTACTCACGAATTCACCCGCTCCATCGGTAATAACCCTCTTGATCTCCTTCATCAGACCATTCTGTTTCCAGACTTTGAAGATTACAGAAACCTCCTCTGTGGTCTGATCCTTAGATCGAATTGGTTTAACCCAAACATAATTAGTTGCAGTATCAACTAAATTGATGAAGTATCTTGCCCCACCAAGGGACTCTGGAGTGAATGGCCCTGCCAAATCAACGGAAAATTCCTCTCTAGGAACATCTGTGTGATCTCTACTCTTAGAGAACACATTTCTAGTCTTAGCCCTCAAGGTACAACTCTCACAGTTGCTGTCCTTTACCTTATGGCCACTTCTATTGTGAGAAACAGTGCTCAGAGCTGAGAATTTGAACAAGCTTGCACACAGAAGCTTATTCCGAACTTGTCCACTAAGAACAGTTCTCCCATTCATATCAATAACAAACCTATCTCCTTTAAGATAACGAATTTGGAAACCTTTTTTCCATAACACCCCAAGAGACACAAGGTTGTAAGGCAACTCTGGTACATAGAACACTTTATCAAAAGTAATTTGGAAACCCAGTTGATTTGCAAGAATAACTTTTCCAATTCCTTTAATCCGAATTGTTCTGCCTTTCTGACCAATATTTACAACCCCATCATAATCACTAAGATTTGAAAATAAATTTGGTTCAAAAAACATGCGATCTGTACAACCAGAATCGATCAAAACAAGAACATTCTCCTTCAATCCTCCTAGTAGGAAAGAAGCTTTATCAGTCACTGATAAGTTCTTATCTTTGAGGTTAAGATTACTCACTTCATAATCAATCAAGTCCATTTCTTGATCCTCATTGATTTTGGCCTTCTTGTTGGGACCTTCTTCCACAACAGCCTCTTCAATTGGAGCATCCAACGCCACCATTGCAACGTTTTCAGTTGTGAGATTGACCTCCTTGTCATTCCCTTCGGACTTCTTCCTTTTCTTGGCCTCCTTGCAGTCCTTAGCATAGTGACCCTTATTCTGACAATTGTAACATAAGACCTTGGACAAATCCTTTTTCGCCTTCTTGCAAGATTTTCCAGTCTTTCCAACTAGGGCTGTTCCAGAACCCCCCTTCATCTTGAATTGAAGGTCATCCTTTTCAATCCTTTTAAGCACATCCTCCTCCCCAGGAAGAGGATCCAATTGAGAAATGATTCTGACTAAGGAATCAAACTCTTTTGGCAGCTTTTGAAGGATTAAGAGTGACAAACACTCTGGATCCATGTTAAGTCCAGATGACTTGAACTTGGCTATACTAGACCTAGCCTCTGCCACAAACTGTTTACAATTTGAATATTGTAACTTGAACAGTTTATTAAAGGCTATACCCTTCTGGTGAACAGAATCACCAGCATACTTGGACTTAAGCAGCTTCCAAAGGATGCTGCCCCTCCTCCTCTCATCTTCCCTAAGGGTATCAGCAACCCATGTCACATGATTCTCATCAAGATGCCTAAGGATCAGATGGTAAGACTTCTTCTCCACTTCTGAACTGATCAGAGTGTCATCTGCATCCATAATTTCCCCACAGCAGATGTTATCCAGCTCACTATCCATAAGGACAGCCAAAGCATTATAGTTCTGACTATTCAGAACTATTTTGGTAGAGCTAACATCAGGGATATAGGACATCTTCTTGGAAAACTTGAGGTCTTTGAGGTTCTCCAAAGTAAGGTACCAAGGTCTAGATGGCTTGGAAGTAATGATGATGTTGGTACTGATAATGTGTTAAAATTATGGCCAGCAATTAGCTTAGGCAAATGAGCAGTATTTAAAGCAAAAGAAATGCTGGACACTGTGTGTCAATAATGGCTAATGGGGCTCTCACAATGGGGCAATATGTTGGATGAATTCGATTGGATGATGAATGAATGATGGAAAACAGCAGGGAGAAGAGCTCCTTAAGTACAAAAGATTGGCCTCTTGTGAGCCCATGATACAACAAGCCAAAGGGCAAATTTTCCGCCCCAAAAAGCTCTACAGGCTCTACAGGCCTTGTTACTTGGTTTGGACTGCATCAGCCCACATGGCATTAGTCCCTGAACCCTTACAACCAGACTATTCCGGTCCATTCTTGTGTTTCCACCGTTACGGGGCTGAACCAGCCCATTGCTGTTCAGTCCCTTAGTTGGTTGTCTATTAAAACCGGCCCTGATGGCATCATTAACCCTGTTACGGGCTGGTTGCCTCATGCATCCAGCCCCTGGCCCCTGAAATGGGCCAGGTGGGACCCAGGGCTCACCTGGGTCCGGTTTCAACCTCACATGGGGGGGTGTGACCAGCGGACATGCTGTCCCCCCCTCTATCTCTTACAAATCCCTGGTGGGGGCGGTCAAATCCCCTCACCAGGGGCCCTGGGGGTCGATACCCCCCAGGGCGTCGTCACAGAAAATTGGCCTGGGAGGTGGTCAGGTCCCCCCAGGCCCATCGCTCCTCCCCCTCGGTAAAGGGGGGGGGAGAGCGCCCCTTTGTGCTTAGTTCGCTACGATGGCGGGGGGGGGGTGATGAAATCCCCCCCACCTGCCGGTCGCATACCATGCGGCCGGCGCCGCCACCTCCTGGGGCAAGGGGGTGGTCAGGTCCCCCCTGCCCTGACCGACCGCCTCGTTGCGGCCGGTCGCTGGCTGGTTCAACCCAGCCAGCCTGCCCCCTCCCCCTCGCGACGGCGAGCAAGGGGAGGGGGAGCAAGCCGGGGCCGCAAGCCCCGGCTCCGCGGCGCTGGTCGCCGGTCGCAACCAGCCGGGCCCGCGCGGCATCGCACCGCGCGGGATCCCTCGGCCGCGCAACAGCCCCGTGCGGGCCGTCGAGCCCCGCGTGGGCCGTGCCGAGAAACACAGGCGGCCCCGAACGGGCCGCGACGCGAACAGCGGCCCCGAGCGGGCCGCGACACGGGCGGCAACCCTAATGGGCCGCCCCAAGCCCGAATTGTGAGAAAAGACTACTTTTGCGGGCCAGCCCGTCTGCCCAAGTATGTCAAAAATAAACCTTGGGCCCAATTATGCCCATACAAGCCCATCTGGCCGTATTTGCCCATATACCCCATCGGGCCCGTTAGGGCCCGTGTACCAATGGGTCTATTTCACGCGTTTTGAGGCCAGTTTCCCCAACTCTGTAACATCCACATGGGCACGTATGGTCCGTGTGTGTGTCCAATGGGCCTCAGAGGCCCATTTGTGCATCCCATTTGGATTACACTTATACGTAGCACCCGCGTAAGTGCGTACGTATTTTAACAATAAAGTGATGCATGAACTGAATTAATTGGATTCAAAACTTTTCCGTCAAGGCTTTTGCAAAAATCCAACAGGTTTGCCAAAGATTTTGAAAGGAATTTTTTGAGAGTTGCATGGGCCCCTTCAACCCAAGAAGTTGTTTTTTGTCCAAAATCTGGTTTTATACAAGTCCAAACTGTTACAAACATCTCTTTGATAGGGAAAATGTTATTTTCCATATACTTGAGTACATCCTCATAGTCTTTCATGAAACACAATACAAGTCAAAAGGTCACAACCCAAAACTAGGAAGAATAAGAAGCAGTAATTTGGAACTAATCTGAGTTCTGCATCATTGATCTCCTCCTCCTTGGTCTTTGAAGCCCCATACTTTGTCCACAGATTCATAAAGCTGGAAGTCTCTCAGGGCCATGAGCCAACTCCTTTAATGCATGTACAGACCAACTGTAGAACTCAAATGTTTCTTTTTCTATTAAAAAAAGAGCTTTTGTGAAAGTCCTTGGATTCGCTGTCATTCCTACAACATGCATAAGTGGGTTTTTGTACTTATTTGTTTTATAATTACAATCCAACATAGCAATATGATGGAATTGTTTTGAAAGATTTACTGCCTCTGAATGTGCTAAGTACAGGGCCTCCAAGTGACCCTCTTGAATGAACTTTGACTATTGAATCCAACTTGTTTCTTCAAGCTGTTCATATAGTACCTCCATAACACTTTTTCCCTCTAGTTCTGCAAGTGTGACCTTCTGCTTAGTGTTATAGATTTTTTGGTCATCAACATAATCCCTCCCATCAATCTTGCTCAATTTTCTCTTCAGTTGTAACATATTGAGCCCATCATTAATGCCTTCTACTATAGTGTCTAAGGCCACCCCCAAGATTCTCCTTAGTTGAGGATTCAAGGTGATGTTCAGATGATTGATGGTTATGTTGGGTTTATTTGTAGGAGAGGCGCCACAAGGGGTCTGCCTTTGTGAAAAGTTAATGAATTAAAAACTTGCACCCAACCTTCTTTGTGTGATTTTGTCTAGACCATTTGGTGAGAAGACTTCCTGAATAGAAACTATGTCTATCACAGGCTAAATACACATATTTGTCACACTTTGAGTTGAAAACTTTGAAAGCGTAACCATGCTTCATTGCTCATGTTTGAAAATAGTTTTGTGCCTCTTCCCTAGTAGGAAAAGCTCTCAAGGGAGGTGGGTAAAGTGGATCTAGTAAACATTCATTGGTTAAGTCATATTTCATAGTTTCATGAACCCATCAGTTTCAATCAAATTAAATACAGCAAAGAAAAGTATCATAAAATGTGACTCACCACCAGCATTCACGTTCATTTGTGAAATATTTTGTTCCTCAATTGTCACCCTTGATGAGGATGTAATTATGGCTTCAAATGTTTCATTACCAAAATCCTTTTTTTCTTTTTCCAAAGCTTTTTTGATGAAAATATCAATGTAGAACTTCCACGCAGCCATGTCAGAAAAAGGAGGTCTTGCCACTGTTCACATGCAAAAAAAAATGCAATGATATAATTCAGTATTCAATCCACCTTTCAATTGATCAAAAAAAGTTTGATCACTGTTGGGTTGAGAAAGAATAGTATGATTTATGATTATTTACTTTAATTTCACTTGGGTTTAAATTTGATTTCTCTTTGGGATTGCTAGGTGTGGAACAACATTTCCGCAAAGTATGCCTTAATCCCAAATTTGGGTTGACAGAAACCAAGTGTGGTCCAGGGGGTGCCCAAAATTCTGGCATTGCTTCCAGGGGGTTGTGCACCCCCAAAAACGGCCAATTTTAGCCATGTACAGGGGTACACAGCTCAGTTGGGGCGTCTCTGGGGGTTAAATGGCTCCTAAAAAACCTCCTGGGGGTTGCGCGTGTTTGCAACAACCCTTTGTAGTTGTCTTTGGGCCCCCACGGCTCATTTGAGCTGTTGTGGAAACAAGAGAGGTTTTACCCCTCAAAGTTGTCCTCCGGTTCCGGAAGTTATTGGTCTAAGCGTCTGTAAGGGGATTGGATGCAATGGGTTTTCAGAAAAGTAGAGAGGGTGATGATGATACACACAATATATGATATGACCCAACCCCGAGTTGAGAGTGAGGTATTTTTGAGTCTTCCCTCTCAACCCTAACCTAGGTACAACCACAAGCAACAAGATAGATGAAACATGACCCCAAGTACAGAACCCTAGCTCCACCCTAACCCTACCCCGTCCAAAACCCTCCCCTTCAATATCACATACGTCTGGTTTGTCCTTCTCATGGCGCAGCGGAGGGCTGCGTCCTACTTGGAGCCCCCGGGTTTTATCCATCCGCAAGCTTCCCCCAATCCTGCAATCCGTGAGTCAGCCCGTGATTATGCCCGCACCAACCTTGGATCCCGCAATCCGTGAGTTGGCCCATGCTTATGCCCATGCAAACCTCCCCAGCGCGTACAACCCCTGACCGCCCCACCCTTGCCTTCCTGACTAGCCACCCACAAGCTTGGTTGGGCCGGCTCCATCACTTGGTTGGCATTCCCTGGGCGGGTTGCAGCCCGGAGCCCCCCAGCGTAGACCCAAACCGCACCTGGTGCCAAGACCTGCAATAAATGTTGCTGAGGTCTCAACCGCTGCTGCTGAGCCTGCAGAAGGCACTGCTGAGACCGCCTGCACCCCAAATCCTGAGCCCAACCTACCCAACTTCTGAGCGTGCAGCCCGTGACGCAGCTCCCAATCCAAGGTTATAAATACAACACCACATCCCCCCCCAAGTTGATTTCTGTCCCTAGAGGTCCTTCCATCACTACCTCAACCCTACCGTGCTACTGGACCACCCCCCCCTGCTTCCCAGTCCACCCCAACTACTAGCCCCTCCCCTCCTTCCAACTTCCCCGTATGCTATGATCCCCTGTTATTTCTGCTCCCGGAATGGGCACGCATGTTTGATTGTTCCTGGTCAACACCCCTGCAGCGCTTGATGTTGCGGCCACCGCCGCTGCTTGCTTAGCAAGGGAATGCCCCAGCCTCCCCCTCAATCCGGCTCCTGTTCCTTCCCGCGCAAGAGGGCCTGTCCAGACCCGGTTGTGGTATCAGACAATGAAACCATTGCGGAAGACTCATTGACTCCACACAGATCACCCCTTTGCCGCCCCCCCTCAAGCTGGATCCGCAAATCCTCTTCACTGTTCCGCCCCGCAGGACCTCCTGGGAAGGAGGATTTCCCCAACTTTGAGGCTTTCTGGGTGGCTATGCAATTCTGGGCGGACCGCATCTGGGTTACGCAAGGCCCAGGGGACCCGCATATGGATGAAATCCTTCAAAGTTGCGCGGCTCCTCCTCTGGCTCCTACTCCGGTCCCTTCCCCGGCTCCAGCCCCAGCCCCGGCCCCTTCCCCAGCTCTGCAAGGCACCCCTCCACTGCCCGCGTCACCCATTGTCATCTTGTTGTCGCCCCCTGCTGGACCAAGCCCACCAGATGCTCCTCCGGACGCCCCCTCCTCAAAAGTCCTGCCTCCCTCCAGCCCCCCAGAGATCCCAGAAATCCCCATTATCTTGGCACTCCCGGCGGCTGGATTTGAGATCTTTACCTGTTAAGATTTGCTCAATCTCTGTCTCTCATTCTCTGCCTGATCCCGCTTCCCGCCCGCATCCCCCTTTACCCAGACCGGGTACCCCCGGATATGTTCCCTTTCCTTGTCTTCTCTCCTTTCCTCCTGGACAATGATACAATTCAGTCTCTTTAGTCTCTCCTCTTTCATCTCACTTCTCTTATCTTTTCTCCCTTCCTTTTTTCTTTCTTGTTTTTCTTCTCAACCAATCTTCTCCTCAATATCCACCAACCCGACTGCCAATTCATTCTCACCTCAGCCATCGCCCCTCTTGCAAGTCCCTGACTGGTAAGACTCAGACCCTCCAAAGTCTCTCAACAGGATCATCTCTAATCTGCTCCTCTTGTTCATTCTGTCCATCTCTTCAAGATCATTTCCCGCATCCTCTTCATCCAATCTCTGTTGTCCGTCTCCATTTCTATTCTAACAACGCCACCTATCTCAACATTCATTAGGACCAAGCTGTAGGACTTCTTCTCATCTCTTTTTCTCTTCTCAAACTACTTTCTGTCTAGATCCTGCGTTTCTCATTTTCTCTTATTTCTTTCACAGCTTATGCTGGTTTTTATTCATCAAGGAATATAGGTCTATCTTATTACGGTTAAAAGCCAAAAGGCCCTACAATCAAATCTAACCAAATCAAGTATGACCAAACCAGCTGGAGCGACTGACTAATTCCATCAGGTGGCGTTGAAATCTTTGGTTGATGCAATCCCTCCTTTGAACGAAGAGAACTACTCAATATGGCAAGAAAAAATGTTAATTCTGTTTGATCTGAAGGACATCAAGGAAGACATAACTTGGAATTTGGGACCTCTATCCTCCAAACAGGACCAAGAAATTCAAGCTATAATCCTATCAAAAATCAACAGTACAACTCATGCAAACGTGGTCAATTCCTCCAACAAATCCTTTTCAAAACTCCTATGGGCCAAAATCACGCAAAGATTTGCATCTTCTGAGAGGGCAAACAGAGCAAGGGTGTTCAACCATTTTCTACACTCAACTTTCCACAAGAATGCAATCAAGGGATTCATCACCAAAATGCAAAAGTCAATCACAAGGATGACAGATGTAGGAATTGAATTTCCCAAAGATATGTTTGCGTATCTTCTACTTTTCAAGTTTCCAACGATCCTTGAAAATCTCAAGCAGCAAATCATGCACGTCAAAAAGAACCTGACAGTGGATGTAGTATTTAATCATCTCACTCAATATAACAAAAAGAGGAAGGCTCAATCAAATCAAATCAAACCAGCAACGGACGTCTCCCTTGTATCAACCAAGTTGAAGATCCATAAGGAAGAAAAGAAATCAAAGATGAGATTTTGGGAAGGCTATCACAACCCCAACGCACCTCACTAAGAATTTTCCTATTTTCACCTTCATCCACAAATTGCTCCAGAGTGGTGGATCAAACAAAGAAAGAAATGGAAAAATAAGACAAAGAGGACTCCTACTATAAATTACCACGCTTTACTCACTCTCTGGATCAACCCAGACAACAATCCCAAGCCTCTTCTGGATTCAGGAGCAAATTTTCACATATTCAATGACCTCAAATATTTTACATCCATCAACTTACAGGAAGAATTCAAGGAGATCAAAACAGGCAAACTGGAGGCAAACCTCAAAATACATGGTACTGGAAAGGTAAAATTAGAGTGGCAAGATTTGACAATTACTCTTGAAGACTGTGTCTATGTACCCAACATTGTTGTTAATCTTGTTATTCCTGGTCTTCTTGCTTGAAAAGGCTTCTGCCTCAATCAAATTCAAGATAAATTCTCTATCTCTCGCAGAGGTCAACCAGTACTTAAAGGCTTAATTTTCAACAATCTATTTGTCATTGAAAAACCAAGATCTATTCAACAAAATCAGTCTGTACATCACTCAACTATTCCCTCAGAACAATTCTCTTCCGATCACCCTTCATTACATGATATCCATAAGATTTATGGACATGCCTCTGTCTCAACCCTCAAGCCAATCATCAAGGACCTATTCTCAAATGAAGAACTCCTAAGATTTCAATGCAACAGCTTCCTTAAGAGCAAGATCACTTGATCTCCATTCTCCTGCGTCTCTACTCCCTCTAATAAACCTCTGGACCAAATCCATCTTGACCTTGTTGGTCCAATTTCACCTCAATCCAAAGCCAGCCATCACTACATCCTCACCCTCGTGGATAATCACTCAGGTTACTTAGAGGCTTTTCCCCTTACCTCTAAAGATGAGACTGCTCAAACAATCATAAACATACTCAAGGTTGAATACAAAAGACTGAAATATTACCCTTCCAAAATCTTCTCCAATAAAGGTACCAAGTTTGTCAACTCCACTCTCAAAGAATTTGCTAAGACCAATCAAATCAAACTACAAACGTCAGAACCCTACCATTCCCAACATAATGGTCAAGCTGAGAGGGCCAACCAAATGATCATCAAATCATCTCGCGCCATGTTCTCATCCACTTGGCTGCCTAAACAGTACTGGCATATAGTGACGCAAAACTGCTGCTTCATGCTCAATCAGATTCCCCAAGAAGGTAATCACCTATCTCCCTGGGAACTCATGTTTGGTGAGAGTCTCCCCGCTAACTACTTGAAACCTGTAGGTGCCTCTGTTGTATATCTTGCCAATTGCACTCAAAAAGGTCGAAAATTTGATGAAAAAGGGCTTGATGGTATTTTGATTGGATTCAACCCAACTTTCCACTCGTATCTCATCCGCAGCTCACTTGGTGCGGTTGTCAAAACCAAAAACGTGAGATTCCTTAAAGTCCAATCAACTACATTCCCCCTCCTTGAATCCTCCAGTATTGACTTATTTTCACAACCCACTCCGGACGCCTATGAAATGGACTTCTCCACAAACGACAAACAGTATGCAATCCGGGAACCCTCTCCTGAATGTCTGGAGTCTGAATCTGATACTGAAGATCCCAGCTCCATGGATAACTCTCAAAACCCTTCTCCTCCTGATTCTCCCTACTCTCCGCCTCATTTAGTTCCAGAATGTATCACTTGAAGACCTAATTTAAGACCACAAAGGGAAATCAGAAAGCCGCAGCAATATGGTTTCCACCATTATTACAAGCCTCCATCCTACAAAGCGGCTCAAAAATGCCCCAAATGGCCCAAATGGAAGAAAGCGTCAGAAGATGAGTTGAGCTCCATTGAATCTCAAAATTTTTGGGAAGAATACTACGACACACCAAATAACATCTTGAACACAACCTGGGTATTCAAAGTGAAAGAGAACTGTCATGGGTAGCCCGGAAATATAAGGCCTGAATATGCATGCAAGGATTTGACCAGATTCAAGGGATAGATTTTGATGAAACCTGGGCCCCAACTGGAAAAATGGGGTCCCTCCGCCTTGCACTACTCTACGGCCTCAAAGATAAGCTGAATTTCACCCAATTCAACGTAAAAGGGGATTTCCTTCACTCGCCTCTGAGCAAAACAGTCATAATTTGAACGCTGGAAGGATCGCTAAGAAAATCTCCCTATCTCAAACTGAAGAAATCTCTCTATGGCCTCCGCCAGTCCCCTAAGAACTGGTAAAAAACCCTCACCACCTGGATCAAATCTCAAGGATTCCGCAAATCCACTAGCAACCCATGCCTATACTTCAACCCAGGATCAATGGAAGTCATATATTTTCATGTGGAAAACCTCATCCTAGTTGGACAGTCCAATAAATTTGCCAACAACCTCCTAAAGAGGTTTCCAAATTCCTCCTGCCATTCCCCCAACACAATACTTGGTATGCGGATGGAAATTGATGGAGATATGATTCTTCTTAGCAAAACAAACCATATTGATCAATGATTAGAAGAACTCAGTCTGTCTGATTGCAAAGATACAAAAACACCTCTAACTCAGAACTTCCACCTTGAGCCCGCTTCGGATGAAGATCACACTGAGTTTTCTCTACTAAAAATAAATTATCAATCTGCAATTGGCCTACTAAACCACCTTTCTCAGTACACTCAACCAGAAATTTCCTTTTCCATCTCAAGCCCGGCAAGATTCAACACAAAGCCTGGACTGACTCATTGGATAGAAGTTCCAAAATCTGGAAATACTTGAAGACCACTACGGACTTCAAGTTCACCCTCAAATTCAACCCCTCACAGGAAATTCTCTCCGGATATAGCAATGTTACTTGGGGCAACAACCCTACATCATGTAAGTCACAAACAGGTTATATCATTTGTCACTACGGTAGCTCAATTGTCTGGAATTCATCGAAACAGAGAAACGTCACGTATTCCTTGACCAAGTCTGAACTTAACGCTCTACTGGAATGCTATCTTGAAATCAAATGGGTTACTTATCTTATTGGAGAAATTTATCTCTCTCCGGAATACAAACCAAAAATATATATCAACAAGAAGGGGCTGGAAGACAAAATAAAGTAATTTGGATCTCAATCTAAGTCCGACACATAGATATTAAAACAGAAGGCCTATGCAAAGAATTCTCCCTCTCTAAGTATGATCTGATTCTTGTTCCAACCAACTCCATGATCGCCAATCCCCTAACAAAAGCATCCTCTCTCCTCTCTGTCCAACTTCTCCAGCAAAAAGTATTCTCTTAAACCTAGCCGTAGGCCACCCTCTCCTCCTCTTACCAGTCATCAGGGGTGTTAAGATTTCCGCAAACTCTGTCTCTCATTCTCTGCCTGCTTCTGCTTCCCGTGCGCATCCCCCTTTACCTGGACTGGGTACCCTTGGATATGTTCCCTTTCCTTGTCTTCTCTCCTTTCCTCCTGGACAATGATACAATTCAGTCTCTTTAGTCTCTCCTCTTTCATCTCACTTCTCTTATCTTTTCTCCCTTCCTTTTTTCTTTCTTGTTTTTCTTCTCAACCGATCTTCTTCTCAATATCCACCAACCCAGTTGCTGTGGAAAGCAAAGGAGAATTACGCTCCTTAGTTGTCCACAAGTCCGGAAGTTGTTTATCTAGGCCTCTGTAAGGAGGTTGGATGTGATGAGTTCTTAAGTTTAGTGAGATAAAAGAGAGATAATGAGATGTATTCTTCTTCCTTCAATCCTTCCTCTTCCTTTCCTTTCCTTCTCCAATGGATTAATCAATTTGATTCCTCCATGGATGATCATAACCCAACCCAGAGTTCAGGGTGAGGACTTGGATCCCCCCCTTCAACCCTAACCTAAGTACAACCACAAATGCAAAAGAACAATGAAACACAACACCTAAGCACAGAACCCTAGCCCAACCCTGACCCTCCATTCCTTGCCCCATAACCCGTGCCCCTTGATATCAACGTACGCCCAGTTTGTCCATCTCATGGGGCGGCCCTCTGCCATGCCCTACTTGGAGCCCCCCGGTTTGATCATCCCGGTGTAGGACTCCAAACGGTGCTAAGCCGTGGCAGTTCTGTGGAGGGGAAAGGTGCTGTTTAGGCTGCCCTCCTAGGAGTTACAATAATATTTAAATTTAACCGGACTCAAGGTCCAGAACCTTATGGATGAGAAATCAAACTAAGAGAAGAGGATAAGAGTTGTCGGTAGCGATGGAAACAACACTATCTGAGACAAGATGGTGCAGGGAAAGACTTGAACAAATAAGTCAAGGTTTGTTCAGAGTTCAATAGAACAAGGCAGTTGTAAGTAACAACGCCCACAAGCTAATAACTCTGGTCGTCAGCAGCTGATTAGGAAAGATCAACTCAATCCCAACCAACCTCCAGGTTCTCAATGAACCTGCCCAACTCTCCGCAATCAAGCGCTTGAAGGGTACCAGATAACTGTGGGAGGCTGAACAAAACAAAAGCAATTTGTTTATGAAGCTCTAGAAGCAAATCAATAACAAATTTGAGCAAGAATATTCCAACACTTCTCAAGGAACTCCAGAATAGCGTGGCAAAAATTCAACCTCAAAGAAGAAGGGAGGTATAACACTCCAGGGTTTAAGCTTAATAAAACCTCTTCAATCAAACGTGATTGGCTCCAGAGAGATGATCAAGGAGAGATCAAGACCAGTATGGTCGGAAAAAGGGATCAGAGTGGTATAACACACTCAAGAATTCAGGAAGACAGGAATTCTTCTTCAACCAGCAAGGCTATTGGTTGGTGATAAGGATCAAGGTCACAACGGACAGAGTTTGAGTATGGAGGCTCAAAGGATCAAGGGGCAATCATAGATATACCCGGATAATTTGCTCAGATAAGTGGGGAAGGATGCCCACGGATAAATTGCTTATGATGACGGTCTGATTGGATGATTGATCCTCTGATGATCTGATGATGGGATGCTGCAATGCTGGGCCAAAAGGCAGGGGAGAGCCCCTCCTTATATGGGCAGGAGGCCCTGCTAGGCTATATACAACGGATTCTACAAATAGAGCGGAAAAAGGGAAGGCAACCATGTGGTCACTCGCGTCGGTCTGTGGATGGGCGCGCGTGACAATACCAGAGTCACCCACCCCTTGTCCGAAGGTGGAAGCGGGTGGGAGAGTCCCAGGAAAGGTGACGGATGAAGTCCATGAGAGCGCGGATGGGCGGATAGGAGATTGGTTTGAGAAAGTTGTGTAAATCCTGACAAGTGTGATGGGAGGTTTGACGGACCCAAGGATTTGCCAAATGCTTGCGGGTGCGGTCGGGATGGATTCAGTAAATCATGGATGAGCGCCGCGCAATGGTAGCAATGAGGAGATTGGGAGGCGCAACGAAAAAGATGAAGACACGCAACAAAAAAGATGGGGACGTCCTATGACAACGGCGGAGATGACAAGCAACACGGATAAAGGACGCGCGACGCGCGCGGATGAAAGGAGTGCGGCGCGGCGCGCGACGCGGATAATGGAAGCCCGGCGCGCGCGGCGCGGCGCGCGCGCGCGGGTAAATAATGGTTTGGATGAGCCTGAGGATAAGTTGTTCAGCCGGGCGGTCCGTTTGTGCAACAGTTTATAAATTGAGGTCTTAAGGCGGCCAGGGTGTCCAGGATGGGGCACCACACCGCGCGCGTCCGCAGACCTTGCAGTACGGAATCGGCACGCGCGCGCCTAACCCCAGATTGCCCCGCCCTTGCTTTCCTGACTAGCCACCCACAAGCTTGGTTGGGCCGGCTCCATCACTTGGTCCGCATTTCCTGGGCGGGTTGCGGCCTGGCGCCCTCGGAGTAGACCCAACCTGCACCTGGTGCTGAGCCCCAAAATTCCTACTTCTGAGCCCGCAGCGGCTGCTGCTGAGCCCTAAGCAGGCACTGCTGAGACCACGCGCACCCAAATGCTGAGCCCAACCTACCCAACTACTGAGAGCGCAGCCCGCAACACAGCTCTCAACCCAAGGTTATAAATACAACACCACATCCCCCCCCAAGTTGAGTTCTGTCCCCAGAGGTCTTCCATTGCTGCCTCGCCTCCATCAACCTACCAATCCACCACTCCCCTACCCACCCCAACTCACCCCAGTCCCTCCTCCCCTTTTGCTCGGTCCCCATCATGTGTTAAAATTAAGATCTGACTAGTCGGTATCAGGGATGGGCAAGAGACACGGAGATTAGAGGGAGAAGGATCAACCTGCGGAAGAGACCAGGAGGGACTGAACTTAGGGTGTGTTGGTTGAGATGATAATGAGAATCAGTGATTGATTGAAAGTATCAGAACAAGCAGTTCAAATAGTAAAAACTAGAGAACCCATGAAAGTGGGTCTGATCAGATGGCAGAAGCATATTCATCAGAGAGGTCCAGGAGAAGCGGGACCGGAGACAATTCAAAGAAAGGAGAAAACACTGGAAACACAAGTCTGGACATGGAAAGGACAGAAGGCCTGAAGTCACAACAGTGAAATACACACGAAAAAAGTAAAAACACCAAGATAACAGATAAATCCACAACCAGAGAGTAATTAAAAGCAACAACACTGAGAGATCCACTGGAGATTGTAACCTGGTAAAACTATCAACCATACATAGCAAGTACTCTAAGGCTTGTAAGATGAGGTTTTAATAGATGAGAAAGATAGATTGGGAATTATATGGATGGAAGATTAAGAGCAAACAGATTCACTATTGCAACACTATCTCAACATCATGGTTTCCTGAATCTTCTGCGCCCGGAACGGGCTTGCCTCCTTGATCGTTCCAGGTCGACGCGCTTGCACTTCTTGCCGCTGTGGCCATTGCTGCTGCTTGCTCAGCAACGGAATGCCACGTCCTCCTCCTCAATCCGGTTCCTGTCCCCGGCTGCGCAAGAGAGCCTGTCCTGACCCGTTTGTGGTTTTGGACGACAAAACAATCTATGAGGACTTGTGGACTCCGCCCCAATTGCCTCGTGCCCGCCCCCCCAGGACTGATTTGTGACTCTGCCTCCCCATTCCGCTGCGCAGGGCCCCCACAGAAGGAGGAATACCCAAAATTCACGACTTATTGGTCCGCCTTACGGCTCTGGGCGGACCGCGTTTGGGTCATGAAAGGCGCAAGGGACCCGTGCATTGATGAAATTCTCCGACACCGCGCTGGCCCTCCTCCGGTCCCTACCCCAGCCCCGGCTGCTCCCCCAACTCTGGCTTCTCCTCCGACTCCGCCTCCTCCTCCATACTTGTGGGACTCAGACGAGAGGCCCCCAACCCCGCGGGGCACCCCTCAGCCACCCGCGTCGCCGGTTGTTATCTTGTCGTTGCCTCCTGCTGGACCAAGCCCCCAAATGGTCCGCTGAGGACTCCTTCTTCACCAGTCCTGCCTCCTCCCAGCCCACCCAAGATTCCAGATATCCCTGTTTTCCCGGCTGTTCCGCTCGCAAGGTTTTATGCAATGGTGGACGGCGCGGACGGACTTCTTTGGCAATTCCTGGCGGCCCCTTGCACCCACACCACCGGCGACCGACGGGAACTCTTGGCGGCCTTCTGGACTTTAGCCGCGGCGGCTCGCGTGGACGTGGAGGAGGTGATGAGGACTTGTCCAACGTATACAGATTGCCCCCCCTTTTCTTCCTTCTCCCCTTGTATCCTTTTCCGCGCCTTCTTGAAAAGAAATAAAACTTTTGCCGCGCTGTCCTGAGTAGCCTCCCGGCTTGTGAGAACCTTTGCGCACGTGATCCTCTTCTTGAAAGCAATCCATGCGAGTGAGAGCAAGAGTAAGTGAGAAAGAGTAAGTGAGAAAGAGGTCCGCGCCCGCATCCTGAGTGAGAATGGGAGTGAGAACAAACGCGGAGTTGAGAGTGAGGATGAGTGAAATTAAAGTCCACGCCCGCGTCCTGAGCCAAAAAAGTTCCCCAGAAGGTACCTGGAACGCCCCAGTCAAACTACCACACAGTTCCCCTTACCCAATCCTGAAACAAACGCAACAATCCTACACCAGCACGCACACAGTCATCCAAGAGAGGCAAAGAAGGAAGTTGAGAAAACAAACATTCTGGGGTGTCTAGTTATTCCGGCTGTGAACAGGCTAGGAAACCCCCTTAACAAATCAGAACTTTCCCGTATGTGTCCCACGCCAAGAGGAAACAAGGAAAAGAACCAAGCCCATAAAAAAAGAAAACCAAAACCCCAAGAAAAGAGATTTTTTTTCATGCTTCCATAGGGCCTCTGCTCCTTTTGCTCCTTGTCCCGCATTTCCCAATCTGCAGGGCTCATCCTTGCGTTTAAGGACCCGGCTAGCGCCGCGCCCGCGTCCCTGTGATCAATTATAACCAAAACCAGTACCAATCCAAGAGCCAATCAAATATAAAAGAAGTAGGAGAACCAACATTCTGTGGTGTCTAGTTATTCCGGCTGTGAACCGGCTAGGACACCCCATCACCAAATCAGACCTTTACCCTACTTGCGTCCCCCCCCCCAAGTTGACAGCTGTCCCCAGAGATTTGTAGCCTTTCACTCCTCCAAGGTGGCGCGTCGCGCGCGGGCTCCTCCTCAGACAAAGGATCCGGCCCATCCACTGATCCTGAACTTCCAATGCCGTCCCCTGCATTTGCGCCATCCCTGGTCGTCTCGTCAAAGGAGGTGGATCCGCGCGCAAAGAAACGCTTCACGTGCGAGGCCGCGGCCTTTCTTTTGAGTGGCGCCCTGTCCAATTCCTCTAGCTGGTAGCTCCCACCCTTGAACTTGGATTCCACGCGGAAGGGGCCGTTCCATCGGTTGGCAAAAAGATTTCCCCACTGAGATTCCAGACTCCAGTTGTACAACAAAACCAAGTCAACCTTCCGCAGCGGATCCCCAAGGCAGTGGGAGCAGCGCTTGTCCCAATAGCGGACCAAAGCCGTCCTCGTCTTCCACAACCTTTCAGCGGCCTTGGCAAGGGTCTCATCCCGTCAGAGAAGCTGTTTGGCGCGCGCTTCCACAAGTCCCGCGGAGGTCTTCACCTTCCACCAGTCCACCCCCAAGAAGGTTTCAATCTTGATGTCCACCGGAAGCACCAGAAGTTGTCCGTAGCAAAGTTTGTAAGGCGAGTAGCCCGTCGAGCGTTTGACCAAGATCCTGTCCACAAATAGGACCGCCGGAAGGACCTCCTGCCACTGTTTACCGTCCTCCCCACACATCTTTACCAGGTTGTCCTTAATGGGCTGATGGCTGCATTTGATCATCCCGGCAATCTCCAGATAGTATTCCGTGACCCACCCCAACTTAGCTCCGCAACTCCAAACCAGTGCCATCAAGTGCCCCCAGAACTCCGTGCCTCCGTTAACAGTGACCAAGCAAAGCAAAATGTACTGCGCGAACCAATCTTCCTCCAAGAACTGAGAAACCTTCTCCGCCAACAACTTCACCAGAGGACAAGCCTTGACCCAACCTGACAGATTGTCCCGCGCAACCAGAAGGTACCCAAACTTCCCTGCCTTTATGTGGACCACGTCAAGGGAGACCCACCCAAACAATGCGTCTTCCCCCGTAGGGTGACCCACCTCCCTGGGCAGCCTAGAACTCCGCCGTTGACACGCTTTGCAAGAATTCACACATTCCCGTACGGCGCGCACCACACCCGGCCACCAGAACCTTGCCTTCACCCGCCTCCGCATTTTGATCTTGCCCCGGTGCCCAAGGTCGTTGTGGAGACACCTCAGAATCATTTCCTGGTCCCTCCTTGATGTCGCAACCACCAAAGGCACCGGGGTGTTTTGTTGCCACAGTTGCCCGTCCTGCATGTAGAAGTTGGTTGCCCCCCGCTTTGCCCACCAAATTTCTGTTCCTGACACGTCCTTGGGAAACTGGAGATTCCACAAGAAGGAGCACAAGATTGCGTAGCGCCCGGACTGCTGCAGGGGAAGGGCAACCTCTGTCTCCATCATACCCACGTGAATAACCAAAGACTCCACGTCCAAGGGCTCCACCCCCTCTAACAAATCCTCCTGCGGATACTGTGACAGCGCGTTGGGCATTTTGAACGCCTTCCACAGAAAATGAACCACGCCAAAAGTGAAGAGCTGGAGAAAACCCACCCACCTTGTCATAGGAGCGTTTGGCAGCGTTGGAGAATTGATCATCCTTGCTAGGGCCTCCGTGGCGACCAGAAGCTTGAAGTGCAACCCCCAGAGCAAGTGCTGAAGCCTCTGCACAATTTTGGTGACTCCGCATAATTCTAACTTTGGCTGCGAGTACCAACTCTGCATTGCTGTAAAAGTCACAGACTCGTAGAGGAACGGCCTATCCTTAGCATCCTCCTCCTGCGTCAGGACACCGCCCGGGCCAAACTCACTAGAGTTGATGGCCAAGTGGATCCCTCCCGCGTCGTAGTCAAGGTTGCAGAGGACAATGTTGCGGCCCAAAATCTCCTTGAGCTTTGCAAAGGCTGCGTCACACTGCGCCATCCATTCCCATGCCGCGCCTTTTCAGTTCAGTGCCGGCAGCGGACTTGCGACTTCCGCAAACCGCTCAATGAACATGCAAACATACCTGCACAGTCCCAGAACTTGGACAATATGCAAGGGTGTCCGCGGGGTTGGCCATTCGAGAACTTTGTTTTGTTTCTTTGCCGGGATTCTCCTGCCGTCAAAAGCCACCATATGGCCTAGCACTTCCAATGCCAGAACGCAAACTGCCAACTTAC
The DNA here is from genome assembly GCA_025617555.3 of Puccinia polysora. NCBI lineage: Eukaryota > Fungi > Basidiomycota > Pucciniomycetes > Pucciniales > Pucciniaceae > Puccinia > Puccinia polysora. The sequence goes on along the minus strand of CM062630.1, from coordinate 996,021 downwards.
CCCCCAATACCGTAAGCCCTGCCTCCTCAATCCAAAACAAGACCCGCTCTAATGTCTGCGCGTACTACCAGATGAAGAGGTGGATCTTTGGGGCCTCCTCTAGCACCGCACCCCCGTAATCCATCTTTGGTCCTTTGATACCGGCGTCGTCAATGAAGATCAGAACCCCGTCTGGTATGTCGTCCCGCAGGATCCACATCATCTGGGCTTGATAGACCGCCACCGAGTTTGTTTCCCCCTGCGGCAACCGGTTAAACTGCATCCTTCCCAATCCTGTCTCAAACGCGGTCAGCGGCCCAAGGGATTGGAATTGGCTTGATTTTCCAGGGCTTGTGCGGCACTGTGGGGATTCCATAGGGGTTGCCAACCTTGCCCTTCAGCAATACGCGCTTGTTGGGCCCAAAGGCAAGGGCCTTCTCGCGGAGCACCAACACCAATGCTAACAAATCCTTCTCCTCCGTACTCAACCACCCCGCCGGCCCAAAATTCAGCGCCTCAATTTGATCTTCCGTGATCCGCGCCAACCGCGTTACCCACCCAAACTTCCTCAAAGGACTCACCCAGGGATCCCAAGACCAAGAGATTGGCCTCAGAGGCCCTTTCAGCCCCTGCGGCATGGGCTTGTTCCAGAGAGGGACCTTTTGCGCCACAGGCTTGTATTGCCCCGCATTGCACCTAACCATCCTCACACGCCTGCCGTAGTCATTGTGAATCCTGGAAACAATCAACCCGCGGCTCTTGCCTTTGCTCATGAGCATGGCACTATGGTAGGGTTTTTAAAACACAGTACCTTCCGGTGGCGCATAATGAGGAAAGGGACTTACTTCTGCCACTTTGCCCTCTGCGCACTTCCTTCCACCTTTTTCTCCTCCCTAGTTGACCTCCCGCACAAGGCCGGAGCCTGCCCCGCGCGGTACCCACGGTCAACTAGTGAAAACCCTCCGCAGGGCGGCCCTTGTGGTTGTCCTCGCCATTGGAACCTGCCTCTTTGCCGACCCCCGCCAATGGCACCCATTTCCCCTTCCTGTGGTCAGAGATTTTTGCCTCAAACCTTGCCCCGGATGTTTCCTCCACTTTCAGCGCCTCTGTCCCTTCCTCCGTGTTGAAAGTCATTTGGTCCCGGAATCCAAACATGAAAAGCCAACCCAAAATCACGTCACCGCACTTGATGGAGAGGAACACCAGCGGCTTCCAAAATCTTTGCGACCTCTACCTCTTCTTCCTCCACCACCCCATCTACCCAACATTCCCCCCCATTAAGCGCCCGCAAACCCATAGCACACTTCCTCCGCACCAAGCCCAACTCATCCACCAGTTTTGACGGGAGCAGGTTGATCATCAACCCCCTGTCCACCATTGCCCACACTTTCCTTCCTGCGATCTTCAGTGAGACGTAGGCAAGCGGCACCAACATGGCTTTGGATTGGCACAACTCCCGTTCCGCTTCCCCCGTCGCCGCATTCACGCGCTGCACTGTTGCCGGTATCCTGCGGCCCCCGTGCTCCTTCAGCGTCTGGACCATTTCCTTGACAGCCACCAGAGAGACCGCAACCAGTTCCCATAGCATGAGAGGTATCGGTTCCTCACTCCCCATCACTTGCCAAAAGACTTCCGCCGCCTTTGTTCTTCCTCTGGAGCTTATTTCCAGCGCGTCGCCCCGACCCTTGGCGCTTGATTTAATGGCCGCTCCTTGGCATCCTCATCCATCCTTTCCAACACAATCCGCTTGTTTGCCGCCAGCATCCTAACTTCCGCCTCCACGCGCGGTGCCTGCCACGTTTTGGGCCCAGTGACGATCCCAAGGGACACCTGAGCAGCACCTGCGGGTTGGGCCCTTGCCCCAACCTGCTCCACCGGCGGTGGGTGACCAGCCCCCAGGTCCACCGGTTTGCCCAACGGCAATATGTAGGTCCCCCCAGACGCGCAAACCAACCCCTTGTTCATATCCTTGGTCAGATCCGCGCAACCAGACTTCCAATGACTTTTATCACCGCAATATGTGCACTGACAAACCAAAAACCCCCCCATCAGTCCGCTACTGGGCTGAAAACCCCCTCTTGCATGGGGCAGCAGATTGCACCAGAAAGCGGGAGGCGGAGCCGTTGGCTGGGCTGCCATCCGATTCATGAGTATCCGCAATTCCCGTAGCATGTCCGTTACCTCATTCACTGGTACTCCCAATGACTGCAAAGGGGACACGGGCTGTTTGGTCTCTGGCGGATCCGCAAGCGGTACTGGCGTCAGGGCCGGGGTGGAAAAGGCCGTTGGCTTCCTTGAACTTGCCAGGAACAACCAGGCCGTATCCTCAATCAGCAATTCCAAGTCAATCTTGCTCTTGACCGCCTGGTTGATTACGCCCAGGCTCAGAAGGAGAGCAATGCTCCCATCCACTGACCGCGTTACCAACCCGCGCTCAAATGGGTAATGCTGGACCCGTGCGCAAAGTTGTGGCGCGAGCCCGCCTAGGAACGCCGGCTTCATGGCCCCCATCTGACCCGCCACCACCAGGTTCTTTACTAGGAAAACATAAATTTGGTTGAACTTGGACTTGTACTCGGACAGATCGCTCCACGTCCGCACCCCACCTTGGGAAATTGCCTCACCCCCTGTTTGCTCAAAGTCTGTTGTGTTGCTCCAAAACCTAACCTATAGCCATCAGACTCACTTTTCTAGTATAAGAAAAGCTCCAATCATCAAACAGCCCTCAAAAATGGATTCTAGACCAAAATTAACCCCTATTTACTCAGCCAAAATACCCCTCTATCTCTCATGGTTTAGAAGATACAGCTTAAATCAACCCTGGCCTACCCATACCCCTACCAGGTGTCACAGACCAGTGAAGGTTCATGGACATAATCTGGATGCTTTCAAGTACATACCCCATACAGTACCACCATACAGCACCAAACAAACCTGCAGCAGTATACATAATTAATATATGCAAGGCACTGCATGAAGAACCAAACAAACCACCTGTATACACAGCAATATATGCAAGACACTGCATGAAGAACCAAACAAATCACCTGTATACACAGCAATATATGCAAGAAACTGCATGCAGAGGCTGTACAGCATCATACAAGACATAATACAGAAACAATATATGCAAGGCACTGCATGGAGAACCAAACAAATCACCTGTATACACAGCAATATATGCAAGAGACTGCATGCAGAGGCTGTGCAGAATCATACAGGACACTATAAAGAAGTAATTTCTGCAGGGGGAACCTGTATCAATGCAGAACAGCAATGCATGCAAGGGTGTAAATGCATGTAGATCCTGCACATCCTCCTCCTCTGACCAGCAAAAATGCCTCATGAACTGTATTCACTGTACCAGGGAGACCCTCAGGGGAAGCCCTGAGGGCAGGATTTTCTATAAATAGAGGGCCTCTCTCCCCCATCCAGGTCCCATAATCAGTTCCCCCCATCCTTCCCTCCAAGGCACCACCATGCCTCTTAGGCACCCTTAACCCATACTTTACTACCCTCAACCATTATCCCATAACCCATACTATCATCATCACCAATACCATATCCCATATCATCACCATCAACATCACCATCATCATCACCATCAACCATCACCATCACCATCACCATCACCATCATCAACACATACTTTTGACCATGACCCAATCCAATAACCCATACTTTTGACCATCCACCACCACCATTATTTAATCCATAACCCATACCTGTGAACATCACCACCATGTGCCCATAACCTGAACATCATCACCTACCATCATCATCATCATCAGTCATCATCATCACCTACCATCATCATCATCAGTCATCATCATCACCTACCATCATCACCATTGGTCATCATCATCATGACAATCCATCATCAACATCACCTACCTTGACCATCATCCATCATCATCATCAGTCATCATCATCATCCATCATCATCACCTACCTTGACCATCATCATTCATCAGCATCACCTACCTCATCCATCATCATCCATCATCATCACCTACTTCATCAATCATCATCATCATCAAACATCATCATCAGTCATCAACTATAGGCCCAACCATTCAAAGCTTTATTCAAATCATCACCTGTACCACCAAAGGAGTATCAATCAGTAACCAATAAAATAAATATAAAAATATATAAAGGAAAAGATTGGAGAAAGGAATCTTCCCTTACTCAGCTTCTATCCACCAGGTCACCTATCTTTTCCATCATTTCTTCCTTATCAAGCTTGAATACATTGATCCTAGGTCTTATAGAGACTACTATAGTAGCAACTCTATTTGAAAAATCAGCCACCATTTCTCTTTTTCTTTTATTGTTGTGAGACTACTATAGTACTGAGAGGGGCAGGCAATTCAAAACCACCCTTAGTATTCCTCTATCTTATTTGTAGTTGTAATACTAAATTCCCCCTCAAGTGACTGCCAGCAAGCTATTTGCTACTTTTTTACCCAATCCCAAAGGAGTCTCCACACCCTCTCCCAAAAGCAGGGCTCGCGCTTTCCCCATCTCGCCATCATCTCGCCCCGGAGCCTTCCCCAGTCGCAAGCCTCGTACCCTGCCATATCCTCCAGATCCCAAAGCGTATTCTTGTCCGCAATGAGGAGAACAACCGTGCAGACCTTGTCCTCACTGCTTGCGTTTTTGGAGTCTGTGATGCCCTTGAATCTCGCCAGAAAAGGCCCAATGTCCGCGGTGTTGAATCAGAGATGGGGGAAGTTCTGCGGCCTAAGCCACACCCGTTGCGGAACCTCAGCCACCTCCGAAGGCTCCAACTGAGGAGGAGCAAAACCGCCGGACCAAGAAGTTGGCGGTGGTGAAGGTGTTGGCCCGCCAGCTCCCAAACGGAGGGGGAACAAGGGTGAGACATTTGATCCTGTGGTAGTTGTGGGCAGCATTGCACCCGTTAGCTTTGAGAGACCTAGAGGAAAGATTATTTCCCGGCCAGACCCCCAGATGTGGAAAGCAAAGGAGAGTTACGCTCCTTAGTTGTCCGCAAGTCTGGAAGTTATTGATCTAGGCGTCTGTAAGGAGGTTGGACGCAATGAGTTCTTAAGTTTAGTGAGATAAAAGAGAGATAATGAGATGTATTCTTCTTCCTTCAATCCTTCCTCTTCCTTTCCTTTCCTTCTCCAATAGATTGATTGATTCAATTCCTCCATGGATGATCTTAACCCAACCCAGAGTTTAGGGTGAGGACTTGGATCCCCCCCCTTCAACCCTAACCTAAGTACAACCACAAACGCAAAAGAACAATGAAACACAACCCCTAAGCACAGAACCCTAGCCCAACCCTTCCCCTCCATTCCTTGCCCCATAACCCGTGCCCCTCAATATCAACGTACGCCCTGTTTGTCCATCTCATGGGGCAGCCCTCCTCTGCGCCCTACTTGGAGCCCCCCGGTGCGCCCGCCCACGCGCGTCCGCCAACCTTGTGGTCCGGAGTTGGCACGCGCGCGCCTAACCCCCGTTTTCCCCGCCCTCGCTTTCCGGACTAGCCACCCACAAGCTTGGTCAGGCCGGCTCCATCACTTGGTCCGCTTTTCCTGGGCCGGTCGCGGCCTGGCGCCCTTGGAGTAGAACTAAACCACACCTGGTGCTGAGCCCCGCAATTCTTACTGCTGAGCCCGCAGCGGCTGCTGCTGAGCCCTCAGCAGGCACTGCTGAGACCGCGCGCACCCAAATGCTGAGCCCGACCTACCCAACTGCTGAGCGCGCAGCACGCAACACAGCTGTTGACCCAAGGTTATAAATACAACACCACACCGCCAATTCATTCTCACCCCAGCCACTACCCCGCTTACAAGTCCCTGACTGGTAAGACTCAGACCCTCCAAAGTCTCTTGACACAATCATCTCTCATCTGCTCGTCTTGTTCATTCTGTCCATCTCTTCAAGATCATTTCCCGCGTCCTCTTCATCCAATCTCTGTTGTCCGTATCCTTTTCTATTCTAACAACGCTGCCTATCTCAACATTCATTAGGACCAAGCTGTAGGACTTCTTCTCATCTCTTTTTCTCTTCTCAAACTACTTTCTGTCTAGATCCTGCGTTTCTCATGTTCTCTTATTTCTTTCACAGCTTATGCTGGTTTTGAGTCATCAAGAAATATAGGTCTATCTTATTATTACCAAAAGGTCAACCTCAATGCTCTGCAACTTCCTAGCAACCCCCAGCCCTCAATCCTTGGAATCCAGGCGCCAGCTTTTGGGGTCTTTCCGGGCCTTACTGGCGTTGTTGCGGGCAGACATGGAGGAAACAATGAGAATGGCTTAGGCGCATTGCCCCTCCCTCTCCCCCCTTCCCTCTTTCCGTGTTTTTTCTTCATTGTACCCCGCTTCCCCTGATGCAGAGGAATACATGTCTTTTGCACGCACATCCTTTCCCAGCTTGATGTCCTGTGGAAACATCCCTGCCTCCCAAGTGTGTTACAAAAAAAGTTACGCGTCTGTGCATCATAAGTGAGAATGAGAGTGAGATTGAGATCTGTGCCCGCGTCCTGGTGAGAATGAGAGTGAGATTGAGATCCGCACCCACGTCCTGGTGACAATTAGAGTGAGATTTTGATCCGGGCAAGCGTCCTGGTGAAAATGAGAGTGATATTGAGATCCGCGCCTGCGTCCTGAGCCAACAAAGTTCCCCCAAAGGTACCTGGACCGCCCCAGCCAAACTGGCACACAGTTCCCCGGACCCATCCCGCAACAAACACAACCACCCTCCACCAGCGGGCGCACATAGTCATCAAAGACAGGAAAAGAAGTTAAGGAAACAAACACTCTGGGGTGTCTAGCTTTTCCAGCTGTGAACCAGCTAGGACACCCCTTCACCAAATCAGACCTGTCCCGTACGTGTCCCAAGAAAAATTGGCACCCATTACCTTGTAGGAGAAGACAACTGATAAAGAGAAGACAGAGAAAAGAAACAAATCCCAAAATCAAAACCAAACGCACAAAAAGAAAAAGTTTTTTTTTTATACTGGGCCTCTGGTCCTTGTCCCCCATTACTTGAACGCAGGGCTTATCCTTGTGTTTACGGACCCGGCTTGCGCCAGGCCCGCGTCCCTGCAACCAATCATAACCAAAACCAGTACCAACTTCCAATATAAATGTATTCAAGAAATAAGAAAACAGACATTCTGGGGCGTCCAGTTATTCCGGCTGTGAAACAGCTATAGAACCCTCTCACCAAATCAACCTTTTACCCTACTTGCATCCCCCCCAGCTTGACAGCTTTCCCCATCTGTTTGTAGCCTCTTGCTCCTTTGAGGCGGCGCGTTGTGCACGGGCTCCTCCTCAGCCAAAGAGCCTGTTTTGTCTACCAATCCTGAACCACCAGAACTGTCCCCTGTTTCCATGCCATTTCCAGCCTTCTTTTCAAAGGAGGTGGAGCCGCATGCAAAGAAGTGCTTCACGTGCAAAGCCACCACCTTCCATTTGAGCAGCACCTCGTCCAATTCCTCAAGTTGATAACTCCCACCCTCAAACTTGGATGCCATGCGGAAGGGGCTTTTCCATTGGTTGGCAAAAAGCTTACCCCACTGGGACTCCAGACTCCAATTGTACAGCAAAACCAATTCCCCCTTCTGCAATGGATCCCAGAGGAAATGGAAACAACGCTTGTCCCAATAGCGGACCAATGATGTCCTAGTGTTCCGCAAACTTTCTGCAGCCTTTGCCAGGGTCTCTTCCCGTTGGAGAAGCTGTTTGGCGCGTGCCTCCACAAGCTCCAGGGAGGTCTTCATCTTCCACCAGTCCACGCCCAAGAAGGTTGCCAGATCAATGTCCACCGGAAGCACCGGATGCTGTCCGTAGAGAAGTTCAAAAGGCGAGTAGCCTGTCAAGCGTTTGCCCAAGATCCTGTCCGCAAATAGGACCAGCAGGAGGGCCTCCTGCCACTGCTTGCCATCCTCACCGCACATCTTTACCAGGGCGTCCTTGATAGGCTGATGAACGCGTTTGATCATCCCGGTGTAGGACTCCCAACGGTGCTAAGCCGTGGCAGTTCTGTGGAGGGGAAAGGTGCTGTTTAGGCTGCCCTCCTAGGAGTTACAATAATATTTAAATGTAACCGGAATCAAGGTCCAGAACCTTATGGATGAGAAATAAAAATAAGGGAAGAGGATAAGAGTTGTTGGTAGCGATGGAAACAACACTATCTGAGGCAAGATGGTGCAGGTAAAGACTTGAACAAATAAGTCAAGGTTTGTTCAGAGTTCAATAGAACAAGGCAGTTGTAAGTAACAACGCCCACAAGCTAATAACTCTGGTTGTCAGCAGCTGATTAGGAAAGATCAACTCAATCCCAAACAACCTCCAGGTTCTCAATGAACCTGCCAAACTCTCCGCAATCAAGCGCTTGAAGGGTACCAGATAACTGTGGGAGGCTGAACAAAACAAAAGAATTTTGTTTATGAAGCTCTAGAAGCAAATCAATAACAAATTTGAGCAAGAATATTCCAACACTTCTCAAGGAACTCCAGAATAGCGTGGCAAAAATTCAACCTCAAAGAAGAAGGGAGGTATAACACTCCAGGGTTTAAGCTTAATAAAACCTCTTCAATCAAACGTGATTGGCTCCAGAGAGATGATCAAGGAGAGATCAAGACCAGTATGGTTGGAAAAAGGGATCAGAGTGGTATAACACACTCAAGAATTCAGGCAGACAGGAATTCTTCTTCAACCAGCAAGGCTACTGGTTGGTGATAAGGATCAAGGTCACAACGGACAGAGTTTGAGTATGGAGGCTCAAAGGATCAAGGGGCAATCATAGATATACCCAGATAATTTGCTCAGATAAGTGGGGAAGGATGCCCACGGATAAATTGCTTATGATGACGGTCTGATAGGATGATGGATCCTCTGATGTTCTGGGATGCTCTGATGATAGGACAAAAGGAAGGGGAGAGCCCCTCCTTTTATAGACCTGAGGCCCTGTATACTATGTACAAGAGAGATTTACAAATAGGTGCAGAAAAAAAATGAAAACATAAAAAAAATGAAAAATAAAAAAAAACAAAAAAAGCCATTCATGTTTGGTTGAAGAGGTTTTATTAAGCTTAAAACCTGGAGTGATATACCTCCTTTTATTTTTTTTCAAAGTTGCATTCTGCCAGCCTACTCTTGAGTTCCTTGAGAAGTGTTGAGGTTATCCCTGTTCAAGTCAGTTATTGTTTGCTTTTAGGGCTTCTCAAACATTGTGCTTTGTGTTGTATGGCCACCCTCAGTTATCTGGTAACCTTCAAGCGCTTGATTTCAGAGAGTTGGGCGGGTTCATTCAGAACCTGGTGGTTGGTTGGGGTTTGAGTTGATAATCCCCAATCTTCTGCTGACAACCAGAGTTATTAGCTTGTGGTTGTTGTTTACATACAACAGCTTTGTTCTTTTGAAATGCAAACAAACTCCAACTTCTTTTTTTCAAATATCTCCCACATAATCTTGCCTCAGATAGTGCTGTTCCATAACTACCAATTAAAAAGTTCTGGACCTTGATCTTGGTTACATCTAAATATTTTTGTAAACCTCAGGAGAGCAGCCTCATCAGCACCTTTCCCCTCCATAGAAATTCCATGGCCTAGCATCATTTGGATTCTTAAATTTGGTCCCCCAGGCCAGGATAAAACCAGCAACCTTGGGATTTACAGTCCCAGACTTGAAGAATCAACCCTAAAATCCAATTGGATCTTTTTCTTATTTCTTTTTTTTGTCATCATCCAGATCTGATTGGTGGAGGCAACTTGTTCCAGAACTGAGTCCTCCCAATTTTGCACCATCTGGGCAAGATCCTTTTTTTTGTTTTGTGAAACTCTACTCTTGCCACACCTGTGAGCCACGTTGGAATTCTGGTCTTTGGATCCCTTAGGAACTTTTCTCTTCAAAATGGAATCTACTGGTACCTCCTTCTCCTCTGTTGGCATCAAGATGGCAAGATCAAGCCTCAAAACAAGAACTTAGGCTTCAATGGAACAAATGTAAAATGATTCTTGGACTCCTATGAGATGGCTGCTGAAGTGGATGGTGCAAGTGAACATGATATGGCTTATCAGTAAAAATTTTTTATCTCCTCTGATGACGTTATGGAAGTGATTGAATTGTTCAATGGATTCAAAACTCATGACTGGAGGCTCTTGAAGGAGGCTATTTTGTCTAATTGGGGAAAATTAGATGTGGCTAGGTTTAACTTACAGGACTTGGATTCTCTGATTTCTCAATGGATCTCCCATGGTGGGGTCTCTTCAGCCTCTGATTATCAGTCTTTTAGAAAATCTTGGGATCCTATTCAGTCTTACCTCCTCAGAAACATTAACATTGAATTGGTGGAAAAAATTCAAGTTCTGTTTTTCCAGTCTTTTTCTCCAGGAGTGCAGGAAAGGATTAGAGATGAATTAGTTAAATCTGGATCTATGATTAGTACTAGAGATAATTGGTTCAAGCTCCCTGTTTTTCTGGTCCGCAGGAGTGCAGTGGATAAAGTGATGAAAGGTCAAAAAGCTCTCACTTTTGAACAAAATAGAGTAACTGAACCAGTAAATTTGCCTTCCTTTAAAGATTTCAATGAAATAATGAACAAGATGGAATTAAATTGTAGACCTAAACCAAATCAAAGGCCAAGAAGGAAACTGCTACCATAGATGAGATTGCTAAATCACTTCAGGCCTTTGAAAGCAAAATAGATCAGAAAATCTCTTCTTTAGCTACTCCTAAACCTTCTAACTCTATTCCTAAAACCAATATAGTCTGCTATTGCTGTCATAGGGAGGGCTATGGTACTGGGAGATGTCCTGAACTACAGAAGGACAAAGAGGAAAAATTGGTGGAGCAGAAGGGAAAAAATTTCTTTGTTCCTAATGATGCTTTGATCCCCTTTGATTTGTCTCATCCAATATGTCATGTGGTGGCCTCTTATCAACTAACAACTCCCAAGAAGGCATTTTTGGTCTCCTTGGATTTTCAATCATCCTGTGGCACTTTACAACCTTGGTACCCTCCAGGTGCACTTCTTCCAGCTTCTATGTCCCTTATCAGTATGATCCAGCTAGGAAAGGCCATGAGGAACCCAAACCTCATAAGTCTCCTTCAGTTCCATCTTCAATCCTTCAAAAACCCATCAAATGTAGATCCTCACCTGAGCCCCCTTTCTCTGATGTGGAAGACATGGAAGTGGAAAAGGAACCACTTATCGAAAGTTTCCAGGACCACTCTGATCCTCCTCCTGTTCAATCTTTTCAAAATCCTCAACCTTCTGATCCTGTTCCAGTACCTGCTCAACCTGATCATCCTTGCTCCACCCAGCCCAAAGTTTGATTAAAGAGGGGCATTTCCAAGGATCACCCCAATGTTGTGGAAGGAGTGTTAAGGAAAATCTCTGATCTAAAAATTCCTGATCTGTATGTGGCTGAAATGCTGTCAATCTCTCCATCTGTGGCTGAAGAGATGAAGAAATGGGTTTCTTGTTGACATGTGGAGATTGGTCCATAAAAATTAAAAGTTTCTTCTGGTACTTTGATGGAGGACTCTGGTGGAACAGATCCCTCTTCAGATGCCAACTTGTTGTCAGCCTCCTGGATGCCAAGAACCTTGATATCCTTTAGCTGCCAGAGGTGATAGAATAAATGATGAATACATTATTTAATAAATGCAGCAAAAATCTGCAAAATATTGGGATTAAGCTTATTGCAAGGTTAAGTGGTTTGTCTGGGAGGTTTTGGTTCCTCTGTGGTACTCCTCAAGGGGTTGGTAAGACGGACTTTCAAGTCTCTAAGATCATCTTTGATCAGATTAAGTTGCAGGTCCACTTTTTTATTAAGCACATCCAGTTTTTCACTAGGGGATAGAATAGATCTGTTAGTAGTGGTTACCAATTCTTTTTTTAAGGGGTGGAAAGACATAATAAAATCTTCTTGGATTTTTGATAACATATTCTCAATTGTTTGAGTCTGTCTGAACCTACCTTGATTAATTGTCTTCCATAGCTTTTCTGTTTGTTATTTGATTTCTTCCATTCCTACTTTCTTTTTTTTGTTATTAATCAATTTGGCTACTACTGAGGTTAATTTATCCATTTGGGTATAAACACCGTCCAAATTTTCACAAAACATTTTGAAATTATGACGCATATCATAAGAAAAGGAATTAATTACATCAGAGGTTTTTTTTGGGCTCAGAATTAGAAGCTAATTGTTGTAAACCTTTTTCCATTTTTGAGCTAGGGATATTATCTGATCCCAGTATTTCTTTCCCTTTGGTTTGGGATGGCAAGAGGATCTCTTCTTTCCTGATCCTTTGCCTTTCAGTTGTGCTAATTGATCCCAAGGATTCCACTTTTCTATGTAGGATTCTACCTCTTTCCTCGGAATCATTATCTGAAGAGCTATTTGGGTGGCTTTTGCCGGGGAGATTATCTTTTTCATAGACACCATGTCCTCCTTGGCTTGGGCTTCTGTGAATTATGCCCAATATTTCACGTGCTTTATGACTAAGTCTTTGATCCTGGCTTCCTTGGCCAGATTCTGCTGGGGTGGCTGCAGGGAATCTTCTTGTAAAGGAGGGTGGCTTGATTCTACTACCTTCTCTGACTGTAGGTTGGGAGAGGGCAGAAGTAATTGGTGCTGCTCCTTGTCCATCAACATTGGATTTATGGGTTCCAGTCTCTTCATGGTTGTCCTTATTGGTGGTCTCACGGTTACTGGGAGCTATTGGCAAAGATCCATGTGAGGAAATTCTCCCTGAGGCTCTTGTGTTACGTCTATTCATTTTTGAATAATGTTTTTATAAGTATTTTACAGAAAAAATCCGTAAAAATAAGTTTTATTCAAGACTCAATTAAGTTGATGTTCAAAGGTACCAAGACTTTATTGGGATTAAATTGATCCTTAGTAGGTAATCCTACAGGTTATTGGTGTGTTCAAATGAGGTCTTCACCTGCCCAATCAATATTTTCATTGCATCCAGAGATATCTGGGATTTCTTGATCCAATAAATCAACTTCAGTGGCAGTGGTTTCTGGTGCAGGAGGGTTCACTGATAAAAAATTTTATTTTATTGGCTAACAAAATATATCAATATTATTTTTTTTAAAAAAATAATATGGTAATACAAGTTGTATACTTACTTTTATATTTCAAAAAGTAATTTATAGGATATTTCTTCCAAGCTTTATGTTTCCTTAATAGGGCCTGAAATTTGATGCGCCTTTCAAGATCTTTTTGTTCAAGGAGTTTATCTAAGTGTTTACGTGCAGAAGAGAGATTAAGTTGCTCAGCTTGAGTTGAAGCTTTCCAACCAGTAGGTTTATAATTTTTAATATATTCTTCTTTTCTTATCTTTAAAAGATTTAAATAATAGATTATTAATTCTGAATTGTTTTTTAAATCCACTGAAAAAGAATTTAATGATAAATCACGGTTATAAAGCCAGATAAATTTTTCTTTGATTTATTTTTACGTTAAATGTCTGGTCCAAGGTATTGGATATAATAAAATGGAATATTTCCCAGCCAGACCCCCAATTGTCAGCCTCCTGGATGCTAAGACCCTTGCTATCCTTTAGCTACCAGAGGTGATAGAATAAATAATAAATATATTATTTAATAAATGCAGCAAAAATCCGTCAAAAATTTGGATTAAGCTTGTTGCAAGGTTAAGTGGTTTGGTTATGGTTTATTCTTTTAAATCAATACGGATAAATTGATTATTAAAAAATTTTATAGAGGGGCCACAATTATATTGGGGATCTTTAACACCTCTCCAGGGATTTCAGTATGAAAACAGGTAGTACTGGTTACTTTGGGCTCTTTAGTTGAAAGGATATTTTACCCAAAGATAATTTGTATATAAAATAAATTGTGGAGTGGCAGGGCCTTGTAACCAAGATTCCACGACAGAGAAAGGATAATAAAACTCACTGGTATATTATTAAATCCTTTGGGTATCTCTTTGAGACGTGCACTGATGGGTTAATCCTGTATACTGGTGTTATAAGGTTGTTCAGCAGTTTTAATTAATAAAAAAGAGGTTGAGGACGGATATTATTCATCAGAAATAGCCATAAATCACTTAATTATCTTTTATAAGTACTTGATTACCTTGGCACGGTGTCTGGATATAAATATAACTGGGTCTCTGCCCATCAATATCCTTGAAAGAGCTCTTTTTTTATAGCTTTTGGAGTCCCAACATTGTCCTTCTGAGGGGTAGAGGGGCTCAAAGGGATAGAAAAAAAGGCTAGCAGGGTAATTAGTGGTAGCCTGTCACGTGTTCTTAGTGATATAGAACGGGTAGCATCTAATTCCTTTGGGTATGGGAATTATTCTACTTTATAATAGATATTAGGACGTGTGAATAACACTAATCTGTCCCATTTATGTATTATTTAATTAATTATCCTTAGTAAATGTTCCCATTAATTCAATAATTAATTAAATAGACATTTCTACGGACATCCTGATGTCAGGTGAGTTCTGTTGAAATGAATAAATAAATACATAAAAATATATAATCTCTTCCTTGTATCTGTCTTTCCATTTCCTCTATTTCCTCTTTTATATTCATTCCTTTTTCTTTTAATCATCTTTCTATCACCTAAATAGGGCATTCTACCTGTTGCGGCTATCTCAATCAAACCTTGCAGCTACTCTTCCAAGAAGATCTCTCCTTAGCCGCTCTCTCTCTCTCTTGCGCTGCGCTTGGACTGCGCAAGGCTTGCTTCTTCTCATACGCGCCATCTTTCACGTCTCTTGACCTCACTGGGACAATCAAACCTTCTTCTTCCGTCCCTGAACTCAACACTCCTCAAGATCCTCAAGGTTCATCTTACCTTGACTAACCCGGATCCTACTCATCAACCTTGTTCTGAATTTCCCACAATCAAGACCTTCAGAGATATTCAAGTCTTTCTTATTGAGGCTAATTTGGTGCAAAGATCAAACAGCTATTTCAAGAAGAATTTCTCCTAATCACCTGCGTCATGGAATTCTATTCTTCTTTTTCTTCTTTTTCCTTATGATTCCTCATCTCTGTAGGCGTGCTTTTCAAGATCTTTTTCTGTTGGAGTTTTTTCCCTGCTAACCTCAATATTGTCCTCCTCTCTGGTATGCCTAAACCTCTACAAATTTTCTGCTCTATTTTTCTCCGTGACTTACTTTGTCTTCTCCCAGTTCTGGTTCTAGATCAGAAATATCATTCTGAAATTTCATCACGATTAACAGTCAAAAGCGCCATAACTCAACCATCCTTCCTCAATGAACAAACCAGAACAGCCTACCAACATGAGCAACAATTTCCAGGCCACCATTTCCAAAGGAGCTCTGGAAGCTATCCCTCTGCTTACTCTCAACTACTTCTCATTATGGAAATCTAGGACCACAAATCTTCTCAAGATTCAATCCCTCTGGGACTCTCTGATCTCTGAATACATCTCACTCAAACCAGCCGTCAACATCCAACTGGTCCCACTTCTCACCGCTAAGCTTGAAACCTCTATCCACCTCAACGTCATTAATCAAACCAATGAGAGTGATGCTAAACTGATTTGGAAATTGATCAATCACTACTTTGCGTCTTGCAATGCCTCAAATTGTGCAAGAGTGTTCAACAAATTCTGCGCCATTCAATTTAATCCACAGGACATTAAACTCTTTGTTACTCAGATAAGAGCCTCTATCACAAAATTTGTCAAAACCAGTATATCCATTCCTCTCAACATCATTGCTTATTCCATTCTACAAAAACTACCTCCTTCTCTTGATAACCTGAAGAGTAAGATCACTCACTCAGAAAAAGATGTGGTTCCCAACATGGTTATAGACCATCTCAGAGTCCAAAATAACAATCTTCAGCTTTTCTCAGCTAGCTCCTCCACCAAAGAACTTCCCACTGCTCTTGTCACCGCCGACTCCACCAAATGCAAGCGTGGCTGGCATAATCCAAATTCTCCTCATCCAGAAACAAAGTGATGGCTCCTTTATCCTCATCTCCAACCTCCCTCCTCTGCTCCAGTCGCTAAAACCAAAAACGACGTTAGCAATTTTACCTCTAAATTCCAAGATCCTTCCATATTCATCGTTAATTCTGGATCTTTGGCTCATATGATGTCAAACCCCAATCTGTTCTTCACACTCTCATTGGAAGACAAAGGAATAGTTTGCACCGGATCTGGGAATGAAAACCTCACTATTAAAGGGAGAGGATCTGTTAAGCTTTCCAACAAGCACGGCGATCTCTTCCTGAATGAATTACTATATGTTCCCAATCTAGCTGTGAATCTGCTTTCTGTTTGATGCCTGCTTCTTGAGAAATACACTATCTCATTTGAAATCAACGCCTTTCATCTCTTTAAAGACAACACGCTAGTTGCAAGCGGGCGCTACTACAACAATCTTCCCGGTCTTAAGTTCACTTCACCGGATCAAGACACATTTTCATCTTTGGCAGAGCTCTACACAAATCCTTGGGCCACGTGAGCTATCATTGACTCACACACAAATTGGGCATTCCGGTTAGAGTCCCTCAGAAGTGCGAAGCCTGTTCCATCTCAAAAATAACCAGAGCAAGCTTCAAAAGGGAACATTCCCCTGTGTCCAGACCTTTTGAGGAGCTTCACATGGATGTAATTGGACCCATCTCTCCCCCTTCTTGGGACGGACACCAATAACTTTTTACCGTGGTTGATAGCAACACCAGATACTGCTCCGCACTTCCCTTGAAGAACAAGAGCAACATACCTGAGATCTTAACCAATGTCCTGAGTCTTGAAGCAAAGCATTTTGGCTACTTTCAATCCATCCTACACTCGGATTGTGGTGGTGAATTTGTTAAAAAAGAACTCTCTCAATTTTGCAAAACTCATCTAATTAAACCCAGATACTCTGACCCCTACACTCCACAACAAAACGGCTTTGCTGAAAGATTCAATTGTTCCATTCTTGAATCTATCCGTTCCATTCTCACAGACTCTACTCTCAATTTTCATTTTGGCACAAAATATATCATGCAGCAACTCTCACCCTCAATAAAATCCCTGTCCATAATTACAAGAAATCTCCCTACAAACTATTCAAAAATTGATCTCTTCCTATCAGCTACTTTCATCCCATTGGAAACAGTGCGTCTTATTTAAACTTAACCTCCAAACCAGCTTCCAAACTTTTCCCCAAAGGCTCTCTGGGAACCCTCATTGGCTACAATGATGAACTACAATCCTATTGAATTCTCGGGGAACACAGAAATATAATAGATACAAAACATGTCCAATTCCCAGAATTCAGTCCCTCTGCTTGAAAGATTTTTCTGATCTGGTCCGACTCAGACGGCCAGAACAATTGTCCTTCCAACAAAACCCCGATTGATCAACCATTAGCTGCTGCTCCTCCCAACGCTCCAATTGAACCACCATCTCCCACTCCTTCCAATCCGGATACTGATCCAAATGATTAGTCCTCTTTTGAGAGTGACAATGACTCAGAGGCCATTTCTTCCTTTCTCATTCCCAAAAATGCTCCCAGATATGGGTTAAGAACTTGAACCTCAAAGATAAAACCCGCTAAGTACAACTACTTCTCCAAAGACTCCCTTTCCTTTGTCTCTGAGGCTGACAAATGGGAAGAACCCATGGATGTTGAGCTCAACAGCATGGAAGAGATGTATGTATGGGAAGACTGTCATTTCATACCCAAATCCTACCTCCGCACCACCTGGGTTCTTAAGACCAAACAAGCTACTGCGTCGTCAGCCAAGAGAAAGAAGGCTTGCCTATGTATACAAGGCTTCTTGCAAACACCGGGGGTTGACTACAATGACACATTTGCTCCCACCAGGAAATTTCCCTCACTTCTCTTGCTTCTCATCCTTTCCATCATCAAAACATTTCCCATCAGACAGTTTGACGTAAAGAAAAATTTCCTCTACACTCCTCTATCCAAAGACATCTATATTGCTACTCCTAAAGGATCCAAACAAAAAACACCCTTTGTCTAGCTGAAGAAATTGCTATACGGCCTCAAACAGGCACCGCCTAATTGGTAGGACACCATCACTAAATGGTTTCAGGACATCAACTTCCATCAATCCTCCACCAATCCATTCCTGTACATTCACAACAATGAAAACACCTACATATTTTTCCATGTGGATGACTTAGTAGTCATTGGAAATTTCAATGGGTTTGAATCCCTCTTTCTCAATCAATTTCCCTGTTGAATATTTCTTTGCTCTCTTCATCTCAACTCTTATTCTTTTTATTTCTCTTTCTTTTACTTTCAATTTCTTTTACTTTCAGCTTTTTCTTATTTATTTTCTTTCTGCCTTGTGTGTTCTTTTCTTCATTCTTATTTCTGTTTTCTTTTCTTTATGTTTACAACTTCTTCATCCTCTAACTGTCCGGTACTCAGATTCTTTCATCTCCTCCTATCACTCATCTGTCACCATTCACTTTCATGCGCGCACTTTCATGCGCGTACTCTTGAACTCATAACCTAACCTCTGTACAAGGGGAGATCTGATGGGAGGAAGCTCTAACCGATAACTCGACCACCTTCTTGGAACTCAACAAATCCTCTTACTCAACAGTCCGCGAATCTTGAAGTCTTCTATTCTTAATCACCAATCTTCTTCATTATCTCTCATCTATCTTTCTTTCATCTCTCTCTTCTTTTTCTTCATTTACTCTTTTCTTCCAATCTCTCGATCTCAACCTCAAATCTCACCACCATGATCATCTTATCTCAAGTATGTCTGTCACGGCTGGTTTTCTACAAACTCTCTAACTTCAGATCTAACTCGAAGCCAATCTCTTATTAGCACGCTAGCTCCTTGACCGCCAACACCATTACTCTTCTCTTCTTTCCAATGATTTCCTTCTTTCCTTCTTAAATTCATCCGCTTGATGTTGGTATTTTACAAATCTTCTTTTTCTTCTTTAAGACTCTTCTTTTCCTATTTTTATTCTCTTACTGATAACCTGCTCCTGCAGCCCTTTGTTCTTACATCTCTTTGAAATAAAACACAGAAATTTGTCATTCCCAACTCTTCTGCTCACAAACCTGACACTCTTCTTGGGATGGAACTTGACCTTTCTCCCACTCAAATCACCCTAAATAAGAGAAAGCTCATCAACAAAGGGCTGGAACTCCTGGAACTCAAGGATTGCAGGTCAGTAAAAACACCCCTGAGCCCTGGAGTCCAACTTTGAGAAGCCTCCAAAGACAACTTACAGGACTTTAGCAAGCTAAACATAAATTATTGGCAGTTCACCAGCATTCTAAATTACCTCTCCTGCCAATCTTGCCCAGACCTCGCTCCGGTGGTCTCTATTCTTTCGCGCTTTAATCATGCTCCTGGAATTTCCCACTGGAGAGAAGTGGTTCACTGCTTCAAATACTTAAAAGGGTCCCTGGCTCTTTGTCTGGCGCTGGAACCCATGTCTACTCATCCTTCCAACTGCCTTGAGTACTACTCCAATGCCACCTGGGCTGATGACCACAAAACCAGGCTATCACAAAGTGGCTCCCTATGCCTTTGGAAAGGAGTTCCCCTGTTGTGGTCCAGCAAAAAGCAAAAAAGAATCACGCTCTCCTCCACTGAAACAGAACTGCCTGCACTCTCCAATGCGGTCCAAGAAAATCTATGGATTCAATCTCTCATCAACAAACTCTGGAAGACAAAACTGGAGAATACCATATTCTGCATTGACAATAAGGGACTACTCAAGAAGATCAAACACTTTGGATTGAACTCTAAGACAAAGCATCTTGACATAAAAATCAAGTGGCTTTGAGATCTGCTCAATAATGGAGAGCTCAAAGTCAGGCTTATATCTACTGATGACATGATTGCTGATGCTCTCACCAAAGCCTGTGCTCATAACTCTCTCAAGAGGCTCCTGAATGTCTTTCTCCAATCTCTCTTTGCATCAAATCAAGGGGGGTGTTGAAATAAATAAATAAATACATAAAAATATATAATTTCTTTTTTGTATCTGTCTTTCCATTTCCTCTATTTCCTTTTTTATATTCATTCCTTTTTCTTTTACTCATCTTTCTATCACCTAAATAGGGCATTCTAACTGTTGCGTCTATCTCAATCAAACCTTGCAGCTACTCTCCCAGGAAGATCTATCCTTGACCACTCTCTCTCTCTCTTGCGCTGCGCTCAGACTCCGCAAGGCTTTCTTCTTCTCATATGCGCCATCCTTCACGTCTCTTGACCTCATCGGGATGATCAAACCTTCTTCTTCCGTCCCTGAACTCAAGACTCCTCAAGATCCTCAAGGTTCATCTTACCTCGACTACCACGGATCCTACTCATCAACCTTGTTCTGAATCTCCCACGATCAAGACCTTCAGACATATTCATGTCCTTCTTATTGAGGCTAATTTGGTGCGAAGATCAAACAGCTATTTCAAGAAGAATTTCTCCTACTCACCTGCGTCATGGAATTCTATTCTTCTTCTTCTTTTTTTTCCTTATGATTCCTCATCTCTGTAGGCGTGCTGGTTGAGATCTTTTTCTGTTGAAGTTTTTTTCCTTCTAACCTCAATATTTTCCTCCTCTCTGGTATGCCTAAATCTCCACAAATTTTCTGCTCTATTTTTCTCTGTGAATTAATTTGTCCATCCCAGCTCTGGTTCTAGCTCAGAAATATCATTCTGAAATTTCATCAAGTTCTCATTATTTATTATATAACTGGAGTAAAGTCATGATATTGATTTTACTCCTTATTTTCGAGTTGCAGTTGATTTACTAAGATAATTACTTAAAAATATAAGTAATGGGAATTCATGTAATATTTTTACATCATTAGTTTTTTAAGTATTTCACAAAGATATTGATGTCTAGAAATTCTCATAAAAGTATATGAATGTATTTTAATATATTTCTAGAAGTTTTCATTGTGTTATTTTCGACATTCTTGGTACTTTGAATTATATTTAATAAAAAATACGTATAAGTGTTATTTAAGTATTTTTATATAATATTATGTACTTTTAGATTATCTATTATCCACAGGAACATTTATTACATATGTAGAATGTTCCCGTGTGGGTTTTAGTATGTTTACAAAGTACCTGAGCCTCTCTGGCCGCCTGTCACTCTGTCAACCTGTAGTCCCGCGGCTGCGTACTTGTCAGAGGCCCGGGGATGCGTAAACGACCTCGACGGGTTGACACGGCTGTATCTCAGCTGCGCGGGGGCGCTTTGGCTGCCGCGGCTGCATGCGGGAATTGTGACAAAACACATTTCTGCCCGTAACTCCTAAAATATACACAACACCTCAATTCTGACTGAATTTTAGGTGTGAAACCTATACATGTCAATGTGTGTGAAATATTTAATTGGCCAAAAAGCTCAATACTGGAGCCGTAGTATTTTGGTTCTTTTTTCCTTAATTATTTAAAAATATAAGGAGTTGGATTTCAAGGGTGGGGTCAGTGAGTGAACCTACCTAATTTTGGGTGGAGAATCCATTTCTGAAATAATATTTATGGTTTTCCTACTCCTTCTTAGTTAAGTTGTATTATTATTATTTTATGTTATTTTTGTTACTTTTGCAGCTTGCTTTGCAATAGTAGCAAGCTGACACTTGTATTCATGTCCTCTTGGTTTCCTCTCCTGCTATCTTGGTGACTCTGCTAAAATGGTTTCTCTTCTGGTGGATTCTGGTTCCCAGCTCAATTTAATTTTGGATGCCATGGCCTGCAAACTCAAACTCAGCCCAAGGGTCAGCTTTAACCCTGCTTTATATGGTATAGGGAATCAGTCCTGAAAGTTATTTGGTATTGATGAGGATGTCCCAGTTCAAATTGGAAAAAATATTGTTGGCACCTGTAATTTCTGGATTACTCATTTGGATGGACCTATGATCTTGGGAAGGCCTTTCTTAATGGATTTTGTTGCAACCATAATTTTTTCTGATCAATTTGGGGAGAGAATTCTTCTCCCTGATTCTGATGGTAAGAAGATTGAAGTCCCCCTTTGCTCCTTTGATTCTGGTTGTTGGGAGC
Organism: Puccinia polysora; assembly: GCA_025617555.3. NCBI lineage: Eukaryota > Fungi > Basidiomycota > Pucciniomycetes > Pucciniales > Pucciniaceae > Puccinia > Puccinia polysora. The sequence goes on along the minus strand of CM062630.1, from coordinate 974,031 downwards.
AAGATTTTCCTGGTCATCCTCCTAAATTGGTTCTGAAAGGGAAACAGAAGGACACCTCTTCTTCCTCTCATTCTCATTTATTATGGGATTAGTTGGTCCTACTAAAATTTTTAGTTCTTCCCAGCCTCAGAATTCAAATCAAAGATCAACTTCTTTCTCAGAGGCATATTTTTCTTTTTCTTCATCATTTCCTTTTCATCCAAATAAGATTAAAAATCAAAAACATGAAAAATCAGGAAATCCTAAAAATATTTCTTCTCTTTCTGGATGTGTTGTCTCTTCTTTTCCTTGTTATTTTCAGCCTAATCATTCTTCTCCTACCCAGTTTTTCATCTCTGCAAGAAGTATAAACTAGATCCCAATCTCAATTCTCTTCTTGGTGGGTTTGGTATGAAGGAGTACGGCCTTAGGTGGAGGCAATTTGGGGTCAAAGTGATTCCTCCCAATTGTTCACCATCAGGGGCTCCTACTACTTGAATTTTCAAAAAATCTATCCTGTGCCACACATGTGAGCAGTGCGTCATTCTTTGGATCCTCTTTTATGGAAAAGCCACCTTTCAAGGATGTTGCAACATTGAACTTGGAAGATGTTGGAACTTGGTCTCAGCTTTTGTAGTCAGGTCTAGCTGGTCAATGCTTGGAGGAAGCAAGGATTTCTCTCTTTTGCCACCAATTATAAGCCAGTTGAAAAAAAGTTTCAACCAGTCAACCAACCAATGCATCTCAATCTCAATCCTCCTCTTATGCGTCCTCCTCTATCTTGTGATCCTTACTGTTGTTTATCTCAATCTCTCACTGGTCCCTTTGTTCCTTGTGGTTGTGTTACTGAAGAAAGTCTGAAGGTAGTCAACTTTGGCCCAAATGGATGGCTTCTTCCTGATGATTTAAATTTTATCAAAAATGTTTTAGCTCTTAGAGAAAAATCTATTGCTTTCTGTGAAGAAGATAGAGGTATCTTGAAAGAATCCTATGGCCTTCCTTATATCATTCCAGTAGTAGAACATGATCCCTGGAAAAAGAAAAAGATCCCTATCCCTGCTGCTTAGGATGACGAATTCATCAAGTTGGTCCCCAAAAAAGTCCATACCGGTTTATACAAGAAGTCAACTTCCAGCTATTCCAGTCCTGTCTTCCGTGTACTCAAAATTAATGGTAAACTTAGAATAGGTTATGATCTCCAGCCTCTACATAAGGTTGCTATGAAAGACTCTGGTTTTCCCCCTGCTACTGAAGACCTTGTCAAATCTTTCTCTGGGAGATCTTGCTATGGTCTAGGTGATATTATGGGTGGCTATGAAAAACAATCCTTACATCCACTTTTTTTTCCTCTCACTACTTTTGAAACTCCTCTTGGTTGCCTCCAACTTACTTGTATGCACCAGGGTGCCACCAATTTGGTTGCAGTCTATCAGGCTAAGATGTTTTGGACTCTCCGGGATGAAATCCCTGATCATTCTGGTATCTTTTTTGACAATGGTGGAATTAAACGTCCAGTTTGTGACTATAACAATTGAAAGATTGAGAGGCTAAAAAGAATATGAATTTTAGTTATTGATTAATGAACTCAGAAAATAGAACTGAACACAATCTTGTGATAGATCACCTAAAAAGAACAAGACAGACTCTGGTACAGAGAGCTCGAGGAGAAAGGAAGAGAAAAGAAGAAGAAACGGAAACAGCGGCAGTGACAGATGAATGTGGTCAACATAGGTTGCCCACAGCAGTGATTCTGATGAGTGAACAATCCAGATTAGTTCAAAGATGATCTGGTAATTGGTTGAGTGCGCTATGGTACTCACCGGACTCAGCAGCCTGGGGTCAGAGCTGCAATCTCGTGGTTGCACAAGGGAAAACCTTCCCCAGGATCTGAGCCAGGAGGACTGCTTTATATTCAAGCGTTTTGGATTTGGAGTACTTGCAACGGGTCGCGGGACTAGAGGGAGGAGTCACAAGTAAGGTTGCGAGTAAGGTGAGGAGTCACAGACACAAATAGTGGAGGCAGCGGCAAGAATGAAGAATAAGATAAAAGACAAGAGGAAAAGGAAAACATATAGAAAAGAAATAGTAAAAGGAAACAAAATGATTTGTACTTATAGCCATAGCTGGAAGATACAGATCATGGAGCTTCTTCATGCTCCCTTGTTCAAATCATGATTCAATATTGAGACTTGTGAGCGCATGTTGCAGCGCAATCCGGGCTACTGGTTTAGTCAGGAAGTCGGCTAAGTTCTTCCTTGATGCCACTTTCTGGAGCTTGATCTCATTCTTAGAAATCTTGCTCCTAAGAAAGTGAAAACTTAGCTCCATGTATTTCGTGTGGAAGCTAGAGTGATTAGCTTTGTTTAGGGACAATTTAATGGCGCCTTTGTTTTCTTCAAAGATGGTGGCCAGTTTAGTGGATTCTTTGGGACAGATTTCTTGAAGGAAGGATTTGACCCACCAAATCTCTTTCAGAGCGTCCGCCAGGGCGTTGTATTCATCTTTGGTTGTTTAAAAGGATAATGTTGGATGCTTTTTGCAATTCCACGCCACTACGCAGCCCAACCATTGGATAATTAGGCCTGAGATAGAGCACCGCGAGCTTGGGCATGTGGCCCAGTCGGCATCCACATAGGCAAAAATGTCCGCTGGAAGGTTGGCGGCTCAGGAGAAGATCAAACATGTCAAGCTGGTGTGTTGCAGATAGTTGAGAACGTGGAGCGCCACTTGATAGTGATGGAGATTTGGCTTGACCAGAAACTGGGCCAGATAGTTTACAGCAAAGGTGATGTCGGGACGCGTGCATACGCTAATCTGGTTGAGCTTGCCAATGATCTTTCTGTGGTTGGCACCAGACAAGAGATATTCTTGGTGGTCCTCATTTCTGGAAGAATAGAGCTTTGCGTTTGGTTTAAATGCAGTGGAGAATGTTCAATGAGTGGGAAGTGGGTACTGAGCGCATATGTGCTCAATGTAGGATTTCTGACAAATTATGAACCCATCTTCTTGGTGAACCACGTTCATTCCAAGCAATAGTGATGCTAATCCCAGATCCTTGATCTTGAAGCGGTTGGCAATCAACTTGACAAATTGGTTGGGATCGGTGCCAAAGATAGCAATATTGTCAACATGTACTTACAAAAATGTCCCATCACGCCAGAATATGCAGTGGTTGGCTTTGCATTTGTTGAAGCCAATTTCCCCCAGCAATTTGCAGAGGGTTTTTTACCAGGAAAGGGGAGCTTGTTTTAGGCCGTATAGCCCCTTCTTTAGATGAAGGAACTTACCATTGGAGACAGCAATGTTTTCATGAGGGTGTATTTATAAGTCTTCTTGGAGCGGAGCATTCAGAAAGGCTGCTTTCACATTGATTTGGCAGAATTGCAGTTTTCTTGAGGCAGCTAGAGCTATCAGTAGATGTAGCAAGGTTTTGTCACCAGTGGGAGAAAAGGTGTTGGAAAAGTCCAAGCCATATCTTTGATTGAAACAATGAACACATAGTTTTGCTTTGAACTCAATGATTCTTTTTTGATTGTCACTTTTTTTCCTGAAGACCCACACGCACTTGAGGGAAATTTTCCGGAAGGCAAGGCGGCTTCTTCATAGACATCATAGCTGATAAAGTTGAGCTCTTCCATTTTCATGGCTTCAATCCATTATTCTTGGTACTTAGATTTGAGCGCCTATTGAAGGTTCTGAGGATCCACATAAGAATGATCCACAATAAGATACACAGCAGGCAGGCCTACTTTGGAGTGAGGTCTGCAAGTTCCATAAATGATGTTGGAAGGGGTGATGGAGCTGAGTGAGGGAGATTTAGAGGTGGGAGCAAGGTCAATGGAAGCAGGATCAGGGTTAGAGATGAAGGTGGATGGAAGCTGCAAGGTTTGATTAGGAATGATCACGGGAGGAGAGATAGAAGGAATTAAGTCAGAAGGATTGAGACAGTCAATTTTTCCAGTAGGAGATTAAACAGAAGGAAAGAGAGTCTCGTCAAACCTGATGTTGGCAGAGAGGAAAATTTGATAAGAGTCCAAATTGAATAGACAAAATGAAAAGAAGTCATTGGCGTACCCAAGCATGATAGACTTTTTGAAGGTAGGTTGGAAATTGAAGGTTCTGTTGCCCTTTTGGATCAGAGAATAAGCAGTGCATCCAAAGACCTTGAGGCGGTCATAGTTCACCTTTTTATTGTGCCATATCTGGTAAGGGATTTTGTTGTCATGAGACTTTGAGGGAAGAACGTTCAAGAGTTGAGTCACAGTGTTGACAGCTTTGTCCCAGTACTTTGGCAGAAGGTTGCTCTGGTTCAGGAGGCATCTGGCCTTCTCCATGATTAGCAGATTGGATCTTTCTGCCAGGCCGTTTTGTTGAGGAGTGTACAATGGATCAAAATTTTGGGTAATTCCCTTCTCTGCGAAGTAAGTTTTGAGCTCAGTGGAGATGAATTCACCACTGTTGTCAGAGATGAATTTCTTGACAACCTTTCCTGTTTGACGTTGTGGAAAGAATAAAGGTTATCCCCCTATAATTGTCCCAAGGTTTGGAAGTTAACGGTTCCCTGCGTTTGAAAGGAGATGGGGATGCCAGAGTTGCACTTGAAATGAGAGATAGAAATAAGGAGATAAAAAGATAAAGAAAAGTAGAGAGAGAGAGAAATTGCCAATCCTTCAACCCTAAGAACTTTCCACCTGGATGTGTATCCGGTATGAGTTCCTTTAATCTCCTGGTCAGATGAGTGATCCAATCCAATGATGTGATGGTCTGATTCTCTTCATGCATTCCATGCCTCTCCTCCTCCCTGTCAGCTTGCTACTATTTCAGAGCAAGCTGCAAAAGTAACTAAAATAACATAAAAATAATAATAATACAACTAACCTAAGAAGGAGTAGTAAAACCATAAATATTATTACAGAAATGGATTTTCCATCCAAAATTAGGTAGGGTCACTCACTGACCCCACCCTTGAAATCCAACTCCTTATATTTTTAAATAATTAAGGAAAAAAGAACCAAAATACTATGGCTCCAGTATTGAGCTTTTTGGCCAATTAAATATTTCACATGCATTGTCACGTACAGGTTTCACACCCAAAATTCAGTCAGAATTGAGGTGTTGTGTATATTTTAGGAGTTACGGGTGGAAATGTGTTTTGTCACACTTCCCGCACGCAGCCGCGGCAGCCACAGCACCCGCGCGCAGCTGAGATACAGCCGTGTCAACTTGTCAAGGTCGTGTACGCAGCACCGGGCCTCTGACAAGTACGCAGCCGCGGGACTACGGGCTGACATAGTGACAGGTGGCCTGGGTACCGCGTAAACAGGCTACAACATACACGCGAACTTATTAAATATGTAATAAATGTTCCCGTGGATATTAGACTGTCTGAATATACATAATATTATATAAAAATACCTCAACAATTCTTACAGGTAATTTTTATTTAATATAATGCAAAGAATCAAGAACGTCGAAAATAAGACAATGACAGCTTCAAAAAATATATTAAAATACTTTAATATTCTTTTATGAGAATTATTTTACATCAACATTCTCGTGACATACTAAGAAAGATAATGATGTAATAATACTACATGAATTCCCATGAATTATATTTTTAAGTAGTTATCTTAACAAATCAACTGGAACTCCTAGATAAAGAGTAAAAACAATATTATGACTTTTACTCCAGTTATATAACACATAATGAGAACTTACCTGACATCAAAATGTCCGTAGAGATGTCTAATAATATAATTATTACATGACTGGTAACATATACTAAGGATAATTAATTAATTAACACATAAATAGGACAGATTAATGTTATTCACACGTCCTAATGTCCATTATAAGGTAGAATAATTCCCATACCCTAAGGAATTAGATGCTACCCGGGCCATAGCACCAAGGGCACATGTCAGGCTACCTCTGGTTACCCTGCTATCCTTAGTGTCCGTCCCTTTGAGTACCTACAACCCTCAGAAGGACCATATTGGGACTCCAAAAACTATAAATACACAGCTCTTTTGAGGATGTTGATGGGCAGAGACCCAGTAATATTCATATCCAGACGCCATGCAAAGGTAATCAAATACTTATAAGAGATAATTAAGTGATTTATGGCAATTTCTGATCAGGAATATCCGTCCTCAAACCTCTTATTATCAATTAAAACTGCTGAACAACCTTATAACCCCAGTATACTGGTTTAACCCATCAGTACACGTCCCAAAAAGATACCCAAAGGATTGAATAATATACCAGTGATTCTTATTATCTTTTCTCTGTGGTGGTAGCTTGGCTACAATGCCCTACCACTCCATTGTGTATTTCATATACATATTATCTTTGGTTATAATAATCTTTAAACTAAAGAACCTAAAGTAACCAGGACTACGTGTTTTCATGCTGAAATCCCTGAAGAGAGGTGTTAAAGATCCCCAATAGAATTGTGGCCCCTCTATTAATATTTAATAATCAATTTTTATTCAAAAAAATAAACAATAACCAAACCATTTAACCTTTCAATTACCTTAATCCAAGTATTCTACGCATTTTTGCTGCATTTATTAAATAATATATTTATTATTTACAACATCACCCATGGTAGCTAAAGGATAGCAAGGGTCTTGGCATCCAGGAGGCTGACACTCCTCAACCCGGAGTTGAGAGTGAGGATAAGTCCTCCCCCTCAACCCTAACCTAAGTACATGGGCAAATAACAGTATGACAAAGAAACAGAAAACAATCCCAAAACAGAAACCCTAGGTGTTGCCCGCGTCGAGAATGACTGCGGTCAACCAGATGGACACCCGCGACAGTAGTCGCGGGTGTCGACAACGGTTGTTGTCGCCTGATCGGCGGCGACAACGGGGTGAAAGTCCCAACGGCTGCGAGCGGTTGCTCGCGGTTGTCGGTGGGATTGGATGATGAGGATGAGATGGTCGATGGGGGAGATGACTCTGGGCGGAAACAGTAGGGGAAGCGAGGATGAGGAGCTGGTGTGGATGGTTCATCGGAGGAGATGAGGAAGGAGTGCTTGGGAGGAAGATGAGATGATGATGATGATGATGATGATGGATCAAACTTTGAGGTTAGTTGGAAGGGTAGATGGTGATGAGGTTCATAATCACTTGGGGAGGGAGGAGGACGGGCTTTGATTTACTCAGATCAATTGGTCACATTGTCAAAGAGAAGATGATCACGAGTGGGGGAAGAGGGTGACGAGGAGGCGACGCGCTCGAGGAGTTTCTGCTGCCTGGCACGGAGGGCGATATTGTTTTCGAGTAAGGATTTACCAATTGAAGCGGAAATGCCGAGATCTCGTTCGCGTTTGCGGATGACCCAATTGGCGGCCAAGAGGAGCGCTTCGAGTTCCTCCCTAGTCTTAGCACTCACCCACTCATGAGTGATTGAGTTAGGATGGTCGGGATCGTAGGGAGGATCGGAGGTAGGATGGGGGGTAGGAAGAAGATGGGATTGTCAAAAGTGATGGAGAGGGAATTTGTGGTGGATGGGATCGTCGAAAGTGGTTCGACAATTGCTTGCATTGCCAAAAGTCAGGGCCGCGAGCGCAACAAGTGGGAGTTGAACATAGGAAGAGGGAAGCGAAGCGGAGAGACAGGCAAGAGGCCTGTCCTAGACCGCTAGGACAGGGAGGAGTTGAGAGATGGGGGGAAAATGAAGGTAACCATAGGGGTACAACTGAAATCCGATTTTTTTTTTTTTTTTTTTGCCGTGGTGTCCTGGATTGGTCACCACACCGGCGCCCTTAAGATAGTGCTCTGTGACCCGCCCAAACCTAGCTCCGCAATTCTGGACCAGCGGCATCAAACAACCCCAGAGTTCTGCGCCCCCTCAACATTGACCAGGCAAAGTGAACCATACCGCGCAAACCAATCTTCCTCTACAAACTGAGCAACCTTCTCTGCCAACAAATTCACCAGTGGAAATGCCTCAAACCAACCCAATAGATCATCCTGCAGGACCAGCAGGTACGCAACCCTTCCCGCCTTTATGTGGACCATGTCAAGGGAGACCCGCCCAAACAGCGCATCCTCCCCCGTAGGGTGACCCACCTCCCTGGGCAGCCTAGAACTCCGCTGTTGACATGCTTTGCAAGAATTCACCATTCATGCACTGCGCGCACTCCACCTGGCCACCAGAACCTTTCTTTCACCCACCTCCGCGTTTTTATCTTGCCCCGGTGGCCAAGGTTGTTGTGAAGACACCTCAGAATCATTTTCTGGTCCTGCCTTGATGTCACAACCACCAAAGGCACTGGGCTACTCTGCTGCCACAGCTGCCCTTCCTGCAAGTAGAAGTTGGTCATTTTCTGCTTTTCCCATCAAATTACCACCCCCAACATACCCTTGGGAAACCTAAGATCCTGCAAAAAGGAGCACAAGGTCCCATAACGCCTGGACTGCTGCAGCAGAAGGATGACCTCCGCCTCCACCATACCTATGGGGATAATCGGAGACTCCATGTCCAGGGGTTCCCCCCCCCCCTCAAAAGGGTCCCCCCACGGATACTGCAACAGCGCTTTGGGCATTGTGAATGCCCTCCCCGGAACATGAGCCACACCAAAAGTGAAGAGCTGAAGAAACGCCACCCACCTAGTCATATGAGCGTTTGGCAGCGTCAGAGAATTGATTATCCGTGCCAGGGCCTTGGCATCAACTAACAGCTCAAAGTGTGCCCCCAAAGCAGGTGCTTAAGCCTCTGCATGATTTTGGTGAACCTGCATAATTCTAGCTTTGGCTGCAAATACCAAATCTCTGTCATGGTAAACGTCACGGACTCCTAGAGGACTGGCCTGTCCTTACCATCCTCTTCCTGCGTCAGGACGCCGCCCGCCCCAAACTCCCTAGAGTTGACGGCCAGGCAGATCCCTCCCGCGTTGTAGTCAAGGCCTCGGAGGACAATGTTGCGGCCCACAGTCTCCTTGAGCTTTGAAAAGGCAGCTTCACACCTTGCGGTCCATTCCCACGCAGTGTCCTTCTGTGTTAGCGCCTGCAGCAGACTTGCGACTTCCGCCAACCGCTCAATGAACATGCAGATGTAACTTCACAGTCCCAGGAATTGGAGGATATGCAAAGGCCTCCGCGGGGTTGGCCATTGAAGGACTTTGACCTGTTTCTTTGCCGCAATTCTCCTTCCATTGAAAGCCACCACATGTCCTAGCACTTTCAGCGCCAGAACACAAACTTCCAACTTACTCCCCAACACTTTAGTCCCTGCCTCCTCAATTTGGAACAAGACCCGCTCCAACATCTGCCCATACTCCCAGACAAAGCAGCAGATCTTTGGGGCTTCCTCTAACACCGCCCCCCCATAATCCATCTTTGGTCCCTTGATTCCTGCGTTGTTGATGAAAATCAGGACCCCTTCTGGAATGTTGTCCCGCAGAATCCACATCATCTGGGTCTGATAAGTGTTGGAATTATACTACTTCACGGTTTCTCACGGTTTCCCCTGTCTTCTTATCATCTTCGAAGCATGTGCGTCAGTTACTTAGAAATCATGCGGCATCTCTCACTTCGAGCGCGCATCTCACAACCTTGGGACTTATGCATATTCAATAATGACTAAAGTCCATTCAAGTATTGCGCTCTCAGGAGACGCAGAAGTTTCCTCTCCTTGCTGATCTTCTTTCTCCACTCTTTGAATCAACCTCAAGTTCAAGCATCGACAACAAGGACTTCAATCAGAAGATTTTGGCCACCGTGGTCGACTTTGGATAATCCGGTGCGATGAGCTGTTATTAATCGAGTTTCATTGAACCCCTCCAATCTTCCCATCTTCACTCATCCCTCTTAATTAGCTACGACGTCACTTTTAGCTTGTACAGTGGTTGCTTCCAGAACATCTCCTATCTCTTGTGTCCTTGAATCTTCTCATCTACTCTAGCTTGGGTACGGGCATCTCTGATCTCCAGTTGTCATAATATTTTAACTTGTCTAATTGTTCTGTTTAGTTTTTCTGGTTTTAAATATATCATTGACTCAATAATAAAGAAATCACCTTCTCTTGATTAACAGTTGAAGGCGCGATCAACCAGGAAACCCAACAATGACTGATTCACTCACAGCGACCATTCTTAAAACGGCCATAGAGGCCATTCCACTCTTGACGCTGGACAACTTCTCAATCTGGCAAAACCAAGTTGTTAATATGATGGACCTCCAGGAAGACCTGTATTCCAAGCTCACCAAGGAAAAGAGGGATGCAAATGGGAATCCAATTGGGCTCAGTAACATCGAAAACGTCCAAATCCGAACCATCCTAACGTCTAAACTCGACACCACCGTTCAAGCAAACATCATTACTCCATACAACGAGAAAGACGCGCATCAGATTTGGGCGGATATCAACAATACTTAGCCTCAAATCACGCCTCCAACCAAGCCAGGATTTTTAAAGAATTCCTTTGAACCCCTTTCTCTTTTGAAAATATACCTGGATTCATTACGGACACCAAAACTGCGCTGTCTAGACTTCACGAGTTTGGTATTGATCTTCCAAGCAATATTATCGCGTACTTAATTCTGGAAAAGTTGCCATCAAGCATGGATACGGTGATCCAACAAATCACACACTCAGATAAGAAAGTCTTGCCAGAACAAGTACTAGACCATTTACAAATGTTTAATAACAATAGATTCTTATATCGAGACCTACCAACGGACAAACCCAATGATAGTTCAAACTTGGTCTTGTTCCTCACCACTAGCCTCAAGCCATGTGACAATAAGTGGCATAACCCAAAGGCTGCTCACCCAGAAGGAAGATGCTGGAAATTTTATCCACATCTCAAGCCATCATTTCCTAGAAAAAAGAAGAACAGATTGGAGTCCACGTCCGAGGGTACCTCTGTTAGCTCCTTCCTTACAAGCTCAGTTTTTTCTTCTGACCACTTCGTAGTCGACTTGGGATCCTCAAGGCATATGGTATCTGATTCTTGATTGTTTACCCATTTAGATCAATCGATTACCGGACTGATCTCAACTAGCTCTGGAAAGGATTCCCTCAAATTTGAAGGAATCGGTTCGATAACTCTCTCGGACGAGTTGAATCAGAAGGTTATTCTTCCTAAAGTTTTGTTTTCTCCTAACTCCACCGTGAATCTCCTATCAATGCGATGCCTTGTTTTAGATGGGTTTACCGTTAATTTTAGGGAGGATTATTTTGTACTGGAGAAAAACAAATGGAAAATGTCTGGAGTCTATGATTGCAATATACCCGTTGTACATTTCCCAAACCTTAAACGCTCTCAGATTGCTCTTCTTACCAGTGACGAAATCCTTCAAAAATCCCTGGGACATGCAAGTTATGCAAGAATCCGTCAAAAACTAGGTATAGCAATCAAGAAACCATCCATCTGTGAAGCGTGCGCGGTTGCCAAAATAAGTCGAAATCCCTTCAATAATAAACATACGCAAGCAGAAAGACCCTTTATGGAACTGCACTGCAATTTGGTTGGGCCGATTCACCCATTGAGCATCAACGGAGATTCCTACTTCCTGACTGTTGTTGATAGTTGTACCAGATTTTTTACAGCTATACCCATCAAAAATAAAGGTGACGCGGCAAGTACCTTAGAATTTTTAATCAGCGTTGAATCCAAACGTTTCAACTACAAACCTATGATTATCCATTCAGATCGCGGTTCGGAATTCTGGAATCATAATTTATCCAACTATTGCAAGGAAAACAAAATTAGAAAAACCTTTTCAGATTCCTACACTCCTCAACAAAACGGGTTGGCCGAGCGGTTTAATCGTCTTGTTTTGTCATCTCTCAGGACGGTACTTTTCAACTCTCAATTGAATAAACGTTTTTGGAACGTAATTATCAAATCTTGCGCGTTAGCCCTCAATCAAATCCCCGCTCATAAATCAAAGAAGTCTCCTTACAAATTATTCAAAGGAAAAACACTGAATATAGACTACTTTCATCCCATTGGAAATCCAGTGAGCTATATTCTCAAGGATCGTCCTTCATTTTCAAAACTCGAACCTCGCGGCTTGGTTGGTAGGTTGGTGGGATACAACGAGGATCTCTTATCTTATAAAATATTGACCTCCGACAATAAAGTTGTTGACACGAAACACATAACTCCACTCGACTTCGACTCGGTTCTTAAGACTAAGGCTAATAATGACGTGCAAGTTGGGGATTGGTGTATGGAGTTCTCCAAAGAAGACTCCACCAACAATCTTATTATCAAGTCAACTCCGGACTCTGCATCTCCTACTGTGGACTCGCCAGTCTGTGACACAGGTGAAGTATCACCTCCTCTGGATTCTGTCAACTCCACTGAACAGGTTCAATCAAGTTCTTCACGGCCATAAAACTTACGCGAGCGAGTATCCACCGTCAAACCATCTAAATACTCCTACGGCACCATAGCGAAGGCAGAAGAATCAGATTTTACCTAAGAACAACTGATCAAGATCAACAAGATTGAGAATCAAGACGTTTGGGAGAACACGGACGTCGAACCAGCCCACTTTCTCCGTACAATGTGGGTTGACAAAGTCAAACCAGCAACCAGTTTTTCCCCGGAAAGACGGAAGTCACAATTATGTATCTTGGGGAATTTGCAAACTCTGGGAATAGACTTTGGAGACACGTATGCTCCCACAGGGAAGTTCACGACTCTCCTTCTCCTTCTGCTAAGTGGTCTGGATCTTAACCTCAAAATCAGGCAATTTGATGTCAAAGAAGCCTTTTTGTTCGCTCCTCTGGATGAGGACATATACATTCTTAAACCAAAGGAGTGTGCAAGGTCGTCAAAATTCCTAAAATTGAAAAAGTCGCTTTATGGTCTCCGAAAGGCACCTTTGAATTGGTATAGAACTCTCACCGGGTGCTTGGAAGATATTGGGTACAAGCAATCTGATGCCGATCCGTGTCTTTACACTCACAAGGATTGATACTCGTCTGTTTTTTTTCATGTTGATGATTTGATTGTTTGCGGTGAAGTTGAATGGTTCAAAGAACAATTCTTAACCAAATTTCCTCGATCCTCGGCGCACAATCCTGACACGATTCTCGGCATGGAATTTTCCAAAATGAAGGACGCGATTATGCTACATCAATCCAAATTGATTCAGAAAACCCTGGTGGAACTGAATTTATTGGATGCTAAGGCGGTTATCACTCCTCTCACTCCTGGAATTTACTTACTTCCGGCTTTGGATGAAGATATCTCAGAATTCAAGAAACTTGGAATAAATTACAGGAAATATACCGGGTTACTGAACTACTTGGCTTGTCGCACCAGACTGGACATAGCCGCTGCATCATCAATCCTGTCGCAGTTAAATCAAAATCCGGGTTTGAGTCATTGGAAAGAGGTCCTTCACGTCTGGAAATACCTTTCGGGAACGTCGTCCGCTTCTCTTACCCTAAGACCCGATACATCTGCACCTAATTCACTGCAAGTGTTCACCGACTCAACTTGGGCGGAAGATCCACACAGCCGTAAGTCTCAGACTTGTTTTGTAGTGTTTTGGAAATCGTCCCCCGTCGCTTGGAAAAGTTGGAAACAAGCCAATATCACTCTTTTGTCTACGGAAGCCAAACTTAATGCTCTAACAGATGGGGCTCAAGAATCCTTATGGATCCAATCCATCATCAATTACCTTTGGAGGAACTCTCAGCTTCAGCCGTCAATCTTCTACGTGGACAATAAGGGCTTGGTTGATAAGATCAAACACTTTGGGTCCAATTCAAAGACAAAATACATTGATATGAAGATAAAGTGGTTAAGGGAACAATCCGGCTCTGGGAATATTCAGGTAAAACTGATTGTTACCGATGAGATGGTTGCCGACTCACTCACGAAGGCAGCAAACAAATGAGCACTACATCTCTTGACGTCCAAATGTTTTTAGCCTACATCACACCAAATTCTGGGGGGGTGTTGGAATTATACTACTTCACGGTTTCTCACGGTTTCCCCTGTCTTCTTATCATCTTCGACGCATGCGCTTCAGTTACTTAGAAATCATGCGGCATCTCTCACTTTGAGCGCGCATCTCACAACCTTGGGACTTATGCATATTCAATAATGACTACAGTACATTCAAGTATTGCGCTCTCAGGAGACGCAGAAGTTTCCTCTCCTTGCCAATCTTCTTTCTCCACTCTTTGAATCAACCTCAAGTTCAAGCATCGAAGACAAGGACTTCAATCAGAAGATTTTGGCCACCGTGGTCGACTTTGGATAATCCGGTGCGATGAGCTGTTATTAATTGAGTTTCATTGAACCCCTCCAATCTTCCCATCTTCACTCATCCCTCTTAATTAGCTACGACGTCACTTTTAGCTCTTACAGTGGTTGCTTCCAGAACATCTCCTATCTCTTGTGTCCTTGAATCTTCTCATCTACTCTAGCTTGGGTACGGGCATCTCAGATCTCCAGTTGTCATAATATTTCAACTTGTCTAATCGTTCTGTTTAGTTTTTCTGGTTTTAAATATATAATTGCCTCAATAATAAAGGAATCACCTTCTCAATAAGCCGCCACTGAGTTTGTTGCACCCTGCGGCAACTGCATTAGATGAATCCTCCCCAATCCTGTCTCAAATGGGGTCAACAGCCTCAAGTCAGGATGGAGCTCACGCTGATCATACCCCCCATTACATTGACCAATCCGTAACAAGCGCGCCCTTCCATCAATTCCAGGAACTTGTCCACATGCAGCGGCAATCCCGCGTCCCAGATGGTGAATGAGTTAAGCCACTGTAGGTCATGAACAATCCTAAGCAACTTTCCTTCCTGTTTAAAAACCTCAAAGATTGGGCTAGAGTAGCTCAATTGGGACTTCTTGTACAACCCCGTCCTCACGCGCTCCCAGACCAGTTCCAAAAAGGGTTCCCGCACGGTCCAAGGGATAGGAATTAGCTTGATCTTCCAGGGCTTTTACCCAACCGTGGGGATCAGATAGAGATTGCAAACCTTGTTCCTCAGCAATTGGGGCTTGTCAGGCCCAAAGGTAAGGGCTTTTTTGGGGAGCACCAACACTGATGCCAGCAAATCCTTCTCCTCCACACTCAACCACTCCATTGGCCCAAAATTTAGCGCCTCAATCCACTCATCTGTGATCCGTGCCAACCTAGTTACCCACCCGGACTTCTTCAAAGGACTTACCCAGGGGTCCCAAGACCAGGAGATCAGCCTCAGAGGCCCGTTCAGTCCCTGCGGCATTGTCTTGTTCCGGGCCAAACCTTTTATGCCATGGGCTTGTACCATCCCTTGTTTCACCTGACCATCCTTATGTGTCCACCATTGTCCATGTGATTCCCAGCAATAATCAACCTGCAGCTCTTGCCTTTGCTCATGGGCTTGGCACTATGGTAGGGTTTTTGAAAAACAGTACCTTCTGATTACGCATACTGAGGAAGAAGACTTATTTCTGCCGCCCGCGCCCTCCACGCGCTTCCTTCCTCCTCCTGCTGCTTCCTAGTCAACCTCCTTCACAAAACCAGAGCCTGTCCTGCGCAGTACCCGCGGTTGACTAGGCAAAATCCTCTGCGGGGCAACCCTCACGGTTGTCCCCCTGTCAGATTCTGCCTCTTTGCCAGATACCGCTGGCCGCACCCATTTCCCCTTCCCGTGGTGGCAGATTGTCATCTCAAATCTTGCCCTGGAAGTGTCTTCCACTGTCACCGCCTCCATCCATTCCTCCATGTTAAACACCAGCCGGGCCCGGAACCCAAAAATAAAAAATGTGGTGACCAAATCTGGAAAACCTGGACCAGATGGGGAAAATTCAAAATTTTTTTTTACAATGCTTTCATTGAGGTGTCATTCAAAAAAAAAAAAAAAATTGGAATTTTTTTGTATCAGTATCACTCCTCCAATTTCCTCATCCTGCCAAGCATTCCTCTGTCCCAGTGGTCTAGGACAGGCCTCTCTTTGTCTCATCACCTAGGCATTGCGTTCAATTCCTTCTCTCTTTGTTCCCCCCGTCCTTTTGGCTGAACGCGCGGGCTGAGACCCGCTCGGCCCAAGATATCCCCACCACCACCACCCACAACACTCAACCCAGTTTGACCATGCTATCCAATGTCTCCCATCTTTCCCTCCTCCCACCATCCAATCCATCATCTCATCCCACCAGCGTGACAACTACCTCTACCCTGGCTCCATCCTCCCATCAAAGCTCCAGATTCTAGCTCATGGGGGCCTACAAGGGTGCCTCCCTCTCACTTCACCCTCACGGCCTTGGCTCTCCAAACAAGTTCAGTCCCAAAAACACCATTTACAAGCCATCATCTACAATCAGCTTTCAGCCTTGTCGTCAATCAGCTTGCAAGCTTGTTGGTCCCAACCTGGTCCATCAATCCCATTCAACTTAATTGACTCATCCTCAGAGTTCATCTCCCTCAGCTCATCAACCCAAGCTTGCTCACAGGTTATCATCCTCCCTCGGACTCAATCTGAACCCCAAGAAACTCCTTTGACCACTCTCCCTACTCTCTTGAACCAATCACCCTTCATCCTCTTCCCCCCCCCCCAGCAATCAGTCAACCCAAGTCCTCCAATCCCACCCATGCCCATTGGAGGCATTCCTACTTCCAAATCCAATCTCAGCTACCTTCCTCCTGGTACTCTTCCACCTCCGCCATCTGCTTTTTCAAGTCCTCAACAACCAACCCAAACATCCCCCTTGGTCCGTGAATTGGCCAAAATGAATCTGTCAATCATTCACACCCCCTTCCATCTTTGGGTGGGGGTGGAAAAGCGTTGTCTACCGCCCCCAAACATCCGCAGGTGGTCTGGTTCACTTTTTTCCCACCCCTTCTGCCTTTGGGTGAGGGGTGGGTGATCCTTGTGTTGTTGCGCGCGCCCGTGAGAAAAGATCCCACCCCAGTCAGGGAGGACAGATTTCCACTGGCCCGCGTGCTCTATTTTTCTGATCATCTGAAATCAAAAAAAAAAAAAACCGCTCTATTTGTAGAATCACTTGTAGATAGTCTAACAGGGCCTCCTGCCCATATAAGGAGGGGCTCTCCCCTGCCTTTTGGAATGGAGGGGGGGTATGATGGGGGAAATCTTAGGGCATCTTATGAGAGAATCATCATCACCATCACCTTGAAATAAATCATCTGTGGGGTCTTCTTCCCCTTTATCTGAGACTGAATTCTGGGTATATCCATGATTGCCCCTTGATCCTTGAGCCTCCACACTCAAATTTCAATTCCTGATCTTTATCACCAACCAATAGCCTTGCTGGTTGAAGAAGAATTCAACTGATTGAATTCTTGAGTGTGTTACACCACTCCTGATCCCTTTATCCAACCATACTGGTCCTGATCATCCTTTGATTATCTTTCTGGAACAAGTCAAGTTTGACTGAAGAAGTTTTATTAAGCTTAAACCCTGGAGTGTTAAACCTGCCTTCATTTCCTTTAAAGTTGAATTCTGCCACACTACTCTTGAGTCCATTGAGGAGTGTTGGGTTATTCTTGTTCAAATCAGTTATTGTTTTGCTTCTAGAGCGTCATCAAAACAATTAGCTTTGTCTTGTGCAGCCACCTAAAGTTATCTGTTACCCTTTGAGCGCTTGATTGCGGAGAGTTGGGCAGGTTCATTGAGAACCTGGAGGTTGTTTGGGGTTGAGTTGATCTTTCCTAAGCTTCTGCTGACAACCAGAGCTATTAGCTGGTGGGCGTTGTTACTTACAATTTCCTTGTCTTTTTGAACTCTGAAAAATCCTTTACTTCTTCTATTCAAGTTTCCCTGGCATCATCTTGCCTCAGATAGTGTTTTTTTCCCAGCTACCCACTACTATCATCTTTATCCTTTCCTCTTTGGTCCCTCATTTACTAGGTTCTAGACTTTGATCTCAGTTACATTTGAATATACTTGTAACACTCAGGAGGGCAACCTAAACAGCACCTTTCCACTCAACAGAACTTCCACAGCCTAGCACCATTTGGAGTCTTAAATTTGGTCCCCCAGGCTGGGATCAAACCAGCAACATTTGGATTTACAGTCCCAGCAATCATCAACTTCAAGATCCAATATCTTTCTTTATTTTTAGATCTATCTGCTCCTTGGATATCTTAGGAAAATCTGTCAAAATGGAATCCCCCAGCGCCTCTTCTGCTTGTCCTAAGATGTTCAAGATCAAACCCCAGAACAAGAATTTAGGTTTCAATGGGACAAATGTGGAACTCTTCTTGGACTTGTACAAGATGGCTGCTTTGGTGGATGGGGCTAGCGAATTCAATATGGCCTACCAGTTACAATTTTTCATCTCCTCTGATGAAGTTGAGTTGTTTGAAGTTTTTGAACGGAATAACTCGGCCCTGCTGAGGGAAGCAATGTTGCCCTATTGGGGAAAAATAGATGTAGCACAATTTACTTTGCAGGATCTAGATAACCTTGTCTGCCAGTGGATCTCCAATGGTGTTGTGGCTTCAGCTTCTGATTATCAGTCTTTTGGGAAATCATGGGATCCCATAAAATCCTACCTTGTCTGAAACAATCACATTGACACATTGGACAAAATTTGAGTCCAATTTTTCCAATAATTTTCTCCTGGAGTGCAGGAAAAGATCAAGGACAAACTGGTCAAGTCTGGATCCATGATCACTCCCAGGGATAATCAATTCAATTCCTTATCCTTAGGGGAGTGGTGGATAAAGTTATGAAAGGGCAAACAGCCCTCACTTTAGAAAAATCTAAAACTACTGAACCATTCCATGCTCCCTCTGTCAAAGATTCAAACAAGATTATGTTAAGATAAATGCTGTCCAACGGACAAGTGGGACCATGGCGCAACCCGGGGGACTCCCGTGTAGACACTCTAAATCTCCTCTAAAATCTCACGGTGCTCCCGGACGGGACCCGCTCTCTCTCTTATCTTGGAACTCTTCTCTTTCTTTTTTCTCTCTCCTTTTCTTTTCCTCAATTCATGTCTCTACTCTTACTCTCTCCTCTCCTGACCATTCACTCTCATCTGCCGCCTCACTTCTGTCTCTCTATCAATCTCATTCAATCTTATTTCTCTTCCATCATCTCATCCCCTATCCTTCAACCGTCTCCTCTCCAACTACAAATAACACCTCAAGTTCATCAATTGCCTGGTAAGATCTCGAGTTCTCTGTGCCAACCTTCACTCTACGGATCTAACCCTCTATCCCTTGATCTCCAGTCTTCTGCCCCTGTCTTCCTCTTTCCAACTGTCTTCCGTCTCTCCTTCCTTCTCCACCAGTCTCTGGATGTCACATGTTGGTCTCTATTGCTTCCTTTCTTCCTCTTTTCCTCTTCCTTATCCTTACCTCAAAAAGTTCTGATTCTTCTTCCTACAGTCTTCTGGTTTTAGTCCATGAAATAAATCCCATTCTTATCACAGTTAAAAGCCAAAACGCTCCGCCAAACTCAAGATGAATGAACCAGCAGGAGCGTCCAATTACTTTCATCAAGTCACTCTCAAAGCCTTGGTCGACGCAATACCTCCTCTCAATGAAGAAAATTATTTGATTTGGAAGGATAAAATGCTCATGCTATTTGATCTCAAGGACATCAAGGACGCCATAACAAGGAACGGAAGGCACAATTCAAGGTTGGAAAACCAACTCCTGACACATTGCTAGTGACTACCAAGACAAAAATGGACAGAGACAATAAAAAGACGCGGCTTAGATGCAAGGAAGGGTATCATGATCCCAATGCCCCCCATCCAGAATCATCCTGCTTTCACTTGCATCCCAAGGTTGCCCCGGAATGGTGGCTTGAACAACAAAAAGAGTGGAAAAACAAACTCAAGAAAGCTCCTACAATCAACTACTGAACAACCAAATCTTCTTCTAGATTTGGGCGCCAATATTCTCATATTCAACAACCTCAGATTCTTTGATTCTATCAAACTGGAAGATGATCCTGAAGAAATCAAGACTGGAAAATTAAAGCTACTCTCAAAATCCAAGGAACTGGGACAATTAAGCTTGAAAGGAAGGACTCCATTATCTCTCTTGAAAACTGGGCCTAAGTACCCGACATCATGGTCAACCTCATAAGCCCAGGGCTCCTGGCTAAAAAGGGATGTGAACTTTCTCAGAACAACAAGCAATTTTCTGTCTCACAAAACGGTCAAACTGTACTGAAGGGGCTGATTTGCGACAATCTGTTTGTCATTGAGAAGCCCCAAACAACGGGTGAGAATCATTTGGTCAACGTGACCCAACAAGGGGAGGCTCAATCACTTTCAGAAACACACAAAATGTACAGTCATGCTTCTCTATCTACTCTCAGACCAATCATAAATGGTCGCTTCACCAAACAAGAAATTGATAATTTTCAATGCAACAGTTGTGCAAAGAGCAAAATCACAAGATCTCCTTTCTCTGCTGTTTCTACCCCCTCATGTAAACCTCTGGGAAGAATCCACCTCAATCTGATCGGACCAATAAAACCTCAATTGAAGGAAGGCCACCACTACATCTTGACTCTTGTGGACAACTTCTCTGGTTACCTAGCCGCATTTCCCTTAACTTCCAAAGATGAAACTCCCGGTACCATTATTAGCATCCTCAAAACCCAATACAAAAGGTTGAATTACTATCCCAACAAAATCTTTTCTGACAAAGGGACAGAATTCACTAACTCCACCTTGAGGGATTTCACGAGGACAAAACACATCAAACTCATGACTTGAGAACCTTATCACTCTCAAAATAACGGTCGAGCAGAGAGGGCCAACAGGACCATTGTTGAATCTGCAAGAGCCAACTTCTCTTCATCCAGGCTCGCCAAAAAACTACTGGCACGTGGTGACAAGAAGCTGTTGTTTTATGCTGAATCAAATTCCAAGGGAAGGTAATCACCTGTCCCCTTGGGAGCTCATGTTTAACAAGAAGCTCCCTGCTAACTACTTGAAACCTGTAGGGTCTCCTGTGGTCTATCTATCAAGCCGAATTCAGAAAGGTCAAAAGTTTGACAAGAAGGGATTGGAAGGAATTCTAGTTGGTTTTAATCCTCCCTTTCACTTGTACTTGATACTCCGCTCATCTGCCTCTATCATTGAAACAAAACATGTCCAGTTTCTCAAGACCCACTCCAATAACTTTCCCTTTCTTGAATCTCCCGGTCTTGATATCTTCTCTCAACCCAGCACAGAATTAACCAAATCTGACTTCTCCTCACGGGATAAACAATACACAATAAGAGACACAAATTGCAAACTGTATGATTCTGACTTTCCGCAAGAAGAAGCTGAAGAAGTAGACTCTTCTATTTCCTCCTCCTCTGAATCTCTCTGCTCTCCCTCTTCTCCTCCTCAAGCTCCTGAACTGAATCAAAGGCCAAGACGGGAAACCAGAAAACCCCAATGGTATGGTTTCCATCATTATTACAAACCACCGTCTTATCAAGCAGCGCAAAAATGCTCTGAGTGGCCTAAATAGAAAAAGGCATCCAAAGAAAAACTGGAATCTATTGAGTCTCAAGGAGTGTGGGAAGAATACTACGGTTCACCGGACAAAATCCTGAATACCACTTGGGTCTTCAAAGTCAAGGAGAATTGCCACGGAGAACCAGCAAAATATAAGGCACGGTTGTGTGTCCAAGGCTTTGATCAGGTACTCGGCGTCAATTATAATGAAACTTGGGCTCCAACTGGAAAACTTGGATCTCTTTGAATAGCAGTGGCATATGGTCTAAAAAAAAGAATGAACTTTACTCAGTTTGAAGTGAAGGGAGCTTTCCTTCACACCCCACTCCAAGAAACCGTCATCATAAGAACTCTGGAGGGATCTAACCGCAAGGCTCCCTTCTTGAAGCTCAATAAATCTTTATATGGACTCAAAAAGTCTCCAAAAAATTGTACAAGAAATTAACCCAATGGATTATATCTCAAGGCTATCACAAGTTGACTAGCAATCCGTGCTTATACATCAACGGCACAACCAAGGAAATTATCTACTTTCATGTAGACAATCTAATTCAAGTAGGGAACACCAACAAATTCAAAACTCATTTCTTAAACTGGTTCAAAAACTCATCATGTCACTCCCCCAACACAATTCTTGGAATGTTGATGGAGGTTCAAGATGGAAAAATCCTCCTGAGTCAGCCTAACCACATAGAACGTGGTCTTGAGAAACTCGGCCTGTCTTCTTGTAAGGATACAAAAGCCCCCCTGACTCAAAATCTTCAGCTTGAACAGGCATTGGATTCAGATCACACTGAATTTTCACAGCTCAATATTAAATACCAATCTGCCGTTGGACTCCTCATCCATCTTTCTCAATACACCCAACCCGACATTGCCTTTGCCGTCTTCAGCCTGGCTAGGTTCAACACCAAACCCAGCATGACGCATTGGAGGGAAGTTTGCAAGGTCTGGAAGTACCTCAAGACTACCAAAGACTCAAAGCTGATCATCTCATGTGAATTAGACCAGGAGTTTGTCTCAAGTTTTAGTGATGCCACGTGGGGTGACAATCTAAAAACTTGTAAGTCCCAGATGGGATATAATATTTTCCACTACGGCTGTCCTATCATATGGAATTCTTCTAGGCAAAGGAATATCACCTACTCTTCCACAGAGTCTGAGATCAACGCACTTCTCAACAGCTACTTAGAACTCAAGTGGACCACACAACTCATTACTGAAGTACACAGTCTTCCCAACATCAAACCCACGCTACATATCAACAATAAAGGACTGGATGATAAAATAAAAAGATTCAGATCTCATTCTAAATCCAGGCACATTGATATCAAGACCAAGGGTTTACGGGATGACTTCAACAATTCTTTATTTAATCTCTTGCTTATTCAGACCAACAACATGATTGCTGATTCTCTAACCAAAGCCTCAAGTTTCACCTCCCTGGAATCACTATGTGCCAAGGTATTTTATTTCTCTACCAACTCTGAACCTCTGGACAACAAGATCTTCAGTCACCCAGGGTGTTGAGATAAATGCTGTCCGACGGACAAGTGGGACCATGGCGCAACCCGCGGGACTCCCGTGTAGACACTCTAAATCTCCTCTAAAATCTCACGGTGCTCCCGGACCAGACCAGCTCTCTCTCTTCTCTTGGAACTCTTCTCTTTCTTTGTTCTCTCTTCTTTTCTTTTCCTCAATTCATGTCTCTACTCTTACTCTCTCCTCTCCTGACTATTCACTCTCATCTTCCGCCTCACTTCTGTCTCTCTATCAATCTCATTCAATCTCATTTCTCTTCCATCACCTCATCCCCTATCTGTCAACCGTCTCCTCTCCAACTACAAATAACACCTCAAGTTTATCAATTGCCTGGTAAGATCTTGAGTTCTCCGGACCAACCTTCACTCTACGGATCTAACCCTCTATCCCTTGATCTCCAGCCTTCTGCCTCTGTCTTCCTCTTTCCAACTGTCTTCCGTCTCTCCTCTCTTCTCCACCAGTCTCTGGATGTCACATGTTGGTCTCTATTGCTTCCTTTCTTCCTCTTTTCCTCTTCCTTATCCTTACCTCAACACGTTCTGATTCTTCTTCCTAAAGTCTGCTGGTTTTAGTCCATGAAATAAATCCCATTCTTATCAGATTATGAATAAAATGGAATCTGATTGCAGGCCCAAAAACCCTTAGCCTAACCAAGAAACTGCTACAATGGACACAATCTCTAAACTGCTCAAAGCCTTTGAGAACAAAATGGATCAAAAGATTTCCTCTCTTGTTGTTCCTAAACCTTCTAGCCCTGTTCCTAAAAATAATCTAGTCTACTATTTTTGCCACAGGGAAGGCCATGGAACCGGTTGGTGTCTCAAACTACAGAAGGACAAAGACAAGAAATTGGTAGAGCAAAAAGGTAATAACTTTTTCCTTCCTGATGGTGCCCTATTCCGCTTCAATTTGTTTTGCCCCATTTGTCATTTGGTGGCCTCTTACCAGCCACCCCCTCCTATGAAGGAATCCTTGGCTTCTGTGGATTTCTGATCTTTTTGTGGTACTCTTCAACCCTGGTATCCCCCAGCTATTTCCTCCTCCTCTCTGGTTGGTACTTACCAATCCAATCCAGCTAGGAAGGGACATGAGGAGCCCAAACCTCATAAAGCTCCTTCCTTGCCAACCTTAATCCTCCAAAAACCACCCAAACAACAATCCTCACCTGAGGCCTCTTCTGATGTAGAAGACATGGATTTTGAAAAAGAACCACCCATGGAAAGGTCTCAAGATCACCCTGATCCTCATCCCTCATCTATTAAACCTCCTCAATGCTCTGATCCTGTTCCTGCTTCACCCTATCTTCCTCCCTCCACCCAGCCCAAAGTTTGGTTTGAGAGGGGAATTTCCAAAGATCACCCCAATGCTGTGGAAGGGGTATTAAAGAAAATTTCTGATCTTAAAATTCCTGATCAATCTGTGGCTGAACTCCTGTCAATCTCTCCATCTGTTTCTGAAGGAATGAAGAAATGGGTTTCTTGTCAAAGTGTGGAAATTGGTCCTGAAGAACTCATGGTCTCCTCTGGACATTTGATGGAGGATTCTGGTGGAACAGATCCCTCTCCTGAGTCTAGTCATTTCTCTTGTCCTCTTGGTTTTCTTCCCTGATATCTTGGTGAATCAGCAAAAACGGTCACACTCCTTGTTGACTCTGGCTCTCAGCTCAACTTGATCTCAGATGCTATGGTCTACAAACTTAAACTCAGCCCTAGGGTCAGCTTTACCACTTCAGTGTATGGAATAGGAAACCAGTCTTGCGGATTGGTTGGAATTGTTGAAGACGTTCCAGTCCGGATTGGCCAAAACATTGTTGGAACTTGTCATTTCTGGATCACACGCCTGGATGGACCTATGATCTTGGGTAAACCTTTCTTAATTGATTTTGGAGCAAATCTTATGTTTTCCAATCAAGTTGGGGAGAGAATCCTCCTCCCTGATTCCGATGGTAGAAAAATTGAGGTTCCTCTTTTTTCTTTGGATTCTGGTTGCTGGGAAAGAGATTTCCCTGGTCATTTTCCTAAGTCATCTCTAAAAGGAAAACAGAAGGATAATTCTAGTTTCTCTCATTTTTTATGGGAGTAGTTTATCCTACTCATAGTTGTAGTTCTTTTCAGCCTCAAACTTCAACTCAAGGGTCAACTCTCATCCCAGAGGCTTATTTCTCTTTCTTTTCAACATTTTCTCCTGATCTCAAAAATATCAAAAATCAAAAAAGAATCAAAATGGAAAAACCAAAAAATATTTCTTCTTCATCTGTTGTTTCTTCTTTTCCTTGTACCCTTATTCCTAATCAATCTTTTCTTGGTTTTGTTTTGAATCTCCGCAATGATTCTAAACTAGATCCCAATCTTGATCCTATTTTTGGTGGCTTTGGTATGGAAGAATATGGGCTTCAGTGGAGGCAAATTGGGGTAGAAGTAAGTCCTCCCAATTGTGCACCACCAGGGCATCCTACTACTATCATTTTTGAAACCCTATCTTGTGCCACACATGTGAGCAATTTATTATCTCCTGGGACTTCTTTTATTGAAAAGGCATCTTTTGAAAACATTGCGGAACATCAAACTTGGAAGGCGTTAGCCCTTGGTCTCAATCCTTGTAGTCAGATCTCTCTGGTCAACTCTTGGCAAAAACAAGAACTGCTCTCTTTTGCCTCCAAATATAAACCAGTTGCTAGGAAAATCCAACCAGTCAACCAACCAATTCCCCTCAATCTCAACCCTCCCTTAGGCGTCCTCCTCTATCCCGCAATCCGTACTGAAGTTTACCTCAATCTCTCTCTGGTCAATTTATCCCCTCTGGTTGTGTCACTGAAGAACGTCTGGGAGTAGTCAACTTTTGGACTGAATGGATGGCTTCTACCTGATGAGTTTTATTTGATCAAAAATGTCTTGGCTTATAGGGAAAAAGCTATTGCTTTCTGTGAAGAAGAGAGAGGTCTCTTGAAAGAGTCCTATGGTCTGCCTTACCTCATTCCTGTAGTAGAACATGATCCCTGGAAAAAGAAAAAGATCCCAATCCCTGCTGCCAAAGTCAACAAATTCATCAATTTGGTCAAGGAACAAGTCCAAACCAGTTTATACAAACAGTCAACTTCTAGCTATTCCAGTCCTGTTTTCTGTGTCCTTAAAAGTAAAGGTAAACTTAGAATATTTCATGATCTCCAGGCTCTAAATAAGGTTACTATTAAAGACTCTGGTATTCCCCCTGCTACTGAAGAATTTGATGAATCCTTCTCTGGGAGAGCTTGCTATGGTCTAGGCAACATTATTGGTGGCTATGAAAAATGGTCAATACATCCAATTTCTTGCCCTCTCACTACATTCAATACTCCCCTTGGTCATTTCCAACTTACTCAATTGCCTCAAGGTGCCACCAACTTGCTTGCAGTCTATTAGGCTCAGATGGTTTGGATCCTTCAGGATTAAATTCCTGATCATGCTGGTATCTTTATTGACAATTGCAGAATTAAAGGACAAGTTTCTGATTATAAAAATGAGATCTTACCCTGGCATTCAGGAATCCGTCAATTTATCTGGGAATATGCGACCACTTTGGAAAGGATCTTGTTTTGAATCAAAGAATCTGGGCTCCATGTCTCTGGATCAAAATTGGCTGCCTGTGTCCCTGCTCTGGAAATTGTTGGTCATGTGGTCTGCAAGGAAGGAAGAAGGATGGCTCCATCCAAAGTCAACAAAATCCTCTCTTGGCCTACTCCCATCAATCCAACTGAATTCATGAGTTTTGTAGGTGTTGTTACTTATGTTTGAATTGTTATCCCATCTCTATCCAAAATCTGTGCTCTTCTACGTTGCCTGACCAGAAATGATGCTGAGTAGTTCTGGACCCAAGATTGTGAACATTCTTTTTGGCTGCTTAAAATGATGGTTGGAAAAGACATAGTCTTGAAAAAGATTGCTTATGGACCTGGAGCTGGCAAGATCAAACAAGCTGTTGATTCTAGTTATCAATCTTTTGGAGCTGTCCTCACTCAGGAAGATCAAAATGGTTGAGACCATCCTGCTCTCTATGAATCCTTGTTCTTTTCAGATGTAGAATCCAGGTACTCCCAACCAAAACTGAAACTCTGTGGCGTGGCTCAAATGTTGAAGAAACTCCAAACTGTCCTCTGGGGTCAACACTTCTAGTTACAAGTTGATGCACAATCCATCATCAAAATGATCAATGCTCCCAGCCTCCCAAATGCTCCTATGACTTGTTGGGTGGCCTTTATCCAACTTTTCTCTTTTTATATTGTTCATAGGCGTGGAAACTCCTTCACCATGCCTGATGGTTTATCTTGATGCCCCCTTGGAGATGAAGAATTGGATGTTGGAGTGGACTTTGATGAGGAGGAGCCTTTAATTCTTCCAGTCTTCAACTTTTCCTCCCAAGATTATTCTGGCTTCCCACAAGGTTTCTTTCTAAAATTAGAGCAGTACCTTTCCACTCTCCAAAGGCCTCCTGATCTCTCTGAAAACGATTTTTGATCACTCAAAAGGAAGTCCTCCAATTTCTTTGTCCAAGGTACTAGGCTTATGAAAAGAGGAAATCCTTGTGCTCTTATTGTTGTCACTATCCCCTCTAAACAATATTCAATCCTCAAAAGTCTCAATGAAGGCCTTGGGCATTTTGGGGAAACTGAAATCTATCAACATATATCCAAACAATTCTGGTGGCCATCTTTGAAGAAATCAGTCTCTCAATGGTGCAAGAGTTGTGAAGTATCTCAGAAACGTGATCTTAGGCGCCTGGCTGAAATTTTTTATCCCACTGGAGAGTCCACTGTCTTTTGAATGATTGCTATGAATGTGGTTCACATTAAGGCTGGTGGAGCTAAGTACCTCATTGTGGCTAGAGATGATTTTACTGGATGGGTTGAAGAAACATTATTTAAGATTATTGGCTCTGAATCAGTAGCAGCATTCCTTTATGAGATTTGGACAATGCTTTATGGCTTGGCTTGATCTTATTCAACTGATGGTGGCTCTGAGTTTGGTGGCAAACTGGCAGAAATGATCCAATTTCTTCCTGGTCAAAATAGTGTGACCACTCCTTATTATCCTGAAGGTCAAGGCATGGTGGAAAGAGGCCATGCCCCTTTGAAGGCTGCTCTTGTCAAGTTGGCTGGTGAAAGTGGAAAGAATTGTTGCAAATTTCTTCCTCTGGTCCTCTTCTCTGATCAAATTTCAACTAAACAAACCACTGGCTACTCACCTTACAAAATCTCCTTTGGTCAAAGGGCTGTGCTTCCTCTTGATGTGGAAATGGAATCTTTCTTAGGTATTTCTTGGGAAAAGGTTTCTTCAACCACTGATCCATTAGTTGCCAGATGCAAGCAACTGGAGCAAAGTGAAGATGTTTTTGAAAAAGCTTATCAGAAAATGATGGAGCCAAGGGAAAAATCAGTCCATTATTGGGAGGATGAGCATTCCAATCGAGTCAGGGATCCCTTGAATCCTGGTTATCTATTTTTAGCTTATAATCAATCCTTGGAAACTCAGTGGGGGAAGCTTTTTTCCAATCGCTGGAATGGTCCTTATTGAGTGATCCATCAATTCAGAGGTGGATCATATGTTTTGGAGGAACTGGATGGTACTGAGATGGCCAAAAGGTTCCCTGCTGATCAGGTCAAGAAATTTCATTGTTGTATAGGCAACTTTGATCAGAGCTAAGTCCTCCCAATTGTGCACCACCAGGATCATCTGCTGTGTTTTGTTGTTAAACTCTACTTTATGCCACATACCTGAGCACCTGGGACGCCTTCTTCATCTTATTGCAGTCAACTCTAAGATCTTCTTTGGTTGGGTCAAGATATTCTTTTCAATCAACCTCAAGATCAAATGGCCATTTCTTGTGTTCAATCATCTTTCCCTTTCTTTTTTTTATGACATCAAGCTCAGATGCAGACTAGGGACAGTCTGTAAGTTGGGGAGATATGTGGTGACCAAATCTGGACACCCTGGAACAGATGCGGAAAATTCAAAATTTTTTTTTACAATGCTTTCATTGAGGTGTCATTCAAAAAAAAAAAAAAAAATTGGAATTTTTTGTATTTGTATCACTCCTCCAATTTCCTCATCCTTCCAAGCATTCCTCTGTCCCAGTGTTCTAGGACAGGCCTCTCTTGGTCTCATCACCTAGGCATTGCATTTGATTCCTTCTCTCTTTGTTCCCCACTTCCTTTTGGCCGAACGCGCGGGCCAAGACCCGCTTGGCCCAAGATATCCCCACCACCACCACCCACAATGCTCAACCCGGTTTGACCATCCTATCCAATCTATCCCATCTATCCCTCCTCCCACCATCCAATCCATCATCTCATCCCACCAGCGTAACAACTACCTCTACCCTGGCTCCATCCTCCCATCAAACCTTGGGATTCTAGCTAATGAGGGCCTCCAAGGGCGCCTCCCTCTCACTTCACCCCCACGGCCTTGGCTCTCTGACCAAGTTCAGTCCCAACAACATCATTCACAAGCCATCATCTAAAATCAGCTGTCAGCCTTGTTGTTATCGGTGATAGCGATGACAGTCGGTAGATAAGTTTAATTGTATTTTGATTGATTCGATAAATGGATGAGTTTCGATGATGTGTGAATGAATGTGAAATGGATCAAAGGGAAATACAACTTAGTAGAGGGGGTCTTTTATAGACAAGATCTCCCTCACCGTTATGACTATATACAAGCTGAGAGGGAAATAATTGAGAAATGCTTTTTTTCTTTGGTTTCTTTGTTTTACCATGGAGTGCGATGAACATGAAATGTTCATTTACTCTGATAGTCCTTGCTATTCTTATCTGCATAGGACATTTCAGGATTAAATACATAAGTGTTTCTTTTAATTGTTTTATTTATACATTTCACACTATCTTTTCTTTATTAGTATGATGTACCCGGTTACTGGGCTATGTTGATATTCTTGTAACATACTTGTCTTTTATTTGACAAGTATTGGATCTTTGATAACTTCATCATTAGTCATCATATTTAGATGATTCTTTTTTCTAACATGGTCCAAATTATCTTATCCTTCAATTGGAAATAAGATCAATTTGTTATAGAAAGTATTATTCCCTCAACAGGGGTTACAATCTCAACAGTTGTCAGTCAGCTTGCAAGATTGTTGGTCCCAACCCTGTCCATCAATCCCATTTGACTGGATTGACTCATCCTCAGAGTTCATCTCCCTCAGCTCATCAACCCAAGCTTGCTCACAGGTTATCATCCTCCGTTGGACTCAATCTGAACCCCAAGAAACTGCTTTGACTACTCTCCCTACTCTCTTGGACCAATCACCCTTCATCCTCTCCCCCCCCCCCCCAAAATCAGTCAACCCAAGTCCTCCAATCCCACCCACGCCCATCGGAGGCCTTCCTACTTCCTAATCCAATCTCAGCTACCTTCCTCCTGGGACTCTTCCACCTCCGCCATCCGCTTTCACAATTCCCCGACAACCAACCCAAACATCCCCCTTGGTCCGCAAATCGGCCAACACCAATCCATCAATCATTTGCACCCCCTTCCATCTTTGGGTGGGGGTGGAAAAGCGTCGTCTATTGCGCGCAAACATCCGCGGGCGGTCTGGTTCTATTTCTCCCACCCCTTCCCCCTTCAAATGAGGGGTCGGTGATCCTTGTGTTGTTGCGTGCGCCCGTCCGCAGACGGTTGCAAGAGAGGTGAAGGGATGAGAAAAGATCCCACCCCAGTCAGGGAGGCCAGATTTCCACTGGCCCGCGTGATCTATTTTTCTGATAATCTGAAATCAAAAAAAAATTTGCGCTCTATTTGTAGAATCACTTGTAGATAGTCTAACAGGGCCTCCTGCCCATATAAGGAGGGGCTCTCCCCTGCCTTTTGGAATGCAGGGGGGGGTATGATGGGGGAAATCTTAGGGCATCTTATGAGAGAATCATCATCACTATCACCTTGAAATAAATCATCTGTGGGGTCTTATTCCCCTTTATCTGAGACTGAATTCTGGGTATATCCATGATTGCCCCTTGATCCTTGAGCGTCCATACTCAAATTTCAATTCCTGATCTTTATCACCAACCAATAGCCTTGCTGGTTGAAGAAGAATTCAACTGATTGAATTCTTGAGTGTGTTACACCACTCCTGATCCCTTTATCCAACCATACTGGTCCTGATCATCCCTTGATTATCTTTCTGGAACCAGTCACGTTTGACTGAAGAAGTTTTATTAAGCTTAAAACCTGGAGTGTTAAACCTCCCTTCATTTCCTTTAAAGTTGAATTCTGCCACACTACTCTTGATTCCATTGAGGAGTGTTGGGTTATTCTTGTTTGAATCAGTTATTGTTTTGCTTCTAGAGCTTCATCAAAACAATTAGCTTTGTCTTGTGCAGCCACCTACAGTTATCTGGTACCCTTCAAGCGCTTGATTGCGGATATTTGGGAAGGTTCATTGAGAACCTGGAGGTTGTTTGGGATTGAGTTGATCTTTCCTAAGCTTCTGCTGACAACCAGAGTTATTAGCTGGTGGCCGTTGTTACTTACAATTTCCTTGTCTTTTTGAACTCTGAAAAATCCTTGACTTCTATTCAAGTTTTCCTGACATCATTTTGCCTCAGATAGTGTTGTTTTCTCAGCTAACCACTACTATCATCTTTATCCTTTACTCTTTGGTCCCTCATTTACCAGGTTCTAGACATTGATCTCAGTTACATCTGAATATTTTTGTAACACTCAGGGGGGCAACCTAAACAGTACCTTTCCCCTCAACAGAACTTCCACGGCCTAGCACCGTTTGGAGTCTTACAACAGTCAATGCAAAATTACATTGCCGCACTCAAAGGAGAGAAACAACAGTGACTTCTGGACCTTTGCAACCTCCACCTCCTCTTACTCAACCACCCCATCCACCCAACATTGACCTCCATTGAGAGCCCTTAATCCCATAGCGCACTTCCTTCAAACCAGCCCCAACTGATCCACCAATTTTGACGGGAGCAGATTGACCATTGACCCACTGTCCACCATGGCCCACACCTTCCTGCCCGCAATCTTTATTGGCACATAGGCAAGGGGAACCAAAATGGCTTTGGATTGGCACAACTTGTGTTCCACTTCCTCCCCCACCGTGTTCACGCGCTGCACCGTTGCCAGTACCCTGCCGCCCCTGTGCTCCCTCAGCGCCTGGACCATTTCCTCAGCAACCACCAGGGAGACTGTGGCCAGCTCCTGTAGCGTGAGGGGTATTGGTTCCTTGCTCCCCATCACCCATTGCACAATTTCCGTGGCCTTCCTTTTTCCTACGGAACTGGTCAATGGCACATTGCCTACTGGCCCTTGCGTACCAGTTTTTGGGGCCTGGGTCAATGGCCCCTCTCTGACATCCACGTCAACACAATCTGCTCATTTGCCCCCAATGCCCTAAACTCCGCCTCCACACGCGGAGCTTGCCGCGTATTGGGCCCAGTGACAATCCCAAGTGACACCTGATTGGCCCCTGCGGGCTTGGCTCTTGCCCTAACCTGCTCCACCGGAGGTGGCTGACTGGCCCCAAGATCCACCGGCTTGCCCATTGGGAATATGTAAGTCGCCCTGGACGTGCGAACCAACCCCTTGTCCATTTCCTTGGTCAGTTCTGAGCAACTAGACTTCCAGTGGCCTATAGCGCTGCAATAGGTGCACATGCAGACTAAAAACCCGCTTGATGGTCTGCTACTGGGCTGGAAGCCCCTGTCCATGTGAGGCAGCACTCTGCGTGGAGGAGGAGGAGGCGGAGTCGTTGGCGGGGCCTTTATCCAATTCAGAAGTATCCATAGGTCCCGTAGCATATCCATTACCTTGTTGACTGGTACTTCCATTAACTGCAGAGGGGCTGCTGGCCGCTCTGTTGCTGATTGGCCCGCGGGAAGTACCTGCGTCCGAGCCGGAGTCAAAGCGGCCGTTGGTTGCCTTGAAACCATTGGGAACCACCTAGCCGTATCCTCAATCAGTTCTTCCAAATCAATCTTGCTCTCTACCACCTAGTTGATCATGCTTAGGTTTGGAAGAAGCGTGACACTCCAATCCACTTACCGTGATATCAACCCGTGTTTGAATAGATACCTCTGGACCCGCGCACAAAGTTGTGGCGCAAGCCCGCCTAGAAACGCCTGCTTCATTGCCCCTGTTTTACCCTTTACCACCTGTTTCTTCTCTAGGTAGCTGTAGATGCGGTCAAAGGTAGATTTGTATTTGGACCAATCACTCTGTGTCCGCACCCCACCTGGCAAAATTGCCTCTGCTGCCGCCTGCTCAAAGTCTGTCTCCCCAAAGCAGGGATCACGCTTCCCCCACCTTGCCATCATCTTGTTCCGGAGCCTTTCCCGGTCTCAAGCCTTGTAGCCAGACATATCCTCCACATCCCAGAGTTTATTCTTTTCCGTGATAAAGAGAACTACCGTACAGACCTTATCCTTTCCTGTCCGCAATATCCTTGAACCTTGCCAGAAAGCGCCCAATATCCACAGTGTGGAACCAGAGATGAGGGAAGTTCTGTGGCCTATGTCATACCCATTGCGGAACCTCAGCAACCTCCAAATGCTCCGACCAAAGAGGAGCACAACCGCTGGACCAATTAATTGGCGGTGGTGGAGGTTTTGTCCCGCCAGCTCCCAACTGGAGAGGGAAAAAAGGTGGGACGTTTGATCCTGGAGTAGTTGTTGGCAAGATTGCACCCGCTAGCTTCAAGAGACATAGAAGAAAGATTGTTCCCGGCCAGACCCCCATATGTGGAAACAAGAGAGGTGTTACCCCTCAGGTTCTGGAAGTTATTGTTCTAAGTGTCTGTAAGGGGATTGAATGCAATGAGCTTTCAGAAAAGTAGAGAGGGTATTGATGAAACACACAATATATGATATGACCCAACCCAGAGTGTAGAGTGAGGTATTTTTGAGTCCTCCCTCTCAACCCTAACCTAGGTACAACCACAAGCAACAAGATAGATGAAATATGACCCCGCCCCCTTTGGGGCTCTCTATTTGTCTCTAACCTGCTGCCTTAGGCCCCCTTTGGGGTTCTCTAGTTGTTCATATATACTGGTCCTTCCCTTGGACCATGAATGCAAATCATCTGATTACCAGACAAATAAACCAGAGTGTCCCTTCCTCCTCTTCAGATCAGTTCCACTTGACTTTACAAGTAATATCTCCTCCCCTTTGGCTCTTTGTGGCCTTATCAATACTCCTCCTTTGGCTATTCAGAAGGCTACCGTATTCCTTCCTTCTATAAATTACCCTTCTCCCCATTCTAAACTCTTCATTCACTAAGAGGGCTGCTTCCCCTGATTACAATTCTGGGACTAGAATCAAGAGACAAAAGCACAAAATTCAAGATAATGAATCCCCTTACCATCCATCTGGAAAGCATTTTTTTCTCAAAAAGCAACAACAATAAGTGAGAAAGTGAGTGAATTTGATAAAACCTGATTTTTTCAGTTTTCCTGGTTTTTTTTTTAATTTTTTATAGGTTTCCTGCAAATTATCATATTCTTCTTCTGGAATCCTTGAGCAAGGTCCAATGAAAAAAGTGAGTGGAAATTTTCCAACATATTTCATTTTATAATCAATTCTGATTTTTAATTTTAGTTCCAATACAAAGAATTCATTTCCCAGCATCAGCTATTGCCCATATATCCCACTTTCAAGATTTTCTGGGAGATGTTAACTGTGGTTCCAGAGCAGCATCTGTTTGTTTGGGACAGAAATGTAAAGACTGGATTGAAATCAGTAAAGAAATGATCAAAGAGCTGAACACCAACCAATCTTCCAAGATTCAAACTTAATGCATGAAATCTGGGGTGAAACCTTTCAAGAGGCAAGGAGGCAACTCAACCACCTCTCTGGACCAGCTCCAATAAACATGTGGATGAAGTTCCCATTCCATGGATTTCTTCTTGCTGAAACTTATAAGTGTCCAGTGGTTCTGTTTTCTTCTTGAATGCCTTGCACTTACCTTCCTCTGAATTCCCCTCCCACTCCAAATCCCGAATCATCTCCTATTTTCTTAGTTATTTTAGAAGATTTCAAACATATAATCTCATTCAAGTTCAAGTCTGATCATTGGCCAGCCCTCAAAATGGATCCACTGTTGGAAAGATTTGTGACAAAGGATTCCAAAGCTTTGAGGACCATTATTCAGAAGCATTTGGAGCTTGGTGATTGGGTTTTCTTCCCAAGGATGAAATGCAGCAGAAAAATAAAACCCATATTTGTGGAATAATATCAACCAAAAATTTTTCTATAATATTTTTAATAAAGTTTTTTTTTATTAATCAAAACAGAACAAAAATTAGAACCAAAATTTGAACCACACCTTTTATTTTCAATTATTTTCATTATTTTGAATAATTTGTGGTGTGAACACTGTAATCAAATCTCAGCCAAATTTTTTATTAAATGTTTGGCTTTGAATCTAAGGTTTTTCCATAATAAATTGAGAGAATCATTGATTCAAGAAGTAAAAAAGAATTTTGAAAGTGATATGCTATTTGAAGTTTTTTTATGTTGGATCCAATTTTTGCAGGAAAAGGATACATCCAAAAAAATCTTGAAAAAATATTTTGAAGCTCTTCAGCTGATGGATAAATATTGTGAGATCTCAAAGCGCCAAAAAAACCTGAGCCAAAATCCAAAGGAATAGCTCCAAAAATGAGTGTTTTTTTTTGGATTTTGTTAAATTTTTGAATGTATTTTTGAAGGGGTTTAACTGGTCCCAAAATTATAAAATATTAGCCATAAGGGTTTTAGACACCTATCTACAGGCCTTCTCTGTCAGAATGTCAAAAAACTAAGTTCTTGAAACACCTGTGTAAACAAGTATTTTCCCGTGTATACTGGACGTTGTGGGGATGTAGTACCCCTGTGAGTTTAAGGGCAGCACCCATGAAAAAAATAATGCCCAATAAAAATAAAAATTTGCAACCCTACACAACCCGTTCAAAACTCAAAACAGGTTGCGTGCCAAGGTTTTCAACCCATCTGGGTTGTGAACAGCCTTTCACACCTCACACTGGTTTCTAACAGCCTTTCCCAACCCAGATGTGTTGCAAAACACGCAACAAAACATGTTTTGAGTTTTGAAAAGGTTTTTTAAGGTTTCAAATTTAACACTGAACCTTTTTAAGTTATTATTGGTATTTTATTTGTTTCTATCAGATAAATACAAAATAAAAGAAGAACAAGAAAAAGAAGAATAGGATGGGGAGTCTGATTTCTATGAACAGGAATGCTGTGGACAGCATAAATTCTGGGGGGATGTGGTGCTCCAAGCCTGTCCTATAGCCATCAGAATTACCTTTATAGCATAAAAAATAATTAGAACCATGAATTAAACTTAGAAATGGATTCCATAAAAAAATATACTATAGTCACTCAGCCAAAGTACCCGCCTATCCCTCATGGATTGGAAGATACAGCCCAAAAACCTTCAAATGTGGTAACTTCATATACAACCAGGTGTCACAGCTCTATGGAAGATATATAGTAATACCTTGAAAACAATAAATGAAATACCAGTGAAAGCTTTCTCTCAAAACTATTTAGATAAAACAACCAATCACCTCATCAAGCATACAGAAGTACAGATGCAAGGGGGCAGTGCACCACACACACCACAACATCACCTCATCAATAAAACAGAAATACAGATAAGATAAAGGAGCCAATGAAACCAGTTCAACCCTGTCACCTCAAGAAGAATACAGAAATACAGATGAAGGAGAAATTTCACCTATTAAACCTTTCACCTCATCAAGAATACAGAAATAAAGATGCAGAAGTTAGTGCAAGCAGTTAAACCCTATCAGCTCATCAGTACCTA
The DNA here is from genome assembly GCA_025617555.3 of Puccinia polysora. Classification (NCBI taxonomy): domain Eukaryota; kingdom Fungi; phylum Basidiomycota; class Pucciniomycetes; order Pucciniales; family Pucciniaceae; genus Puccinia; species Puccinia polysora. The sequence continues at coordinate 937,260 of CM062630.1, read as the reverse complement.
TAAGTACCAAAAATGCCAACAGTGAAAACTCACCCCAGAACTACAAAGCAATTTATGCAGCCAGTATCATGTAGTAACCAACAGACCATCACTAAAAACTTACCCCAGTACTAAACAGCAGGAATATGCAGCCAGGATCATGTAGTACTAAAACAACCACTAGTACAAAATCACCTTGGAACTACACAGAAATGTATTCATGCATGAAGTTCATATTTCCAAGCAATGAACAATTAAAAAGAATGATTATCACTGGATAACAAATAAAATAAAGTTGATTGTGGTGATTTTTACTAAAAGAAAGCAATTATATACTTCAAAATCAAGCCTATTGTTTGAAGAAAACTGTGAAAAATTTCCTATTCCTCAGTATCTAACTTCAAAAAGGAAATTGAAAACTCAAAATCTGTATAAAAACAAATTTAATCCCATTTAATTATTTTGAAAATTAAGAAAGAGACCCTCCATTTATAGAAATGAAGTCATTAATTTAAGTGGATCCTTAGATCCTGAAGTTGAACTAAAAATAGTGCTATTGAAATTGCACTTGATCTTCATATCTCTTGCATCTTAATTCAGGATTAACCATCAAATTTGGGAACTTTTTTAATTCATTCATCAATCCACTTCTGTTTATCTTGTAAAAATCAATTTTGAACTCAATTTTTACAGTGAATCATGTCTATCACTTATCAAGATGAAAGAACTCATGCCCCAGACAGGAATCCTTTAACTCAGATTTTGAATTTAGAAAAAAAATTATAACATTATTTGAATTTATTTTAATCCTATTCATTTCATTCCATGGCAGTTTGGTCCTAGTTATCAAATTCAAACTTTATTTTTATTTTTCATCTCAATGAAATCAGTTCATTTAAATCTTGAAGTTTAATTTTTTCCTGATGCTCCCTCTTACTTCAAACTAGAGTTGAAATTCCTCAGATTTTCTCTCCCCATTCTTACTAGCTTTCAAATTACCTTAAAGAAAAAATATTTTTCCTGATTATTTTTTCCTCATTTAGTACATTTTGTATGTTCTTCCATCTTTCTGAGTCCTAATTTATGAAATCAAGCTTGCCTCAGTTTTTATTTTCATAAAAGTTCCTCTCAAACTTAATTCCTGCTTCAAACAATCGATTCTTAAATTTGAACTTAGAAATATCAATTTTAGATTAAGCTTAGAATCAATTTCTTTTCTTTATGATATTTACACCTGATTAACTTTCCCCTCTCACTTATTTATGGGAGGTGGGAATGTGGAAGTAAATTAAATGAATAAAATAAAAAACATCAGGAATTTCCACTTGCCTGATTTAAATATCTATCAATGATCCCATTAAATTGCTCAACTGGAAATTCATCCTACACCAATCAAAATCAAAATATTGACTGGGTAGGGAGATTCCAAAATTCTTTGGTAAAAAATACTTAGATACTGTTCAATATTTCAATACAGATTGCAGAGGACCTCTTCATGAAAACTTGTTCAATAGGATTTCATCAAATGATTCCTCCATTGATCCTCTCTAAAAAACTGAGAGTTACTCCAGACTCCAGTTCCCCAGCCCAAGACCAATACCAGGCTTGTAGAAACATGAGTTCAAAAGATTTGAAAGAAACTAATAACCCTGCATCAGGCAATGGGGGTTTATAATTCCAAACTACTGAGATGAGGCCTCCAGATCACTTCATAGGAGAAATTCTGAAAAAACAAATTCCTATTTAAAATGCTGAAAAACCATATTTTTTAATGACCCCAAAAACTACAGATAAAAACAGGATAGGTTAAGAGGACTTTTTTCCTTCTTGGAGGGTAGATTATGGATTTTGTTTGTATTAAAAAATTTTAAAACAAAAGGATCCCATGGTATGATCAATCATATGAGAAAGTTTGAAAAGAATCTATTTGACCTGTTTAGAAACCCCAATAAATTTTGAAAAAAAAGCAAACTTAGAAAACTGGTTAGGAAGCAGAAGGTTCATGCTTCAACTTTTTTTCAGTCCTTTATCCAATTTCAAAATGCAGCCTTATTATTTTGAATGTCTTTTACTTTTATTGATAAACTTAAAGCAGACTAAACATTATCTAAATTTCCACAATTAAATCTAAAATAGTGGTAAAAACTTTAAAAACCAAGTTTGGGAATTTCTTCTATTCCATTCTGATAAAACATCTTACCATGTAATTTGAAATTTTTGGGCTATTTTATATTTCAAATTCTTGAATTTTTGATTGCTTAAAATCTCATGAATTTCAAGATAGAAATTTTCCCATCTATTTTTCAAGTAGCACATCAATGATGTCTGATTGGTTCAGCAATTAAAAAAATGTAATTTTTTTTCCTCTTTACCAGCCTTGAATGGTATTTATTATTCCTGGAAATAAATTCCATTGAAAATAAAATCCTGCGCCATTAACCTATGGTGAGTTGGAATCCTGATGTGAATTGGAAAGAAGGAGTAAATCAAATTTGGATCTTAAATACTCAGAGTACTCTTTCTTCCATAAAACAAGAATTAAAAGTCTTTAAAAAAATTAAATTGAATTTTATCATGAATTTCTGAAAGGATAATCTTGATGAAATGAGACTTCTCCCAAATTCTCAAAATAGAGTGATTTAAGAGTTATCCCTTATTTTGAAAAATTAGATTTCTCCACTTTCTTTGAAGAGAGGCTAGTGCCTAATAAAAGTTTTATTTTGAGCTCCTTTATCCTTTCTCATCAGTTCAATAACATAAATTTAATCCTTTAATATGATTAAAAATATCTTCATAATATTTAGGCATTGTTGGAGAGTATTAAATTCATGTTTATCATTACTAGACTGGCCTCTTTTCAACCATAAAGGCTGATTCAATTCCTCCCAAAATAATGAAATCAAAAATATTTTCCCAGCTCCTCTGCATGGTCATTTTGATATCTATTTAACCAAGAATCTACAAAAATTTAATCATACATGAAAGGAAATGCAGGAAAAGGATTATTTCCAACAAGAAATTCAAAAAATTTATCTACTTTTTCATTTTTTTGAAAGAATCAAGGAAGTCTTTGTATCTGAGTTGAATAGGCCCAGGATAAACTCAAAACAAAGAAATTAATAATATCATGCCGATGATTCTAAGATGCTTCATTTTATTGAAAGAATTTCATAATGATGCTAGAAGGCACCGTTGGCATGAATATAGTAAGTTTTTTACTGAAATCATGCCAATTGGAGTGCGTTCTCACCCCAGAAAGTCATGAAACCTTTTTAAGTTTTATAGGGGTGCCTGGGGTGAGATAGCAAACCTTACTATTGGGTGTTGGGACCCCAAAGAATTTGAGAATCAATTGGGGCCCTGGGGGGCTACATTCAGGCCTCCAGAGCCCCTGTGGGGTCTGTCGTGGGTGGAATGTTTTTTAAATTTCATATTTGGAAACCAAGTGAGTAAATTTAATATTTGAAAACGCAGGGAATATCAATTTTTTGCAAGCAATTCAAATATGACCTCAGATTTGTAACAAAATCCATCAAATGAAAGCTAAATAAGAAAAATGATTAAAACTAATTTTGTTTACACAAAATGGAATAAATATGGTGGAAAGTCCATAAATTTGTATCAAAAACAGAAAAAAAACCTCTACATGTACCTATTTCATGCTTGGAACTGGAATATTTTGAAATATTCAAGCAAAAATATCATCCAGTACATAGATAATCATAAAAAATATGAAAACATAATTATTTCAAGAAAATTGAGGATTCATGATTGAATTTAAATACCTTTGTCGCAAACATAAAAAAAAGCTGAAATATTTTTTCATGGGAAGAATTCATATAGGTTCAAATATCTAAAATAAGCTTCATTAAATAAAAAAAGTGTGAAATTTAAAATATTGATTTCTTTGAATAAAAATTGATATTCCCAGTAGGATGTTAATACCCTATAACAAAAAGTAAAACATAGAAAATCAAAATATATGTATTTTATGAGGTGAATGAAAACGCTTTGAAATACTCAAATAAATAATTCATTGAGCATCATAATTAGAATGATAAAATCAAAAATTGATTTTTTTTTGAATAAAAATCAAATTTCATGGAATGTAAATATGTTTTCACCAAAAAAAGGAAATTAAAAATAAAATATCAAACTATCAAATGATAGGAATCAAAATTTTATTAAAAATTACACAAGAGACTGCATCAAATGGAAGAATAATCAAATAAAAAAAATTTTTGATATCTCTTTCATTATTTTTGCACTTGATTGAATTTCTTGGGCATAATTTAATAATTTTTATATCTCAACAAATAGGTGTATTTTTGATGTTTCATGTTTTTTTTATGATAAAAGTATATTTAAATTCCATCGTAAATATTGATTTATTCCAAAGAAATAAATTTTGGATTTTATGGTGATAATGATGTTCCTGAACAAATTATTTTTTGAAATTTTTGAAAGAAAAAATTCTTCTCATGAAATAGGCCGATGTAGAATAAATTTGGGTCTTTTCAATTCTGTTATGAGTTATTTACATCCCACTCAAAATAGTCATTCTTATTCCAAAAAATCAATATTTGATTTTTTTTTTCAATTTACTTGATGAAGCTTATCTGTTGCTAATTTAAAATATCTGATATCTTCCCCTGAAATAGATACAAACATAATTTTCCTTTTTTTATCATTTTTACAAAGGTATTTGGATTTCATCAGAAATCTTTATTTTTCTTCATCATAATCTGCGGAAACTGATGTTTTATCATTTTCTTAATTTTATCATACTCCATCATTTTTATTTTTTTTCTCAAATATTAACTCATATTTGAATTTATTTCAAAAAATTGATGTTTATTGAATTTTTAAATATTACCTTTGCTCAATCGGTGTCTGTATTTCAATTCTCCAGATAACCCTTCCCCAGACAGACCCCACAGGGGTTCTGGAGGCTGTTATATAGCCCCCCAGGGCCTCAAGTAATGCTTAAAGGCCTTGAGGAGCAAAAAAGCCATCAAATTGCATTTTTTTATACACCAGGCACTCCTTTAAACATTAAAAAGCGTGCATGCCTTCCTAGAGTGGGAAATCATACCAATTGGTGTGTTTAAAGGAATTCTTCTAATATGATCATGCAAATGATGGATTTTAAAGGGTGCATGCCATCCTGGGATTTGAAAGCACTCCATTTGGCGTGAATATAGTGGTTATTTTTCTATAATCATGCCATTCAAAACTTTTGGAATCATTTTAGCAAAAGAAATGCTCCAACAATGGCAATTTTAAGAATTGGGGTTTTTTTTGTAACTTTTTCGTATAAATTCAACCTGGGCCAGTTGAGTATAGTGAAATTCATCAGGTAAAACAGAGAAACTTATATTCAGTACCTCCCATCTGGTGTTTCCCCATCATTTTCCACAGATATACTGATTTCTAAATTTTAGAACTTTGATTGAATTTTAAATTGACTTTGATAATTTATTCTCAGGAATACTCAACTGCTATGAGAAAATATATTTTTATCTGTGAATAAACAGGTTAAAATTTTAGCCTCTGCAATTCTATGCCCAATTTTCAATTTTTTTTTTCAACTAAATTTTATTTGGTCTCATTAATTTATAAATTGTGCTTTTTCTGTATGATATACTTGTATAATTGAGGGAAATTGAGGATTATAAAATTTCTTCTTGGGAAGTTCTGGAAAAACTATGAAGAAATTTATCCACTAAATTATACAATCATGAGTTTCATAAAAGCAGTATCCATTTTCTTAGTATTTTTACTTTTAAAAAAAGATATTTATATGCAACCATAAAAATTCCAGTCCATTCTTAACTGGCTAGTAACATTAATTGAGCTCCAAAATTTAAAAATATGTTTAAGATTCAATGAATTTTATCCAAAGTTTATCCGCTGCTATTAAAAAGCTTTTTTTAATTCTAAAGCGCTTTTTCGAAAGGATAACCAACTTCCTTCTGATTAACAGGCTGATTTGGAGTTCAAATCTCTGGAGAATTTTTTTTAAATTTGAACTTATCCTTGCTTGCTTCAACAAGAAAGCTTGGACTTTTTTAAAAAAAGATGCAAGCAACTATATTTATATTTCAGGTTTCATGTCTTAATTTTACAATTAGGGAATATAAGAGTTAGAATACGCACAATTTCAATGGCAGGTTTCTGGAATACACCTACCCCCTAAATGGTGTATTTCAAAACTGTTGGTTCCATAACAACGTTGTGTTTAAAACATCAGATCTGCCATTTATGCATCACTATCCATCTATAGTTCATGCCATGCAAAAAACCCATCCAAAACGCAACATAATCAAATCCACACACACCATCAATATTTTTTCACAAATTAAATAACCAAATTTAATATAATCTCAATTTAGTAATAAAATTATCAATCCATCCTACCAAATTATAAAATAATCATCCCATTTCCCCATAAAATTATTTCTCCAATTTAAATTCACATTTATCGAAATTTCAAAAGACAATACCCAAGATTCATTTCACAAATGATGTCAAGGTGGTTGAAACTTTGCTACTTTTTGACTATAATACATACTCTAAATTAAAATCAGATTGTTTATACTTTTATTCTCTCTATAAAAATCAATAAATGGGCCCTATGAGGCAGACTCTCTACCATTCCATGCATGAAAGGGAAAGGCTCCATCTCTCTGAATTGAGCTTTGACCAACTTTTCCAAACTTCTTTGGTTTCATTCATTGGAATTTTGGAAATTCTTGAAAATAAACACATCTTTCAGAATAACTGTTGGAATCATAAAAATGATACAGCTATCCAACTGTTCTTTCCCTTTTTAGATGGGGATCAAATTGAAATGGAGAAGCTATTCATTAATTGTAAAATATCTTCTTAGCTTTATATGGAACCATAAAATAATACAACAAGATGCTTATGATTGCTACCCCAGGATTCTGTGTCTCAGTACTATGTTTTCCAACAAAAGAGGACTGAAAGTTTATATCTTTTTTCACAGATACTAAAGGTTTTTGGAGTTTAATTTGATTTCTGGATGGAACCAAAATCTCCTTGAGTCAAAAACCCTAAGATTGATGGCAACCACTATTTTCATTGAAAGAAAAGTTAAGCCAGTCTCTCATTCTCATATATGGGTTATGTGACATGTCAAATAATTTACACCATTACGCGCATTCATCCGCACTCCACTCAACTGTCACAATTTTCCTTTACATTTCACTCCTATGTCATCTTTTTCTTTCTTTTTCCTAAGTCTAGCTTGGGGATTGAGAAGAGGACGGACGGTCCTTGAATAACAAAAAGATCATACAATCAACCTCTTTCAATATAAAAATTGATCAACTCACCATCAAACTATCAACTACCAACCCCAATCATTCTCACTTTGACAACTCTTAACTTCAACTTTTACTTATCAACTCTTTTGTTTCTCTTATCTTTTTTCTTTTCTTTTCTCTCCGTTTCTTATCTTTTTCTCAAACATCTTTATCCATCAAACCAAATGTCAACTCTTCCGTATCTAGTTCATCAATAACCTGACTGGTAAGACTGTCACCCATCACTGTTGTGTCTATAATCTTGAATCTTATTGTTGATGTCTCCTTCTTCTAAAAGAACCTCTCTATCTTTTTCTCAACTTTCTTTCCTTTGTTCCATCAAACATCTCCAACTTGGTCATTGTCAAACATCAAGTATAAACCTGTTGCCAGATCCCTCTTTGTTCTTAAACAATTTATTTTATTTCAGCAATTCAACATGGTTAAAAGCCAAAAATCCATCTGACTAATCTAATTGAATCTATCCATGGAGGGATCTAGAAACAATGGTTTTCGACAAATAATTCTTAAAGGCGCGCTTGAAGCCGTACCTATTCTTTTGGATAAAAACTATTTTATATGGAAGGACAAGATGACGATGCTTCTGGAACTTAAGGGAGTCAAGGAGGCCCTAGAGGATGATTCTAGAAATCTCAACTCTAAGGACAACATGGAAACCCAAGTAATTCTCCTTTATTGCATCAATTCCATCACTCATAACAATGTGGTCAACCCGGAAAATATCTCCTTGGCTAGGCTTCTCTGGAAAACTATCTAAGAACTTTTTTCTTCCTCCCAAACCACAAATCAAGCCCAAATCTTTAACAAATTTCTTTACCAACAATTCAAAGCCAAATCCATCAATCTTTTCATCACAGAAACCAAGATCTCCTTGAAGAAAATTGTAGATGTGGGAATCAACCTTCCGGAAGACATCCTCTCCTTTCTCATTCTCTTTAAGTTTCCTCCTTCTCTTCACTCTCTCCGTCAACAGATTATTCATTCATACAAGATAGTCACTATGGATCTTTTTCTTAATCATCTTGTCCAACTAGAAAATGAAACCATGGTTAAATCAAAAGAAACAAAAATCAGCAATACAGCACTTATTTCATCTCCACCTTCCAAGAAGCCGGTTCCTAGAGAACTTAGATGCAAGAAAGGATACCACAATCCCCAATCTCCTGATCACTCCGCTGACAAATGTTGGAATCTTCACAAGCATCTGGCGCCCAATTGGTGGAAGGAATCCCAAGAAAACTGGAAAGATCAACTTAATTCCAACCCTAAAACCAAAGAAGTTGCTCACTGCGTAGCTCTTCTTAATACTTGGGTTCAAGAAATAAATCCGCCCAATCAAATCATTCTTGACTCTGTTGCTTCCTGCCATATGTTAAACTCTCCGTATTTCTTTATTTATCTCAAAGAATGTGCTCGAAATTAATTCATAAAGACTGGAAAGGAAAAAGCTAAACTTTCTTTCAAAGGAAAATGAACCATAAAACCCAGTTGGAAAAACTTCATAGTTACGCTCACTAACTGCTTATTTGTTCCCAACCTTGTAGTAAATTTAATCAGTCCTGGAGAATTAATCTCTTCAAAACAATGCTTGCTCTCCTCCTTTCACAATCAATTTTCTCTCATGTCCCACTCAAAAACAGCCTTCTCAGGGCCTTCATCCAAGAAAATCTTTTTATCCTCAATCCTCCTTCATGCATAGGAAATAACAACAAATTTTGTCATCTTTTGCTTAAGGAACCAAATCTTGATCAAATCAAACATCTTCACCAATCTTTTGGACATGCTAGTCCGTATTTTCTCAAAAACCTTATTCCTTGTATCCAAACTAATACCCTCTCAAATTTCCAATGTGAGGACTGTGTGTTCTCCAAAATCACCAAATCATCTTTCAAGAATTCTTCAAATCCCTCTTCAAAAAATTTTGAAAAACTTCATCTAGATTCAATTGGTCCTATTTCTCCATCTGAAAGAAACAATATGAATTACATAATGTCCATTATAGATAATCATTTTGGGTATATCTCTGCCATCCCTCTTCAGTATAAATCAGACGCATGCCAACAAATCAAAACAATTCTCAACCACAAAAAACAAAAACAAAACAGATACCCTGCAACAATCTGCACTGATGGCGGTGGCGAATTCACCTCATCCAAACTCAAGGACTTGTTCAAGACCAACTCTTTCCAGCACCTTATCTCTGAACCGTACCATCACAAACATAATGGAAAAATATAAGGAGCTAACAGAACTATTACTGAATCCTTTTGTGCTACTCTTTGAAGCTCTAAGCTTCCTCTTAATCTTTGGGCGGAAGTTGCTAAGTCAGCTTGTCTTGCCTTAAACCAAATTCCTAAATCTCCCAACTTCCCTTCTCCGTATCAGATCTTTTCTGGGAAATCACTCCCTACCAATTATTTTTACCCAATAGGGTCCAAGGTTGTATATCTCAATTAAAAAGTCAACTGCGGCAAAAAGTTCAAAGATTGAGGACTGCCTGGTACCCTTGTGGGCTACAACCCCAATTTTCTTTCTTATTGTATTTTAAAACCTGACTAATCCATTATCTCATCCAAAAATGTTAAAATTCTCAAAAACAACAATCTTTCCCAGTATCCCTCTATTTCAAACCCTATTGAAGACTCAAAGCATCTTAAAATTGATTAAAACCCGCCTATTCTCTCTAATGAACATTCTTCCATCATTCCTTCAGTCAGTGATTACTCCACCAATTCACCAACTGAAGACCAACTATCTCCTTCCGCTCCTACTCATGATTTTCCTGACACTCCATTAGTTAACTCAGAATACAACTTTTCTGAAGAGCTTGCGCAACAACTTGTACCTGGATATACTCTTTGAGACAGATCAACTTTAAATCCACCTCAAAGATATGGGTATCATCATTATTAAGTTCCCAAATCCTATGAAAAGGCAAAAAGATGCTCTGAATCTCTCAAGTGGGACAACTCCATGGATATTGAGCTCAACAGTATTGAATCTCTGGAAGTATGGGAGGATTATGATGGTCCAGAACCAGAAAATCCGCTCAATTCTACTTGGGTATATTGTGTGAAGGATAACTGCCACATAGATCCACTTTTCTACAAAAGTCAACTATGTGTTCAAGGGTTTGATCAAGTTTATGTACTGGACTATCAAGATACATTTTCTCCCACCAGAAAAGCTGCCTCTCTACGTATTGCCCTTTTGTTTGGTCTTTTTTATCCTCTTCCTATTACTCAATTTGATGTTAAAATTTTTTTTGTCCACGCGGCCTTAGCTGATAAAGTAATCATAAAAAGACCCATAGTCTCGAAAAGAAAATCAGAATTTCTTATCCTTTGAAAATCTCTTTACGGTTTAAAGCAAGCTCCGGCCAATTGGTTCAACACCGTCACTTCATGGATTCACAAACAAGGATTCCACAAATCCATATCTGATCCCTGCTTATACCTCCATTCTAGCTCCAATTCAATTCTTTTCTTTCATGTAGATGATCTTATCCTTGTTGGGCTTGGCAATAACTTTCAGGAAAAATTCTTAAAACAATTTCCTAAGTCTTGTCACCACAATAACAACACTATTCTTGGAATGAAATACAAACAACACAATAATAAAATTTTTCTCTCACAACCTAAACACATCAAACATGGTTTGGAAGAACTGAAAATGATAGATTGCAAGCCCTTGTCTGTTCCCTTAACCGCCAATGTCAATATTACTCCGGCCTCCAAAGAAGAACATGAAGAATTTAAAGCCCTAAACACCAACTACAGATCTGCCGTCTTTCTAATTAACTATATCACTTGCCTAACCCATCTGGACCCTAGTTTTGCAGTTTATAGTCTTGCTAGATTCTGCAAGAAACCTGGTATTTTTCACTGCAGAGAGGTAAAAAAATTCTGGAAATATCTTAAAGCAACAAAAGATTTGAAACTTACGCTGAAAGTACACAATTCCAACACTCAGATCCAATGTTACAGCGACGCAACCTGGAGTGACAATACAGAAACTAGACGTTCTCAATCTGGGAATCTTTCTCTCCTTTTTAATTCACTCATCTCTTGGAGCAGCTACAGACAGAAAAACGTCACACATTCAACAACAGAATCAGAACTAAATCCACTAGTCAATTCCTTTCTTGAAGCCATATGGATGAGAGGTATTGTGGCCAAACTCTGGAAGAAATAAATGGAACCAACAAAGTTTTCACTTTATTGATAACAAATGTCTTTATGACAAGCTAAAAAAGTTTGAATGCAACTCCAAAACTCATCACATTGACATCAAAACAAAAGCATTTTGTGAAGAACTCAAACTGGGAAATCATTCCATTGACTTAATACGAGCTCCTGAAATGAAGGCTGATGGACTCACTAAGGCCCTATCTCTCCCCTCTCTTTCCTTACTTCTTCAATTAATCAATCCTTCTTTTAATTGTTCAATCTTACCAGTCACTGGGAGTGTCAAATAATTTACACCATTCTGCGCACTCATCCGCACTCCGCTCAACTGTCACAATTTTCCTTTACATTTCACTCCTATGTCATCTTTTTCTTTCTTTTTCCTAAGTCTATCTTGGGGAGTGAGAAGAGGACAGACGTTCCTCAAATTACAAAAATATCATACAATCAACCTCTTTCAATATAACAATTGATCAACTCACCATCAAAATATCAACTACCAACCCCAATCATTCTCACTTCAACAACTCTTAAATTCAACTTTTACTTATCAACTCTTTTCTTTCTCTTATCTTTTCCTTTTCTTTTCTCTCCATTTCTTATCTTTTTCTCAAAAATCTTTATCCTTCAAACCAAATGTCAACTCTTCCGTATCTAGTTCATCAATAACCTGACTGGTAAGACTGTCACCCATCACCATTGTGTCTATACTCTTGAATATAATCATTGATGTCTCCTTTTTCTAAAAGAACCTCTCTATCTTTTTCTCAACTTTCTTTCCTTTATGCCATCAAACATCCCAAACTTAGTCATTGTCAAAGGTCAAGTCTAGACCTGTTTTCAGATCCCTCTTTGTTCTTAAACCATTTATTTTATTTCAGAAATTCAAAAAGACATTGACCAAATATCCTACCTTTTTTTGATTAGAAAATATGTTTCTGCTCAACTTGTTTTTGATAACCACAAGAAGTTTATTTCTGCACATGCTGGAATGCAAGCTTCTTTCCATTATTTTTGTTTTTTCAATTAAATTTGAATTGCACAATAACCACATAACTCAGTTGATGAAGATCAACATATTCTGGAAGATTAATCTAATGCCAGTGGAAAATAATTTGTTGAAACATAACCAAATGTTTCCTTCAATTTTCAAGGAACAACCAATTTTAAAAATAATTTTGCTCAATCACAAATCTGGATGGATCAAACCATTGGAGTGCTGGGGGTATGTTTGGTCAGCTTAAGAAAAATGAAAAACCATCACCAAAATTCCAAAGACATCAAGGTAATTGTCAACGTGACTGTATTCTGCATTATTATCCATATCCTATTTTCCAAAATCAGAGATGAATAGGGCTTATCAGAGTTCAGCAAACCTGCCATTTTTTAATGGTGGGTTTCAAACCACATCGGCCATTTCAAACCCGCCATTAAAAATAAAAGAAAACCCACTTATTTCACATCATCCCTTTCAGATTCACCTGGAAATAAGTGGATTTTTTCAAGTAAAGTATATAAAGGCTTCCACCGCCTTTCCACTTCATACAACCCTGGTTTTCCACCTCCAACCTTGGAAAAATTCTACTCCCAACCTCATTGGAACAAAATTTTATTCATCACTCTTCATCTCTTCATCACTATCCTCATCACTTCATCACTCTCATCAATTTATTGCTTTCATCACATCCAGATAAATTTCATTGCATCAATATCCTCATCACTTCATCACTCTCATCCCTTTATCACTTTCATCACATCAAGCTAACTCTCATTGCATGACTATCCTCACCACTCCCTTACCCTCATCCCTTTGTTTGTTTCATTGCATCCCAACTCTCATTGCTTTATCCCTGTTTTCACTTCATCACTGTCATCTCTTGCTATCCTCTTTGCTTCATCACTCTCATAATGGCCCCTCAGCAATCCCCCCACTGCAATCCTCCCCCTGCAAGTCCACTAAAAAATGCAATGGACCAAAGAAAACATCCCCCAGGAACTCAACATCCAATAATCCTCCCCCATAAGCTTCCAAAGGCTCAATTCATCTCAAGAGATCTGATCACTTCATCCTGGTAAACTGGCTAAAAAAATTTTTCAAGAACAATTTTTGCTTTGGATCCAACAATGAAGCACACGTTGGCCAACCTCCATCCCCTAAGGTCAATGGTTATTGTTAGTTATTGTATTGACTTACTCTCTTCCCTCTTGCTCTACCTTCTCTTCTTACTTTTTATTCATTGTCTCTATTTCTTCATTGTCTCTCTTGTCACTCTTTCTTTCCTTCATTTCTGTCTCTGTTATGATTCCCCGCTGTCTCTGTGCTCTGTCTGTTTCATAGCCCAAAAATCCGGGGAACCCTACAGGAATCTCAATCTCTGGTAAAGAAAACTCCAACAATCTATCCATCACTGGAACTTCTGGATTCTCCCACTGCTTTTTTTACTGTTCATCTTGCTGTTTGTCTTCCTGGCTCTCTTTTTTGTTGAGTTGTCATCAACTTGATCAACTATCATCTGAAAAACTGTAGGTATCTCTATTGATTCAACTCTACATCAAGACTCATTCAAGATCTTGATTTATCTCCACCTTTCACTGATTGGTACCAGTTGGATCAGTCATCAACATCCCAAGCTCACAAGCCAGAGTCCCATGAATATTGAATCTCACACTTCTTCTCTTTGCTCTTCAGTGGATCTTCTTTATTACCTTCTCTCTTTTGAATATTTAGATGTTGCTGCATTTGTCCTGCTAAGTCTATCAATAGGCCATAACCTCACCTGCAGACTTTTTCTCTGAGTTGGTATTGTTTCCTTAGCTTCCTTCTTCTACTACTCTATCAGATTTTTTGTTTGTCTCTACTCTTATGTTTATCTTCTCTTTAATGAAAGTCATCCTGGTCTAGGTTTCTCAGATCTCTTTAACTTTTACAGTTATCTTGTGATTGCCAATGAACCTGAGAATAAAACAAATGGTAGGCTTGATCTTTCATCCAAACAGATGAGGGAGTGATTCAAGAATTATTGAGCCAATTACAAAAAGTCCCACTCCATTTCAATCTTCACCAGCTTTGGTATCACCAAATTTGAAAAATCCAAGGGAATCAACTTGGTGGTTGATAATTTGGACTCCATTTGTCCTTTTTATATTCAAATTGATGAAATATTTGTAATGAGGGCAACAACACCCCTCTAGCTGCTTTTGAAGCCCAAAAATCTGATTCAGTTGATGCCAAGGACATGTCTGGGGAAGCCCAGCCTGGAAATGAGGACCTTGATGAAAGCTTTGCCTTTGAGTGGCCCCCATCCAATTCCAAGGAGGATATTCAAACACAATCAGCTCCAATCACTTCTACTTCTACATTGATTGATGATTCAAACCCAAACTTGGACCCCCCACTTACTTCTTTTGATTGCCCTCTTCCTGGGGTGGAAGAACTGGAGAACTTGTCCAATGAGGAGGATTTCATTCCTGTATCACCATTTCCATCAACATCTGCTCAAGTAAGAAACAAAGTTCTTTTCAGAATCTTAGCCTTTTCCTTTCATTGTGGTTTTATTCCTTTTCCTTATTTCCTGCCTTTTTGTCTGGAGTCTGCGCCTGCGCACTTCTCAGTCATCATCTGCTCAGTGGGCGTACTCCATATCTGGCTCATGAATTCCTATTTTTAATGCTCAACTGAGAACCTGTGTTTGCCCTTAGGGCTCTCAGGTCCTCTCACTTGATTCCATCTTTCCTGTCTGCCTTGTGCTATTCAAGACCTACATGACTATCTTGTGTTTCTAACTGCCTACCAGAGTCTAGCTCAACCTCTCTTTTGGTTCTTTTAGCCTGTCACATTTTCAGTTCTTTTCTCTTCTTTCTGGTTAATCCTGACTGATTAAGATTTGAAATAAATAGGCTTTTCCATTCCTGAATGGCAAAAAAATCAAGCCAATGGGGCCTCCCACATCCCTCTTAAATGAGAGCAATGATGTTCCCACACAATTCTCCTTGGCAAAGGGAAAGCAAAAAGCTTCCAATTCCATCAACATCAACCCCAATAGCATTCAAGAGAGGAGAAACACTTCAAATTTTTTTTGCTTTTAGGAGATGATGGATAAGCAAGATTCAATTAAGCCCATCGGATTCTCCTTGCTTTCACAATCAAGCTCATTCCTATTTCCCTCTGGAAAAAAAGTGAACTCACAAATTTAATCTGAAAAACTTCAGTTTGAAAAGGAGAAGTGAGACTTTCAACTGGCTATTGATTTTCAAAAGCATAAAGCCAAGAGTTTGGCTCAACAACAACAATGGGATGCCAAGTCAAAGTTGAAACAGGCTGAGCTAGAATTTCAAAAAGGGGAAAGGAGAAGGATTGACAGCAAGCACAACTGGAAATGGAGAGCAAACAACTGGAAAAATAAAAAAAAGGGTAAGTCCTCAATGGCTGCAGCATACATTGGTAGTGTCACAAGGGCTGTTGAATGCAAGCAGGGCTTGGCACAGAGGGGACTCAGCTCTCAGTAGGCTTGGGGGGCAAAGATATGGGAAGATGCTACAAGAATCAGAGTAGGATTGGCTTAGAGTTAAGGTGCTGAATGAAACTTTCTCGGATTTATTCCTAGTAGGAAGTAGTAAACTGATTTCTTGGGGGACAATCAGGAAGAGGCAGAGAAGGGCTGCTTAAATAGACAGGAGGATGGACTACAACAGAGGTGAAGATGCTTTGGGTCTCAGACTACATATGTGATGAAAAGTCAGCAGTCAAGGTAACAAAGAGGCTGATCAGGTATTCTACTACCTTCTGGTTAGGCTGCTTACTACATTGGGGCTAGGCTACAGGTCTAGCTGTCTAAGTGGGGAATGTATAGTCAGAGGATGTACAGCGTACATGTAGTTCATGACACTATGAACTAAGTAGAGAGAGTATGTGATACAATCTGCAAGAGGATGTACCTAAGGATTCCCAAAGGATAAACCATAGTGAGGTATAGGATAGACAGATTGAAGAAGGTTAGAGGACATGCAGAACCTGAGAGGTTAAGTAGGTGCAGGCCTAAGAAGTCTATATGTATAATTCATGAGGTTAGACTTTATTTAGATATGTAAAGCAGGAAGGGCCTGTGGATATGTAGTTGAAGGAGATATACTTGTTATAAATATTACCATTGATTAGCCTAGTCAAATGAGCAGTAATTAAAGCAAAAGAAATGCTGGAAATCTTGTGTCAATAATTGCTTGAAGGGCTCTCACAATGGGGCAACACGTTGGATGATATCTTTGATTAATTCCATTGGATGATGAATGGATGGATGGAAAACAGCAGGGATAAAAGCTCCTGAAGTACAAAAGATTGGCCTCTTTTGAGCCCATGATACAACAAGACAAAAGGCAAATTTTTGGCCCCAAAAGAGCTCTACAGGCTCTACAGGCCTTTTTACTTGGTTTGGGCTACATCAGCCCACATGGCATTAGTCCCTGAACCTTTACAACCAGCCCATTCAGGTCCATTCTGGTGTTTCCACCCTTACAGGGCTGTACCAGCCCCTTTGCTGTTCAATCCCTGGGCCGGTTGTCTGTTACAACCAGTCTTTTGCCTCACACACTGGCTGGTTGCCTCATCCAACCAGCCCCTGGCCATACAAATGGCCAGGTGGGACCCACCACACACCTGGGTCCAGTCTCAGACTCACATGGGGGGGTGTGACAAGCGGACATGCTGTCCCCCCCTCTTTCTCTCCAATCCCTGGAGGGGGAGGTCAATTCCCCTCACCAGGGGCCCTGGGGGTTGATTCCCCCAGGGCATTGTCAATGGAAGTGGGCTGGGGGGTGGTCAAATCCCCTCAGCCCCGTCCCTCCTCCCCCTTGGTAAAGGGGGGGGGGAGCGCTCCTGGTCTCTGCTTTGCTTCAATGGTAGAGGGGTGATCAGATCCCACCCACCGCTGGTTGCTCTCCTTGCGGTTGGCCTTGTCATCCTTTGGGCAAGGGGGTGATGAAATGCCCCCTGCCCTGACCGACCACCTTTTTGAGTTTGGTTGCTGGCTGGTTCAACCCAGCCAGCCACCTCCTACCCTTTGCAATGGCAAGCAAGGGGAGGGGGGAGGCCTGGGGCCGCTGGCCGTTGTTTGCTACCAGCCAGGCCCTGCGGGGCATTGCACTGCGCGGGATCCCTTGGCGGCCACAAAAGCCCTGCGTGGGCCAAAACAAGGAATACAAGGGGCCCCAAGCGGGCAGCAGCACGGGCAGCAGCCCTGAGCGGGCTGCAACACAGGCACAGCCCTGAGCGGGCTGCAACACAGGCGGCGGCCCCAATGGGCCACCCCAAGCCCAAAAACTGAGACAAACACACTTTGGCGGGCCAGCCCGTCTGGCCAAGTATGTCCAAAATAAACCTTGGGCCCAATTATGCCCATACAAGCCCATCTGGCTGTATTTTCTCATATCCCCCACCGGGTCCATTAGGGCCCATGTACCAATGAGGCTGTTTCACGCTTTTTGAGGCCAGTTTCCCCAAATCAGTGACATCCACACAGGCCTGTATGGTCCGTGTGAGTGTCAAATGGGCCGGAGAGGCCCATCTGTTAATCACATTTGGATTACACTTATACGTAGCACACGCATAAGTGCATACGTATTTGAACACACCCCCTTAATCCAACAGGGGTGAAATCCGCAGATTAGTCACAAAGCCTTGATGCTTGTTCCTATCTAAAGCCTTATTCAAGATACCTGCAATCATTTCTCCAGTGGGCATGTACCTCAACACAGTCTCCTTGCATTTAACTGCATTGCAAATATAGTTATAGTGAACATCAATATGTTTCGTTCTTGAATGGAACACTTGGTTTTGCGCCAATGCAATGGAACTCTGGTTATCAAAATACAAAAACGCAAACCCTTGTGGTTTATGTGTATCCTCTAAGACTTTTCTCAACCATTTTTCTTCCTGTGAAGCTGCTAAGTAAGCACTATACTCAGCCTCTGTTGATGGAAGATTTATTTCCAACACCTCCTTGGAAATCCATGACACCAGATTCTTACCTAAGAAGAATAAAAAACCACTTATTGATTACCTAGTGTTACCATCTGCCCAATTTGCATTGGAATAATCAACCAAATCAAAGTTCGCTGGCTTTGTAATTAACAGACCCAGACTGTGCCTTGTAAGACTCCAAACAGTGCTAGGCCGTGGCAGTTCTGCGCAGGGGAAAGGTGCTGTTTAGGCTGCCCTCCTGAGTGTTACAAAAATATTTGAATTCAACCAAGATCAAAGTCCAGAACCTGGTAAGCAGGGGACCAAATGTAAGAGGATAAAGATTATAGTAGTTGGTAGCTGGGAGACAACACTATCTGAGGCAAGATGATGTTGGGGAAAACTTGAATAGAAGGAGTCAAGAATTGTTCAAAGTTCAACAAGACAAGGCAATTGTGAGTGACAACACCCACAAGTTAATAGCTCTGGTTGTCAGCAGAAGCTTAGGAAAGATCAACTAAATCCCAAACAACCTCCAGGTTCTCAATGAACCTGCCCAACTCTCCGCAATCAAGCGCTTGAAGGGTACCAGATAACTGTGGGTGGCTGCACAAGACAAAGCTAATTTTTTGAAGAAGCTCTAGAAGCAAGAACAATAACTGATTCCAACAAGAATAACCCAACCCTTCTCAAGGGACTCAAGAGTAGCGTGGCGGAGATCAACTTCAAAAGAGATGAAGGGAAGTTTAACACTTCAGGTTTTAAGCTTAATAAAACCACTTCAGTCAAACGTGACTGGTTCCAGAAATTTAATCAAAGGATGATCAGGACCAGTATGGTTGGATAAAGGGATCAGGAGTGGTGTAACACACTCAAGAATTCAATTAGTAAAATTTTTCTTCAACCAGCAAAGCTATTGGTCGGTGATAAGGATCAAGGATGAAGGGTTTGAGTATGGAGGCTCAAGGATCAAAGGGAAATCATAGATATACCCAAACTTTTGTCTCAGATAAAGGGGAATGAAGCCCCACAGATGATGTATTGCAAGGTGAAAATGATGATGATCCTCCCTGGTATGGTAGGATGTGATGATGATTGTGTGATCTGATCTGATGATGATGGGATAGCATGTGCTGATCTGCTGATAGGATAATGGGATGCCCTCTGAAAGGCAGGGGAGAGCCCCTCATTATATGGGAAGGAGGCCCTGTGAGACTATGTACAAGAGATACTACAAATGGAGCGGAAAAAAGAACTTTTTTTGATTTTCAGATTTTGAGGGATCAGAAGAATTTGATCACACAGGCCGGAGGAAGTCCGGCCTGCCTGACCGGGGTGGGATCCTTTTATCCCTTCACCTACCCTGCGTCTGTCCGTGGACAGAAGCGCGCAACAATACCGGATCACCCACCCTGTCACGCCTTGCACTTAGGAATTATTGTCTTCATCACTTTGAAATGTCCTCTCCTCAGTACCATCTACCCCAGTCTATAAGCGTGACACAAATAAAGCACAACATCAATGGTTTTATCCCCTCCTTCCTCTGGCTTGCATTGACCTTCCAATCTTGGCGACCAACCCAGTATATACTTGCAAATTTTGCCGTTAACTCCATACCAGTTGGCCATCCATTATGAGATCCAATCTCCTTCCCTGGCCAATCAACAGCCTTGGACTTCCATCTTTGGTCACGCACTGTTTGTTAGCTCGCATCTACGTCTAACTAAGCCATAATTACTGTACAGTTAGCAATTGGACTAGTCCTTACCCTGCATACACTTTTACTTCTCACTCGAATTAACTTCAACATCATTTGCTCCTGTCCGAATTCATCATACAATTGTATGCTCAGATTCTATTGTCTTGCACTTACGCCATGACCTTGGACATAATTGTACTACTGCTTTATTTCCTATCCCGTTCCTGTCATTCATTGCCTCACCGCCCTTAACTGTGGTTAGCTCACCACCAGGTTTTATCTAGTCACTTTGGATTACCTTATTAAATCTACCCCCCTTGCCTGATGATTGTCTCCTCAGTCAGTTAATTTCATACATTCTCACATTTTGCTACAACCCAGTTATCACATTGGACTCAGGTTGAAGTTTCCCTCCTTGGAACACACTCCATTTCTCTCACCGTTTGTTGAGTGGCATAGCTAAGTTTGCACTTTGCAACTGAGCCTCGCTATTTGCACTTGCCCTTGCACTCAGCATTCCTCCGCGCTCACGATCATCTAAGAATTGCCCTATAGTACGTGGGGTGGTTGTGTGACAGTAAATTAACTAACTCAACTCATCTATTGTAGCTTTCTAACCTATATTAGACTTCTTTTTCTCAATTTCACGTACTCGCTCAACCAGGAATGCTTCCCTCGCCCCTTACAATGACAATATCCATTGGGTAGGGAGAACCAGCGCTCCTCGGGCCCAACAACCCTTAGATCCCATTCCTCCTTCTAAATTGCCATCTGTTGAACCCCTCAATGATCCTCTGACTCCTCCACGGGATGTTCCAATGGACCCTCTTGCAGAATTTGCCAATTCCAAGCATTCTTCCAATGAAACCTCAACTTGTGGTAGACCAGGGTTTTGCACTACTGCTCCCGAGCCCAATGCTTCAACCCTGCTTTTGACATTGATCCAGGCCCTCACTCATGGTGCCCAGTGATCTAGTCCTAGTACTCCTAGCTTTCGCACTCAGGGCATGAAACAACCCAATCACTTTACGGGAGAACACCCTCATAAGCTTAGATCCTACCTACAGTCTTGTAAAACCATATTTTCAAACGACTCCAACAATTTCCCTTCCATTAGGCATAAAGTTATGTATGCTTCGTCCTTCTTAGGAGGTAGAGCCTTGCAGTGGTTCAAACCATACCTCAAACTTTTGTCCAGCAACAGTCCCACGTGTATTCTCAATAACTGGGACAGGTTTGAGCAACAACTGTTCACCCTGTTTGGTGACCCCAATGAAGTTTGAAAAGCCAAATACAAACTTAAGAGTCTAGTTATGAAGGAAAATAGTAGAGATTCCGTTTATATTTCTCATTTTTCAACCTTGCAGTCTTGCATCCAGTGGAACAAGGCCGCTCTTCTATTCCATTTCCTAAAGGTTCTACCATCACGCTTAATCAAACAGCTCGCAGTTGGGGGTAATAAGACAACCTCACTTCATCAGCTAATTAGTCCAGTGATTGAGCTTGATAATGGCTATCATGACAAGAATTGCTCTTGGCAAAACAACCATGGACCGTCCACCTTGGCTCTGAGGGTGGAAGACTCCTTGAAGCAAAACACAAGGAACCCAAAACCATCAAAACCAAATCCTACTTCAAACTCCAACTCAAAAGGGAGAACCGTCACCAAAACTCTGAAGTTCTTCAACAAAGAAACTGGGATGCTACGGAAGAAGGAATGGCTACCGAGGGAGAAGAATGGGCTGTGTATTTATTGTGGAGGAAAAAATGATGTCGACAGTTGTGCAAAGCGGTTAGTGCGTGAAGGGGTTAAGCAGTCAAAAAATTAACTTGTAGTTTTTCTGATACTCGCAAGGCAAACTACACATTATCTAAATCACCGCAAGTAAATCTTTGCACTTGCAAGTCACTAGGTTCTCCTAGTTTAAGATTTATCCTATTCCATTCCAACAACACCCCTTATCAAGTCTTACTTGACTCCGGCGCTAATGTTTCCTTCATCAGTGAATCTTTTGCCACTTCCAAAAATCTTACATGTTCTGAGATAGATAAATTTCCTATCTATTTAGTAAGTAGTGCAACTGAACCGTCTTATTGGGTCTCCCAAAAGGCAAAATGGGCCTTTGAATTCTCCAATTTCCCCAGCTTTGAATGGGATTTATTTGTCTTGGCTATACCCGGAATGGATGATACCATTCTAGGCCATGATTTCCTAGTTTACTGGAATCCAGATGTGAATTGGCAAGAAGGAGTAATTAACCTTCAAACCTTGCACCCCCAGAACGCTAATCTTTTCGTCAAACAGGAATTAAACAGCCTACCTGACACTGTCATTGAGTTGGATGACACTTTTCCGCCAGGAGATTTGCAATATCCTGACCTCCATTCCCAAGTTCCCTATTCAGATTTAGGAGTTATTGCTTACCTATCCAGCTTACCTCTTTCCTGTTCCTTTGAAGAGAAACAGACACCAATAAAACGGTGTATTTTGAGCTCCCTAATCCTCTCGCACCATGCAAGCATCTAAAATCCGGTGCTCAAAGATGACGAGATTGAAGATTTAGAAATCATCCAAGAGTCTTTACCTTCAGTTTATCATGACTTTGCTGACGTCTTCTCAGCTGCAAGAGCAGATAAACTGCCTCCATCCAGTCCTTACAATCACAAGATCAAAATTACTGGCCCACCTCCGGCACCAGGACCAGTCTACTCTCTCTCGACGCAAGAATCAATTGCGCTTCAAGACTACATTGCAGAAAATGTAGCGAAAGGATTTCTTTGACCAAGCGATTTGAATACCGGTTCACCTGTCCTATTTGTTCCAAAAAAGGACAGTGGACTTTGCCTTTGTGTTGACTACAGGAAACTGAACCAGGTAACCCGGAAGAATGCCTATCCAGTACCGCCTATGTCACATCTCCTCACCCTCTTCCATGGAGCTGCTTATTTCTCAAAGTTAGACCTTCGGGGTGCCTATAACCTAATTCGCATTATGAAAGGTCATGAGTATTTGACCGCAATGAGAACCCAGTTTGGCAGTTATGAGTATACCGTCATGCCTTTTGGCCTCTGTAACACTCCTTCCAATTTTCAAAATTTTGTCAATGACATTTTCTCCAATCTTGTAGGTAAATACCTTGTGGTATATCTCAATGATATACTAGTCTACTTGAGGAACCTTGAAGATCACATCGCACATGTGCAAGAGGTGCTGCAGCAACTTTGCAAGAATGACCTGTTTGAGAAAGCCTCTAAGTGCAAATTCCATTCCTCTTCTCTTTGGTTTCTAGGTGTTGTAGTCTTGCAGCAAGGACTATCAATGGACCCAGCCAAAAGAAAACGCATATTGGACTGGCCCCCACCTTCTTCCGTTAAATCCCTTCAAGTTTTCCTTGTTTTCAGTAATTTTTAAAGGAGGTTCATTGAGCGTTAAGCCAAAAAAACCGTGAATCTTACTAACCTTCTTCAAAAAGACACTCCATTTGTTTTTACCAAACAAGCTGCTTTGGAGTTTGAAGCTCTGAAGAAAGCGTTCACCACTTCTCCAATACTTTCTCACTTCAACAAGCTAGCTTGCACTATTGTTGAAAAAGACGCAAGCGACTATGCAATCGCAGGAGTAATCTTGCAGTTCTCTTCCTCCACTTCCCTCTTTCATCCGGTAGCTTTTGAGTCAGGCAAGTTTCTTGCTGCAGAGCTGAACTATGAGATTCATGACAAGGAACTTCTTGCAATTGTTTATTTCTTAAAGAAATGGCGTTCATACCTTTTGAGCCTTAGGGAATCCTTTGAAGTTTTAACTGATCAAAATTCTTTAAAGTATTTCATGAGCTCAAACGTCCTCACACGTAGACAGGCACAATGGGCCAAATACCTCTCCAAGTTCCACTTTACAATCACATACCTCCCTGGGAAACAAGCGGTAGTTCCTGATGCTTTATCACATTGGGACAACGTTTACCCAGGGGGGGGAGCACCTTTTCCAAAAACAACCCTGAAAACTTTAGGAAACTTTTCTCAACCCAATCTGCCCAACTCAGTTCAATCATCTCTCACTTACAAGATTTGGCTTTGGAACTCCAACAAGCTCAACGCAAGGACCCCAAGTGCATCAAACTTTGCAATAGTGCGAACTTATTAGATAGTAGTTACAGTATTGATGATAATGACTTCTTAGTCTATGATAATTGTATAGTAGTACCAGATAATTCTTGCATTAATTTAGATATCTTTGAGTCATGGCACGATTCTCTGCTTGCTGGTCATCATGGGCAGGATAAAACCTACCAATTGATTGCACAAGAATTCTACTGGCCTGGTATGACCAAAGAAGTAAAAGACTATGTTAGCGCGTGCTATGATTGCAATCGTAACAAGTCCTCAAAAAACCGGAAGTATGGGCTGCTCCAGCCACTTCCAATTCCTCCTTGTCCTTGGCACTTGCTTTCTATGGATTTCATCTCTAAATTAACTTCTTCTAGTGGATATGATGCTATTCTAGTAGTAGTAGATTGCTTCTCAAAGATGGCTTTATTTCTGCGCAGTAATGTGATGGCCTCTTCAGAAGACTTAGCTAACTTGTTCATAGAATATGTATTTTCAAAACATGGTCTCCCTGATAATATAGTTAGTGATCGTGGATCTCTGTTTGTCTCAAGCTTCTGGACCTTGCTATGCCAACATTTGAAGATCACTTGCAATTTATCAATGGCGTACCACCCGGAAATGGATGGGCAAACCAAGCGAGTTAATCAGATTCTCAAACAATATCTTTGAATGTATGTTGCCTATCAACAAGGCAACTGGTCGCAATGGCTCCCACTAGCCAAATTTTCCTAAAACAACTCCACTCATTCCTCCACCAAACAGTTGCCATTCAAAACTCTGTATGGTAGAAACCCAACTTTCTCTTCCCTTCACGTAGCACCTTCTCAACCTGCTACCAATTACCTTGAACAAATTCAATCCCTTCAATTGCAACTGTGAACCAACCTCAAAGAAGCAAACCAGCGCTATAAGAAGCAAGCAGACCAATCTTGCACTACGGTGTAAGACTCCAAACGTTGCTAGGCCGTGGCAGTTCTGTGGAGGGGATAGGTGCTGTTTAGGCTGCCCTCCTGAGTGTTACAAAAATATTTAAATGTAACCAAGATCAAGGTCCAGAACCTGTTAAATGAGGAATCAAGGAGTAGAGGATTAAGATGATAATAGTGTTGTAGCAATGGAACAGCACTATCGGAGACAAGATTATTCAGGGAAAAACATGTACAAAAGAAGTTAAAGGCCTCTTAGAGTTCAAAGAGCAAAAGCTGTTGTATGTAAACAAATCCCTCAAGCTAATAACTCTGGTTGTCAGCAGAAGATTGGGGATGATCAAATCAAACCCAAGAAACCTCCAGTTTCTCAATGAACCTTCCCAACTCTCCGCAATCAAGCGCTTGAAGGGTACCAGATAACTGAGGGTGGCTGTAGAAGACAAAGCACAATGTTTAGGAAGCTCCAAAGCAAACAGTAACTGATTTTGAAGCAAGGATAACCTCAACATTTCTCAAGGGACTCAAGAATAGGCTGGCAGAATGCAACTCCAAAGAAAATAAAAGAAGGTATAACACTCCAGGTCTAAAGCTTAATAATACCTCTTCAATCAATTGTGATTGGCTCCAGAAAGATGATCAAGGATCAGGACCAGTATGGTCAGAGAAAGGGATCAAGGAGTGGTATAACACACTCAAAAATTCCAGAAGACAGAATTTTTCTTCAACCAGCAAGGCTATTGGTTGATGATAAGGATCAGGCCACAGAGGGGAAAAGACTAAGGGTTTAAAATGGATTGGGGGCAATCAAAGTTATACCCAGGATAAGGATCAGGATCAAATTTCTTGATAATTGGGGGGAACCAAGCACACACCCTTATGGATCAATTTCTATGATGATTAATTGATGATCTCAAAAAAGCAGGGGAAAGCCCCTGCTTTTATAGACCAGAGGCCTATAGGCTGTTTACAAGAGAGATTTACAAATGAGAGGAGAATTTTTTTTTTTTTTGATAAGGATCAAGATTGTGAGAAAACAAAAGAAAAAAAACAAACAGGTACTCAGAGACAAAGAAATTCAAAAGGGGACGCCCGCGGGCATCCTGATGGGCGCGGGCAACTGCCAAGGCCACGGATGACGGCCGGCAGGTGTCGGACGGGCATCGGCAACTGCCGAGCCTGCGGACAACCGCCGGCAGGTGTCCGACGGGCACCGGCAACGTAAGAGACCTGCGGACAACCGCAAGCTAGGAGGGGAGGAAGAGGTTTGACAGTGAGGAGGTGATGGGAATGAGATCGGAAGCTGGTCGGTAGATAGTGGTGAGAGATGTGAGGGAATTGGACTGGCAAGACTGGCACTCTGATTATTGGTGAGTTGAGAGAGATGAGAGGAATTGATGGAGTGAGGTCAAGTAGGTTTTTTGGATGGGTTGCTCAAGTTACCGGTCTTCTTGGAGATACCGTTGATAGGGTTATAGATGCTACCCCTGGTTTGAGCCCGTTGATAATAAGCCGGCCATTTTCTTTGGAGGTTGAGGGCACTTTTCCAGAGGTCTTTGAAGTAAGCTCAACACAGGTTTTTGTGCTGTTGGGCGTCTAACCAGAAATCAAGAGAGTCCTCAGCGCGTTCACGTTGTAGGTAGAGATAGAAGCAATAAAGATCAACAGGTGGTCTAGTTTGACAAGCAAGTACCTCTTGTAAGGTAGGTAATCAATTCCTGGACATCTTGGATGACTTGGGTGGGGCAGTGGTAGTAGGAGGAATGGTTGATCTGAGTGGTGTTTTTTTTTTTTTTTTTTTTTTTTTTTTGAAAATGATACCTATGAATAATGATAAGAAAAACATTAAAATCTCCGCACTGGCCAGGGTGTCCAGAATGGGGCACCACATCTCTCCCCAACTTACAGACTGTCCCTAGTCTGCTCCCAAGTTTGATGCCGTAACAAAAGAGAAAGGAAAGAAAGATGATTGAAACCAAGGAATGGCCATTTTGATCTTGAGAGTGAAAAAGAATATTTTGATCCATCCAAAGTAAAATCCTAAAAGCGGCTGAGATAAAATGTAGAAGGAATCCCAGGTGCTCACATGCGTGGCAGGAAGTAGAGTTTCATAAAACCACAAGGATCTTTCCCAGATGGTGCACAATTGGGAGGACTTACTTCTGGACAAAGTTGCCTCGACAAAATGAAATTTCATGACCTGATCAGCAGAGACCCTTCTGGCCATCTGAGTACCATCCAGTTCCTCCAAAACATATGATCTACCTCTTACTTGACGGACTACTTGGTAAGGACCATTCCAGCAGTTAGAGAAAAGCTTTCCCCACTGAGTTTCCAAGGAACAATTATAAGCCAATACCAGATCTCCAGGGTTTAAAGGGTCCCTGATTTGATTTAGGTGTTTATCTTCCCAATACTGAACTGATTTTGCTCTTTATTCCATCATCTTCTGATAAGATTTTTTACAAATATCTTCACTCCGCTCCAGTTGCTTTGATCTGGCAACTAATAGGTCAGTAGTTGAGGAAACTTGTTCCCAAGAGATTCCCAAGAAAGACTCCATTTCAAGATCAAGAGGAAGAACAGCCCTCTGACCAAAGATGATTTCATAAGGAGAGTAACCAGCGGTTTGCTAGGTGGAAATTTGATCAGAGAAGAGGACCAAGGGGAGAAACTTCCGACAATTCTTGCCACTCTCACCAGCCAATTTGACAAGAGCAGCCTTCAAAGGAGAATGGACTCTTTCCACCATGCCTTGGCCTTCAGGATAATAGGGACTAGTAACTCTATGTTGTCCAGGGAGCAATTGGATCATTTTAGCGAGTTTTTCAACAAATTCCGAGCCACCATCCATAGAATAAGATTGAGCCAAGCCATAAAGCATTGTCCAAGTCTAATGAAGGACAGCTGTTACTGATTCAGAGCTGAGGTTCTTAAGAAACTTTTCTTCAACCCATCCAGAAAAATCATCTCTAGCCACAATGAGGTACTTAGCTCCACCAGCCTTCATGTGAACCACATCCATAGCAATCCTCCCAAAGACATTGGACTCTCCAGTGGGGTAAAAAATTTTTTCTGGGCGCCTAAAATCACGTTTCTGGCACACTTCACAACTCCTGCACCATTGAGCGACGGATTTCTTCAGGGATGGCCACCAAAATTGTTTGGATATTTGTTGATAAGTTTTGGTTTCCCCACGATTACCAAGGCCTTCATGGAGACTTTCCAGGATTGAATCTTGCTTAGAAGAGATATTGACCACAACAAGTGCACAAGGAGTTGCTCTTTTCATAAGTCTAGAACCTTGGACAAAGAAGTTGGAGGAATTCCTTTTAAGGGACTGAAATTCTTTGGCAGAGAGATCAGGGGGTCTTTTGAGAGTTGAAAGGTACTGCTCTAACTTAAGCCAGAAACCTTGCTGGAAACCAGAGTAATTTGGGAGGAGAAGGCAAAGACAGGGCGGACCAAGCGTTCTTCCTCATCAAAATCCATTCCAACATCTGATTCATCATCTCCAATAGGGCCTCAAGATAAACCATCAGGCATGGTGAAAGATTTTCCAGGCCTGTGAACAATATCAAAAGAGAACAACTGGATGAAAGCCACCCAACAAGTCATTGGAGCATTTGGGAGGCTGGGGGTGTTGATCATTTCAATAATAGATCATGCATTGACTTGTAACTCAAAGTGTTGACCCCAAAGGAGAGTCTGAAGCTTTTTCAACATTTGGGCCACACTGCAAAGTTCCAGTTTTGGCTGGGAGTACCTTGATTCAACATCTGAGAAAAGAAGAGATTCATACAGAGCAGGAAAATCCAAACCATTATCATCCTCCTGGGCAAGGACAGCCCCAACAGATTAATAACTTGAGTCCACTTCCAGCTTGATCCTGCCGGCTCCGGGTCCATAAGTGATCTTTTTCAAAACAATGTCTTTCCCAACAATGGTTTTGAGCAACTGAAATGATCATTCCCAGTCTTTGGTCCAAATCCATTCAGCATCCTTCCTGGTTAAGCAACGCAAGGGAATACAGATTTTGGATAGTGAGGGAATGAAGATCCTGACATAAGTTACAACACCTAGGAAACCTTTAACTTCCGTCAGATTCATTGGAGTAGGCCAGTAGATGATTTTGTTGACTTTAGCGGCTGCCATCCTTCTTCCTTCCTTGCAGACTATATGACCAACGATTTCCAAGGCAGGGACACAGGCGGCAAGTTTTGATCCAGAGAAAGTAAGGCCAGATTCCTTGATTTGAAAGAAAATTCTTTCCAAGACAGTAGCATACTCCCAGATAAATTGTTGGATTCCTGAGTGCCAAGGTAAGAGCTCATTATCATAGTCAGAAACTGGACCTTTAATCCCAACATCATCAATAAAGATACCCGCATGATCCGGGTTTTCGTCCTGGACAATCCACATCATCTGAGCCTGATAGACTGAAACCAAGTTAGTGGAACCTTGAGGCAATCAATTCAGCTGAAATTGACCAAGTGGAGTATCAAAAGTAGTGATGGGACAAGAAATAGGATGCAAGGATTGTTTGTCATAGCCACCCATAATGTCACCTAGACCATAGCAAGCTCTCCCAGAGAAGGATTCAACAAATTCTTCAGTGGCAGGAGGCACGCCAGAGTCTTTAATAGTAACTTTATTAAGAGGTTGGAGATCATGAACTACTCTAAGTTTACCATTACTCTTTAGAACACAGAAAAAAGGACTGGAATAGCTAGAAGTAAATTGTTTGTATAAACCAGTTTGGACTTGTTTGCGGACCAAATTGATGAATTTGTTGACTTTAGCAGCAGGGATTGGGATCTTTTCCTTTTGCCAAGGGTCATGTTCAACTACAGGAATGATTTAAGGGAGACAATAGGATTCTTTCAAGAGACCTCTATCTTCTTCACAGAATGCAATAGTTTTTCCCTTAGAGAAAAGATATTTTTGATCAGATTTAACTCATCAGGAAGAAGCCATCCATCTGGACCAAAGTTGACCACTTTCAGAAGTTCTTCAGTGACCAAACCAGAGGGAATAAATGGACCAGTGAGGGATTTGGATAGACCACAATAAGGATTGCGGGATAGAGGAGGACGCATAAGAGGAGGATTGAGGTTGAGAGGCATTGGTTGGTTGACTGGCTGGACCTTCTTTGCAACTGGTTTGTACTTGGTGGCAAAGGAGAGGAATCCTTGCTTCCTCCAAGCATTGACCAGTGAGACCTGACTTCAAAAACTGAGGCCATATTCCAACATCTTCCAAGTCCAATGTTCTGCTGCGTCCTTGAAAGGTGCCTTCTCCATAAAAGAGGATCCAAAAGATAACACATTGCTCAAATTTTTGGCACAGGGTAGAGTTTTGAAAACAACAGTAGTAGAAGCCCTTGGTGGCGCACAATTGGGAGGACTTACTTCTACCCCAAATTGCCTCCACCTAAGGCCATACTCCTTCATACCAAAGCCATCAAGAAAAGAATCAAGATCAAGATCTAGTTTAGACTCATTGCGGAGATTTGAAACCGGAATAGAGGATGATTGACCAGGCTGAAAAGAAAAAGGAAAGGAAGATACAACAGATCCAGACAGAGAAGAAATATTTTTCGATTTTTTGGGTTTTTTATGTGTTTGGGTTTTGATCTTATTTGAATGAGAAGGAAATGATGAGGGAAAAGAAAGATATGCCTCAAAGGTGGGAGTTGGTCCATGAGTTGAAGTCTGAGGCTGAGAAGAACTACAACTATCAGTAGGGCCAACTATTCTGCTAAAAAATGAGGATGAGAGGAATGAGAGTTTTCTTTCTGCTTTCCTTTCAGGACATATTTGGGAGGATGACCAGGGAAGTCTCTTTCCCAACAACCAGAATCCAAAGAAAAAAGGGGAACTTCAATCTTTCTGCCATCAGCATCAGGGAGGAGAATTCTCTCCCCAACTTGATCAGAAAACATCAGGGTAGCGCCAAAGTCCATTAAGAAAGGCCTTCCCAAGATCATGGGACCATCCAGACAAGTGATCCAGAAGTGACAGGTGCCAACAATATCTTGACCAATTCAAACAGGAATATCCTCAGCAATACCAACCAGTTCACAGGACTGATTCCCAATTCCATAAACCTCAGAGTTGAAACTGACCCTTGGGCTAAGTTTAAGCTTGCAGGCCATGGAGTCCGAAATCAAGTTGAGCTGAGAACCCAAATCCACAAGGAGAGAAACCGTTTTAGTTGAATCACCAAGGTAACATGGAAGAAAACCAAGAGGACAGGAATACAGGTTGGTATCTGAAGAGGGATCTGTTGCACCAGAATCCTCCATCAGAGTACCAGAGGAGACCTTTAATTTGTCCGGACCAATCTCCACACGTCAACGAGAAACCCATTTCTTCATCCCTTCAGCCACAGATGGAGAGATTGACAGGAGTTCAGCCACAGATAGATCAGGGATTTTAAGATCAGAAATTTTCTTTAATACTCCTTCCATAGCATTAGGGTAGTCCTTGGAGATGCCCCTCTCAAATCAAACTTTGGGCTGGGTGGAGGGAGGAAGATCAGGTGAAATAGGTTCTGGAAGAGGATCTGAGGGTTGGGCAGGTTGAAGAGGGGGAATATCAGAGTTGTCCTGGAACCTTTCCATAAGTGGTTCCCTTTTTACTTCCATGTCTTCCACATCAGAGGAAGGAGGCTCAGGTGAAGATTGACTTTGTGGAAAGAATAAAGGTTATCCCCCTATAATTGTCCCAAGGTTTGGAAGTTAACAGTTCCCTCCGTTTGAAAGGAGATGGGGATTCCCGGAGTCGCACTTGAAATGAGAGATAGAAATAAGGAGATAAAAAGATCAAGAAAAGTAGAGAGAGAGTGAAATCGTCAATCCTTCAATCCTAAGAACTTTCCACCTGGATGTGTATCTGGTATGAGTTCCTTTAATCTCCTGGTGAGATGAGTGATCCAATCCAATGATTTGATTGTCTGATTCTCTTCTCCCCTCCTCCTGACCCGGAGTTGAGAGTGAGGATAAGTCCTCCCTCTCAACCCTAACCTAAGTACATGCGCAAATGACAGTATGACAAAGAAACAGAAAACAATCCCAAAACAGAAACCCTAGCCTCCTCTCCCCACCTCCTCCGTACCAAACTCCCCCCAACGTCCGTACGCCGTTCCGTCCATCCGGTTTGTCCTTCTCATGACGCGGTCCTTGCACTGCGCCCTACTCGGAGCCCCTGCGCCTGTCCGTATCCATTTTTCCGCGCCCGTCGTGGGTGTTTGGTAATATCTGGCATGATCCTTGCGCTTGCACGCGTGCTCCATCCATTCCTTCATAGCCTGCGGATTGCTCCGCCCCTACGTATCCAAACTGGCGCGCCCGCGAACCTAGTTGAGCGCACTACCTTTGGAATTGGATCTCTGGGGAGGATCACCGCCCACGCCGCATTTGATGCTGAGCCCAACCCATCCACTAGGTGCAGAGCCAAACAGTGGCTGCTGCTGATCCAGCAGCTGCCGCTGCTGAGCACTCCGCATACCCTAATGCTGATCCTGCTTGCCTCCAATGCTGAGCGCGCAGCCGCGACGCAGTTCCCAATCTGTGTCTATAAATTGAAACCACATCCCCCCCCAACTTGAGTTCTGTCCCCAGAAGTCTTCCATCACTTCGCCATACCACCACCCCCGCTACTTCCACCACCACCCCTACCACTCCCACTACCACCTTCCCCATCCTCCACTCGCTCCATCGCCACCATGCTGCCATGCGAGTTCTGCGCCAGGAATGGGCACGTGTGTTCAATCATCCCTGGTTGACGCGCCTGCGTTTCTTGCCGTCGCGGCCACCGTTGCTGCTCACTTAGCAACAGCATGCCCCAAGCTCCCCCCCCCCCAATCCAGCTCTTGCCCCAGGCCGCGCAAGAGGGCTTGTCTGGACCCGTTTGTGGTTTTGGATGACGAGTCAATCTTGGAAGGCTTGTGGACACCCCCCGGTTCACCTCCATCCCGCCGCCCCCAAGCTCTTTCACCCACCACCTCGCACGTCAGCCGCGACTTTGCATCACCTCTCCGCCGGGCCGGAACTCCGCAACGGGGCAAATACAAAACCTCAGAGGAATGGCGCACGGCGACCCGCGCTTGGGCCGCTGCTGTTGGCGTGAACCAAACGGTATTGGACCCAAGGCTTTTTGGAAGACCTGCGGCTGCGCCAGCACATCCTCCTCCTCCTCCACACCCACTGACACCGCCCGCGCCACCAGCGGCCTTGGATGAGAGGCCTACAACCCCCAACGTTCCTCCGCCTCCGTCACCCATTGTCTTCCCGTCATCGCCTCCAGCTGGACCGAGCCCCCCGGTTGGTTCCCCGGAGGCCCCATCTTCACCAGCCGCTCCTCCCCCCAGCCCTCCCAAGATCCTGGAAATTCCAATTGTAATGGCGCTCCTGGCGGCTGGCTTTGAGGCTTTCACAGAAAGGTTGACCACAATGCTTCAGGACTTCCTTGCAATCCCTGGCGCTCAATCCTTGGAATCCCAGCGCGAGCTCCTGGTGTCTTTCCGGGCTTTACTGGCGTCATCAAGGGCGGAAATGGAGGAAATGATGAAGATGGATTAGGCGCATCGCCCCCCCTTTCCCCCTTCCCTTTCTTTCTTCTTTTCTTCTTGTTGGTTGTACCGCGCCTCCCTTTTCATTAAGAAAATACACGTTTCCGTGCGAGGTCCTAACCTTTCTGAGAAAAAGTGCGCGACCGCGCCTCGTGAGAGTGAGCTTGAGGTTGATTCCGTGTTGGCCTGCTTTGCTTCGTGAGCAACCGTAAGTGACTAGCCCTTCCAAAAGAGGAACCTGGAAGGCCCCAGACAAACTGCCAAACAGTTCCGCGCACCCTTCCTGTAACAAAAACAACTACCAAACACCAGTGCGCGCCACCGTAAGGGAAGAGAGAGAGAGAGAGTAAGAGAACAGACATTCTGGGGTGTCTAGTTGTCCCGGCTGTGAACTGGCTAGAGCACCCCCTCACCAAATCAAGCTTATTCCCATACCAACCACCCATCCTTGAGATATCCTGAGAAAAAAAGAAAAAGAGAAAAAGAAACCAACAGACAAGAAAAATAGAAAAGAACACTTTTTTTCGCGCGACGCCCTTAGACCGCCCGCAAATTGCTCTTTGTCCCGCTTCCCCCATCCGTGGGATTGCCCACGCGTCCTGGTTCCGCGGGGCTTGTCCTCACGTTTACGGACCCGGCTTTGTGCCGTGCCCTTGTTTCCTGCAAAAACTCCAAGCCAGCAAAGACCCCACAATCCAGATAAGAAAGAAACATAGAGAAACAAACATTCTGGGGTGTCTAGTTGTTCCGGCTGTGAACTGGCTAGAGCACCCCCTCACCAAATCAAAACTTATCCCCTACCCCCACCACCTCCCCCCCCCCCCAACTTGGCAACTGTCCCCAGCTGGTTGCAACCGCCGCATCTAGTTCCTCCTCATACTCCGACACTCTCCTCCGCTTTCCCTGCCCGTGATTGCAGATCGTTGTCTCAAACCTCCCGCCGGACAAATCCTCCACCCTCAACGCCTCTGTTCCTGCCCCCGGATCAAAAACCATTTGTGCTTGAAACCCAAACATGAACGGCCTTCCCAAAATCACATCCCCACAATCAACCAAAAGAAAAGAAAGGGGCCTACGGACCCTTGTGACCTCAACCTCCTCCTCCTTGACTACCCCATCCACACAACACTCCCCTCCATTAAGCGCGCGGAGACCCATTGCACATTTCTGCCAAACCAATCCCAAATCATCAACCATCCGCAATGGCAGCAGGTTCACCATTGAACCGCTGTCCACCATAGCCCACACCTTCCTTCCCGCTATGACCATCGGAATGTAAGCGAGCGGAGTCAAAACCAATTTCAACTCACACTCCTTGCACCCCTCCTCCTTCCACGCCACATGAACCTGCTGCACCGTCTGAGGTACCCGGCCCTGACCGCAATCCCGTAACGCCTGAACCATCTCGTCTACCACCACCAGAAACACAGCTGCCAGTTCCCGCAAGGTCAGCAGAACCGGATTCTGGTTACCCATCACCCTTTGCACAATGTCCGCCGCTTTCTTCTTCCCTATAGGATTTGCTGCCGGCGCCTCAATTCCAGGCGCGCGTGCAGCCGGTTTCTGAACCGTTGACAAGGGTCGCTCCTTTGCGTCCACCTCCATCTTATTGGAAACCGCCACCTTCTCTTCCCTTGCCACTACCCTTACCTCAGCTTTCACCCAAGGTGGTTGCCACGATCCGGGACCGGTAATGATGCCTAGTGACGCTCGCGCTGTTGTTCCCGCCTCCTGACCCCGTGTGCACACCTGCTGCATTGCGGTCGGCTGGCTAGGCTCCATCGGAATCTGTTTTCCCGTTGGAAACATGTACCCCATCCCTGCCGGCCAAACCAATCCCGCGTGGAGATCCTTTGTAAGCTCCTTGAAAGCCAATTGCCAATGACTGTTCGCCCCGCAGTACAAACACCCCCTCGGCACGAAGGTACCGGGCGGCCAAAACCCTTCCACCATGTGCGGTGGAGGCCCTCGCGGCTGCTGCTGGCCCATACCGCTCATGCAGATCTTCAAATCCATCATAAGCTCCGTCAATTCACTTACCAGAGGGGCGGACAAGGGTTGAGGAACCGGAGCATGAATGGCAGTAGGCGGAGCCAGGGACAGAAATTGCGCCGGAGCCAAAACCTGGGGGACGGATTTCTTTGGTCCCGCTGGGAAGGACTTAGCGGTATCCTCAATAAGCTCTTCTAAGTTGAGCTCACTCTCCACAGCCTGGCAAATGACAGTCATCTCCGGAAGGAGCGCAATGCTCCCGTCCAATGACCGCTTTACCAAGTTGTGATCGTAAAGATGCGGCTGCACCCTTGCCCAGAGTTGAGCGCCTAAACCGCCCAGAAACGCGGATTTCATGGCCCCTGTCTTTCCCACCACCACCTTGTCCCTTGACAAGTACTGATGGATCCAATCAAATTTTGAGGTGTACTCCGCCAGCTCCACCCAAGTTCTGACTCCTCTGCGCGCGCTCGCCTCCAAGGCCACGTGGTCAAAATTGCTTTCCGGGAATCAAGGTTTGCACCTACCCCACCGCGTTAGGATCTCCGCCTTCAGTTTTGGCCAATCTTGATTCTCGTAGCCTTCCATTTCCTCCACATCCTGGAGCTTCTCTTCTTCCATAATGAACAGGGCAACAAGCGGGGCCTTATTGGCATCCAACGCACCTTCCCCATCTGCAATACATTTTTATCTCGAGATGAATCGCTCCACATCCGCGGTGTTGAATTGGATGTGAGGGTAGTTGCGCGGCCTGATGCAAACCGGACAAATGTGTTCATGGTCACTGGAGACCAATGGGGGAACGGAGTAGCTTGTCCTGGGTCGAGCGGAGGGAGGGGGAGGAGGAGGGATGGAGGGCAAGAGTGGGGTTGGAGTAGCGGACCCGGAGATGGAAGGAGAATAAGAAGAAGAAGGAGTGACTGTAGGGAGGTAGGGATAGGACATTGCGCCCAGTTACCTTTGAAAGACAAGAAACGGAAGGCTATTTCCCAGCCAGACCCCCAGATGTGGAAATAATAAAGGTTATCCCCCTATAATTGTCCCAAGGTTTGGAAGTTAACGGTTCCCTCCGTTTGAAAGGAGATGGGGATTCCCGGAGTCGCACTTGAAATGAGAGATAGAAATAAGGAGATAAAAAGATAAAGAAAAGTAGAGAGAGAGTGAAATCGCCAATCCTTCAATCCTAAGAACTTTCCACCTGGATGTGTATCCGGTATGAGTTCCTTTAATCTCCTGGTGAGATGAGTGATCCAATCCAATGATGTGATTGTCTGATTCTCTTCTCCCCTCCTCCTAACCCGGAGTTGAGAGTGAGGATAAGTCCTCCCTCTCAACCCTAACCTAAGTACACGCGCAAATAACAGTATGAAAAAAAAACAGAAAAAAATCCCAAAACAGTAACCCTAGCCTCCTCTCCCCACCTCCATACCAAACTCCCCCCCTTGTCTGTACGCCGTTCCGTCCATCAGTTTTGTCTTTCTCATGATGCGGTCCTTGCACCGCGCCCTACTTGGAGCCCCCCCCGCCTGTCCGTATCCGTTTGTCCGCGCCCATCGTGGGTGTCCGGTAATATCTGGCATGATCCGCGCGCTCCATCCGTTCCTTTATAGCCCCCGGATTGCTCTGCCCCTACATATCCAAACCGGCGCGCCCGCAAACCTAGTTGAGCACACTACCTTCCAAATCCGATCTCTGGGGCGTATCGCCCCCCACGCCGCATTTGATGCTGAGCCCGACCCATCCACTAGGTGCGGAGCCAAACATTGGCTGCTGCTGATCCAGCAGCTGCCGCTTCTGAGCACTCCGCATACCCTAATGCTGAGCCCGCTTTCCTCCAATGCTGAGCGCGCAGCCGCGACGCAGTTCCCAATCTGTGTCTATAAATTGACACCACAACGTTTAACAGGTTTTGGCAGGATTGAAGCTGGAACAGGAGGATACTTATGAGGTTTTGGTTCCTCATGGCGTTTCCTAGCTGGATCAGATTGATAGGTGCCAGGGAAGTTGGAAGAAGTGATAGCTGGGGGATACCAAGGTTGCAGAGTTCCATAGGACAATCAAAAATCCACAGAGACCAAGGATGCCTTCTTAGGAGTTGGTGGTTGGTATGAGGCCACCACATGACGGATTGGTCAAGACAAATTGAAAGGGATCAAAGCACCGTTAGGAAGGAAAAAATTATTTCCCTTCTGCTCCACTAACTTCTCCTCCTTGTCCTTCTGGAGTTCAGGACATCTACCAGTACCATGGCCTTCCCTATGGCAATAATAACAGACTATAGTAGACTTAGGAACAGAATTAGCAGGTTTAGGAGTGGCTAAGGAGGATATTTTCTGATCTATTTTATTCTCAAATGCCTGAAGTAATTTAGTTATCTCATCTATAGTAGGTGTCTCCCGGTGGGTCTGAGGATTGGGTTTAGGTCTGCAATTGGCTTCCATCTTATTCATGATTTCATTAGAAGCTTGAAAAGAGGGGGCAAGGACTGGTTCAGTGATTTTAGGTTTTTCAAAGGTGAGCTTTATCCACAGTATTCCTAAGAACCATGAAAGCAGGCAACTTGAACCAATTGTCTCTTGTTGTGATCATGAATCCAGATTTCACCAATTCATCCTTAATTCTTTCCTGCACTCCTGGAGAGAAAGACTGAAAAAATCGCACTCAAATTTTGTCCAACGTATCAATGTGATTGTTCCGGATAAGATAGGACTGGATAGGGTCCCAAGATTTTCTGAAATTCTGATTTCGGAGGCTGAGGAGATACCACCATTGGAGATCCATTGAGAAACCAGGGCATCCAAGTCTTGCAAGGTAAATCTGGCTACATCTATTTTTCCCCAATAGGCCAACATCAACTCCTTCAGGAGCCGCCAGTTGTGAGTTTCAAATCCCTCAAACAATTGGATAACCTCCATAACTTTGTCAGAAGAGATAAAAAATTGTAACTGATAAGCCATATCATATTCACTGGCACCATCCACTTCCGCAGCCATCTCATAGGAGTCCAGGAATTATTTGACATTGGTCCCATTGAAGCCTAAATTTTTGTTCTGAGGTTTGATTTTGACCATCTTGGCCCAAACAGATAAAGACAATCCAGAAGATTCCATGTTGAAGGGTTCCTAAGAGATCCAAACAAGCAGAGTTCCAAGGTGGCTCACAAGTGTGGCAAGAGTAAAGTTTCACAAAAAACGACAAGGATCTTTCCCAGATGGTGCACAATTGGGAGGACTTACTTCTGGACCAAGTTGCCTCCACGGATCAGATCTAAAAAAAGAACAAACAGAAAAAGAAAGAAAAGAAAAAAAATTGGATTGGATTTCGGAGTTGATTCTTCAAGTTGGGACTGTAAATCCCAAGTTTGCTGGTTCAATCCCAGCCCGGGGGACCAAATGTAAGACTCCAAGCGGTGCTAGGCCGTGGCAGTTCTATGGAGGGGATAGGTGCTGTTTAGGCTGCCCTCCTGAGCGTTACAAAAATATTTAAATGTAACCAAGATCAAGGTCCAGAACCTGGTAAATGAGGAATCAAGGAGTAGAGGATAAAGATGATAATAGTTCGGTAGCAATTGAACAGCACTATCTGAGACAAGATTATGCAGGGAAAAACTTGAACAAAAGAAGTTAAAGTCCTCTTAGAGTTCAAAGAACAAAAGCTGTTGTATGTAAACAACACCCTCAAGCTAATACTTCTGGTCGTCAGCAGAAGATTGGGGATGATCAACTCAAACCCAAGCAACCTCCAGGTTCTCAATGAACCTGCCCAACTCTCCGCATTCAAGCGCTTAAAGGGTACCAGATAACTGAGGGTGGCTGTAGAAGACAAAGCACAATGTTTAAGAAGCTCCAAAGGAAACAGTAACTGATTTTGAAGAAAGGATAACCTCAACACTTCTCAAGGGACTCAAGAATAGGCCGGCAGAATGCAACTCCAAAGAAAATAAAGGGAGGTATAACACTCCAGTTCTTAAGCTTAATAAGACCTCTTCAATCAATTGTGATTGGCTCCAGAAATATGATCAAGGATCAGGACCAGTATGGTCAGAGAAAGGGATCAAGGAGTGGTATAACACACTCAAAAATTCCAGCAGACAGAATTTTTCTTCAACCAGCAAGGCTATTGGTTGGTGATAAGGATCAGGCCACAGAGGGGCAAAGACTCAGGGTCAAAAATGGATCAGGGGGCAATCAAACATATACCCAGGATAAGTTTCAGGATGGAATTTCTTGATAATGGGGGGGACACAAGCACACACCCTAATGGATCAATTTCTATGATGATGATATGATGATCTCAAAAAAGCAGGGGAGAGCCCCTCCTTTTATAGACCAGAGGCCTATAGGCTATTTACAAGAGAGATTTACAAGTGAGAGCGGAATTTATTTTTTTTTTTTAATAAGGATCAAGATCATGAGAAAAAAAAGAAAAAAAAAACAAAAAGGTACTCAGAGACAAAGAAATCTAAAGGGGGGATGCCCGCGGGCAACTGCCGAGGCCGCGGATGACCGCAGGCAGGTGTCCAATGGGCATTGGCAACTGCCAAATCTGTGGACGACCGCCGGCAGATGTCCAACGGGCACCGGCAACGTAAGAGACCCGCAGACAACCGCGAGCTAGGAGGGGAGGAAGAGGTTTGACGGTGAGGTGGTGATGGGAATGAGATTGGAAGATGGTTGGTAGATAGTCGCACAAGGAGGCTTGATGAAGCAGGGATTGGATCTGAGTGAAGGCAAAGTTGAGGAGGTTAGCGGGGATGGATGGGATGGACTGAGGATGATGGTTGGAATGGATTCAATTGAGTTCTGTGAAGCCGCTGTCCCTGGTGGGAGATTGCTCGAATCGATTGATGCTAGGGGTGGGTAGTTTATCTGATAAGATGGGTTGAGGATCTTGTTCATGGGGGAAAAGGGCACAAAGTGCAGGTGAGAGATGTGAGGGAATCGGACTGGCCAGACCGGCACTCTGTCAATTGGCGAGTTGAGAGAGATGAGAGGAATTGATGGAGTGAGGTTGAGTAGGTTTTTTGGATGGGTTGCTCAAGTTACCGGTCTGCTTGGAGATACCGTTGATAGGGTTATAGAAGCTACCCCTGGTTTGAGCCCATTGATAATGAGCCCGCCATTTGCTTCGGAGGTTGACGGCACTTTTCTGGAGGTCTTTGAAGTAAGCTTGACACAGTTTTTTGTGCTGTTGGGCGTCTAACCAGAAATCAAGAGAGTCCTTGGCGCGTTCATGTTGCAGGTAGAGATAGAAGCAATAAAGATCAACGGGTGGTCTATTTTGACAAGCAAGTACCTCTTGTAAGGTAGTTAATCGATTCCTGGACATCTTGGATGACTTGGGTAGGGCAGTGGTAGTATGAGGAATGGTTGATCTGAGTGGTGGTTTTTTTTTTTTTTTTTTTGATAATGATACCTATGAATGATGATAAGGAAAACATTAAAATCTCCCCACTGGCCATGGTTTCCAGGATGGGGGACCACAACGGCTCCAACCTTTGCAGTAGGAGATCAAGTGTGGCTCAATTCTGGGAACATTCACAGCACTGGCCCAACTCGCAAACTCTCCAAAAGAAAGCTTGGCCCCTTCAAAGTAGAATCAGTAATCTCCCCTAAAGCCTTTAAACTTACTTTACCTGCAAAATGGAAAGGTATACACCCGGTCTTTCATGTGTCTCTCCTAGAGCCAGCTCAAGTCCTATACCCAGGCAAGACTCAACCCCCTCCTGAACCAGTCACTGTCCTTGATCATCAAGAGTGGGAAGTAAGCCGTATTCTGGATTCCAGGTTACGCAAAGGAAAACTTCAATACCTCATTGAATGGTCTGGCTTCCAGTCCAACAAAGATTGCACCTTGTGGGAACCAGCCCATCACCTTTGCAATTCTCCCAATCTGATTTGAGATTTCCATGCGAGCTACCCTTGCAAACCTTGACAATCATGATTCCATCCCATCCAATCCCATTTCACTTCACATTCCATCCCATCCAATCCCATTTCATTCCACATTTCATCCCATCCAATCTCATTTCATTCCACATTTCATCCCATCCAATCCCATTCCATTCCATATTCCATCTTATCCAATCCCATTCCATTCCACATTCCATCTCATCCAACCCCATTCCATTCCACATCATCATTCCATCAGTCAATTTCTTCATCTCACCGTGTTATTCCTTCCTCTCATCCCCCTCTCATTCCTATCAAATAAAATTCCATTCCTTATACAAAAAAAAAAAAAAAAAGAGAAAAATTTATTTATAATTAAAAAATATATATATATATATATTTATAACAATAAGTTTCAAAGTTTCTTTCACTTCCTTCTCTGCATCCTCCCAATTTGCAGTCAACTCCGCAACCATGGATCAAAAGGTATCCAGGTCTTCATCATTGATCAGTACGGACATCCTTTGGAGAACTAGCCCCTCTGTTACAATGTGCCTCTCAAATATTTCCTCACACCTTGCAATTCAAGCTCGCTTTGGCCAAGCATTCCATCCACCTTCCTCCAAGAGTTCTTCGTACGCTCTCTTCCTTTGGCCTCCCAACAAACCTTCTCCAATGTTGCCTGTCAGTTGCCTCGCATCAGTTTCAACCAGCCCTACGACTCGCAAGGGATCCGCTTCGCCTTGGCCCTCCATTCCTTCCATTCCCTCCATTCCATCCCTTCCATCTCCTCCATTCCCTTCTCCCAATTCTTACTTTACGACCTCCTCTTCTTGCTCCCTTCTCTCTCTTCCTCCATTTCCGTCTTCTCCATCTCCCGATCCTCTTTCCGCTTTGTTTCTTTCTTCCTCCCTTGCTTCCTCGGTTATGACCCCAACCGGTTCCGCTCCGGGTGCTTCATCTCGCACCTCGGCATTCATCTGGGCCCCCAGAAGTTCAGTCGGTGGACCCCAATAAGGTGGTGGTGGAGGTGGTGTGTTTGTAGTGTATCTTCAAAAACAGGGCAACACTAGGTAGATGAGCAAAATTTAGTTACTAACTTTATTATCATTAATCAGTCCCAATTAGTCCTCACCAGGAACTCGAGTACCCAAGTATTCAATCTCCGGCAACGGTGGTATCTTGTAATTAACCCTTGGCGCGGACCTATGACTCCACATCTCCCTCAATGACTCCGTGGGACCATCAACAGTTGACTCAATATTTATAGGGAAGTTACAGGCTACTTTGCAAAGACAACATTGCTTGAACTTGCCTTGAAGGCCTTGTACAGCAGTACTGGGGACACATTGCTTGTTTTGAAGGATACAGTTTTTGCAACGGCGGGACAACAATGATGACATTATATATAATTT
This sequence comes from Puccinia polysora, assembly GCA_025617555.3. NCBI lineage: Eukaryota > Fungi > Basidiomycota > Pucciniomycetes > Pucciniales > Pucciniaceae > Puccinia > Puccinia polysora. The sequence goes on along the minus strand of CM062630.1, from coordinate 894,186 downwards.
ATAAGTCTAACAAGTAATGAATTAAATAATAAGTAAAGGGTATACAGTATTTATTAACAACTTGAAATCAATGGGAAATTTTATCTGAATGCTTGCAGGAGCTTGCATCTTTATACCCGGGCAACTGTCACGCCTTGCACTTAGGAATTATTGTCTTCATCACTTTGACATGTCCTCTCCTCAGTATCATCTACCTCAGTCTAAAAGCGTGACACAAATAAAGCAGAACATCAATGGTGCAATCTGCTACTTACTCTGGCTCGCGTTGACCTTCCAATCTTGGCAACCAACTCAGTATATACTTGCAAACTTTGCATTTAACTCCATACCAGTTGGCCATCCATTATGAGATCCAATCTCCTTCCCTGGCCAATCAACAGCCTTGGAATTCCATCTTTGGTCACGCACTGTTTGTTAGTTTGCATCTACATCTAACTAAGCCATCATTACTTTACAGTTTGCAATTGGACTAGTCCTTACCCTGCATACACTATTACTTCTCACTTGCATTACCTTCAACGTCATTTGCTCCTGTCCCAATTCATCATACAATTGTACGCTCAGATTATATTGTCTTGCACTTAAGCCATGACCTTGAACATAATTGTACTACTGCTTTATTTCCTATCCCGTTCCTGTCATTCATTGCCTCACCGCCCTCAACTGTAGTTAGCTCACCACCAGGTTGTATCTAGTCACTTTGGATTACCTTATGAGGGCTACCCCCCCTTGCCTGATGATTGTCTCCTCAGTTGGTTAATTTCATACGTTCTCGCATTATGCTACAACCTAGTTATCACATCGTACTCAGTTTGAAGTTTCCCTCCTTGGAACACACTCCATTTCTCTTGCCGTTTGTTGAGTAGCATAGCTAAGTTTGCACTTTGCAACTGAGCCTTGCTATTTGCACTTGCCCTTGCACTCAGCATTCCTCCGCGCTCACAATCATCTAAGAATTTCCCTATAGTAAGTGGGGTGGTCGTGTGCCACACCCCTTGGCTAAAGGTGGAAGGGGAGGGAAAGGAAAGTAGATCAGTCCGCCCGCGGGTGTCCCTGGGTGGTAGACAAAATGCCACACCCCCACCCCAAGATGGAAGGGGGTGGGAGTTGTTGATGGATTGGTGGATGGGAAGGTTGATGAGAAGGTAGGGGGCATCTTGAATGATTGTTGATCATTGAGACCATGGAGTGAAGAGTTGGATGGGACGGTTGAGGCACTTGGGGAGGAGTTCTTGGTATTGGGTGGGAAAGAAGTGGACTGATCACCATGCTACCCGGCTGGGAGATCTTCCAACATCTCACCCAGCCAACCAAGATGGTTATGAGGGTGGTGAGGTAAGGTTCCCATGAATTCTGACGACCAATGGATTCGAGACCACCACCGAGACAATGGAAGAAGAAGGGGATCAATGGGTTGGGGGTTGGATGATGATCAAAGAATCAATCAAGCTTGAGGGAGGTTGAAGGATGATCATTGATTGGCTTGAATTGGTCGGAGATCTTGGTGGCGCTTGAGGGTGTGGGTTGAGGTGGGTTGGAAGGGTGATGATGTCTTGGGCCAAGCAGGTCTCGGCCTGCGCTTTTGGCCAAGAGGAAGGGGGGGGAAAGACGAGAGAAGGAATCGAAAGCAGTGTCTAGATGGTGAGGCCGTGAAAGGCCTTTCCTAGACCAATGGGACAAAGGGATGTTTGACAGGATGAGGAGGTTGGAGAACTGATACTAAAAAAGAAATTACAATTTTTTTTTTTTGAATAACACCAAAATAAAAGAATTGTAAAAAAAAATTAATTTTCTGCATCTGGTCCAGGGTGTCCAGATTTGGTCACCACAGCATTCCTTTAAGATACCTCATTACTCTCTTAAATGCTGACAAATGCCTCATGCTTGGCTTCTCTAAGTGTTGCAACAAGACACCAATTTCAAAAGCAATATTGGGCCTCTTACACTGCCCCAAATAATTAAGCAATCCAATAGCTGCCCTGTAGAAGTTCCCAGATTGATCAAACTCCAGATACTCCTCATCTGTAGACTTCTCCAAAAAGATTTTTGACTGCATGGGAGTACCAAACTCCTTTGCATCCTCTAAGCCATATTGCTTAAGAAGAGCTTCCATGTAATGGCTCCGGTCTAACTTAATACCATTCTTGCTCTTACTGACTTTCATTCCTGGCAGCTGTTGCGCCAGACCAAGATCTTTTATCTTACATTCCTTTTTGAGTGTCTCCATGACTCTCTCTTTACCATTTCCAATAATTATAATGTCATTGACCCATAAAAACAAAATTTCATCCTTTCTTACCAAAAGACAAGGGTTGGCCTCAGACGTCTTGAAACCAATCTGTATCAGTTTCTCACTCATGGTATTATACCACAATCTAGCTTCTTGCTTCAATTCATAAAGGGATCTACACAGCTTGAGGACATATTCCCCTTTATCTTCTGAAAGAAAACTTCTAGCACAGATTTTCTTCATGTTTTCTGGTTTATTTTCTACTAACCATTCACAAAAACCATCAGGGATTGACATATAAACAGTCTCCTCCTCTCCAAGTTTTGCATTCAAGTATGCTGTTACAAAATCAGCTTGTCTGATTTCTTCTCCCAACTCCACTGCCAGAGAAATGATGTACCTGAAGGTGGAAAGCCTTCCATTTGGTGAGAAAGTTTCTTGTTAATCAATACCCTCTCTCTGCTTGAAGCCCTGTGCAACGCATCTAGCTTTGAATCTTTTCAAAACTCCATATGTGACAAACTTCTTGTTTAACACCAATCTAGAACCCACAATGGTCTTTCCTTTTGGAACATAATCCCGCTTAACCACTTCAAAGACACTATTATTTTCTAGAGAATCAAATTCCTCAAAAATAGCACCCTTCCAGTTGGCTCTCTCATCAGAATTCATAGCTTGGCCAAAGTTATTTGGGTTAACCCTGTTACCCATTTCTGAACTTAACTCCAGGACTGCATTGAGAATACACTGTTCCTGAAATTTATCTTCCTCATATCCTGCGGCAGCATAATTGGACTTCCATTCCCCGTACCTATCAACTTGTACTCTACCCCCACCACTCCTTCTTACTGGAGGTGGAGGCTCATCAGGTTCCAAATTAACGGACTCCTCTGAAACGGGTACTGAACCCTCTTGTGGCACATCTGCCATATCTTCATCTTCTGGAACCACATGTTACTAAGCATTTTCTGGTGAAATAGGTGCTAATTCTATTTCTTTGTTTGACCTGTTCACAGCAACTTCTTCACTCCTTTTGAGTGGGAAGGTACTTTCATCAAATTTTACATCCCTACTACGGATAACCTTTTTTGTCCCTGGAAAATAGATCATATACAATTTACTGATTAAATCATAGCCTACAAGTTCCCCTATTCTGGCTCTAGGGTCTAATTTTCTGACCATCTCATTATGGTGGACACTATAATACACCAAGCAACCAATTGTTCTTAGGTGTGATTTTTTGGGGTACAACTTCCAAAACTGATCATGAGGACTCTTCTCATTAACACTTACAATGTTATGCAACAGACAGATTGTACACATCAACTCAGCCCATAAGAACTTTGGTAGACCAGATTGAGACATAATAGTTCTGACCTTGTCCAGTAAAGTCCTATTCATTCTCTCAACTATTCCATTATTTTGTGGAGTACTTCCAGTAGTGACTACATGAATGATACCATAATCCTTCAATAACCTCTCAAAATCTTTACTTGCAAATTCACCACCTCCATTGGTGATAACCCTCTTGATCTCCTTCATTAGACCATTCTGTTTCCAGACTGAAGATTACAGAAACCTCCTCTGTGGTCTGATCCTTAGATCAAATTGGTTTAACCCAAACATAATTATTTTCAGTATCAACTAAATTGATGAAGTATCTTGCCCCACCAAGGGACTCTGGTGTGAATGGCCCTTCCAAACCAATGGACAATTCCTCTCTAGGAACATAAGTGAAATCTCTACTCTTTGAGAACACATTTCTAGTCTTAGCCCCTAAGTTACAACTCTCACAGTAGCTGTCCTTTACCTTATGGCCACTTCTATTGTGAGCAACAGTGCTCAAAGCTGAAATTTTGAACAAGCTTTCACAAAAAAGCTTTTTCCAAACCTTTCCACTAAGAAAATTTCTCCCATTCATATCAATAACAAACTTATCTTCTTTAAGATAACCAATCTGGAAACCTTTTTTCCACAACACTCCAAGGGAAACAAGCTTATAAGGCAACTCTGGTACATAGAACACTTTCTCAAAATAAATTTTAAAACCCAAGTGATTTGCAAGAATAAATTTTCCAGTTCCTTTAATCTGAATTTTTCTGCCTTTCTGACAAATATTTACAACTCCATCATAATCACTAAGATTTTAAAATAAATATGGTTCAAAGAACATGTGATCTGTACAGCCAGAATCAATCAAAACAAGAAAATCCTACTTCAATCCTCCTAATAGGAAATAAACTTTATCAGTAAATGATAATTCCTCATCTTTGACGTGAAGATTACTTGCTTTGTAATCAATCAAATCCATTTCTTGATCCTCATCAATTTTTGCCTCCTTGTTGGGACCTTCTTCCCCAACAACAATTTCCATTGGACCATCAAACACCACCATTGCAACTTTTTCAGTAGTGAGATTGACCTACTTGTCATTCTCTTTGGACTTCTTCCTCTTCTTGGCCTCCTTGCAATCCTTAGAAAAATTCCCCTTATTCTGAAAATTATAGCATAAGACCTTGTACAAATCCTTCTTTGCCTTCTTGCAAGATTTCCCAGTCTTTTCAACAAGGGCTGTTCAAGAACCCCCCTTCATCTTGAACTGAAGATCATCCTTTTCAATCCTTTTCAGCACACCTCCTCCCGAGGAAGAGGATCCAATTGAGAAATTATTCTGACTAAAGAATCAAACTCCTTTGGTAGCTTCTGAAGGATTAAGAGTGACAAACACTAAGGATCCATGTTAATTCCTGATGACTTGAACTTGGCTATGCTAGACCTAGCCTCTGCATCAAACTGTTTACAATTTTAATATTTTAACTTGAACAATTTATTGAAAGCTATACCCTTCTGGTGAATGGAATCACCAGCATACTTAGACTTAAGCAACTTTAAAAGGATTCTTCCCCTCCTCCTCTCATCTTCCCTAAGAGTATTGGTAACCAATGTCACATGATTCTCATCAAGATGCCCAAGGATGAGATGATAAGACTTTTTCTCCCCTTCTGAACTTATCAAAGTGTCATCTGCATCCATTATCTCCCCACAACAGATGTTTCCCAGCTCACTATCCATAAGGAAAGCCCAAAAATAATAATTTGGACTGTTCAGAACTATCTTGGTGGAGCTAACATCAGGGATATAGGACATCTTCTTGGAAAACTTGAGGTTTTTGAGGTTCTCCAGAGTAAGATACGAGGGTCTAGATGGCTTGGAAATAATGATGATGTTGGTACTGATAATGTGTTATAATTATGGCCAGCAATTAGCTTAGTCAAATAAGCAGTAATTAAAGCAAAAAAAATTCTGGACCCCTTGTGTCAATAATTGGTTGATGGGCTCTCACAATGGGGCAACACATTGGATGATATCTTTGATGAATTCCATTGGATGATGAATGGATGGATGGAAAACAGCAGGGATAAGAGCTTCTTACGTACAAAAGATTGGCCTCTTGTGATCCCATGATACAACAAGCCAAAAGGCAAATTTTCCGCCCCAAAAGAGCTCTACAGGCTCTACAGGCCTTGTTATATGGTTTGGGCTACATCAGCCCACATTGCATCAGTCCCTGAACCTTTACTACCAGCCCATTCCTGTCTGTTCTGGTGTTCCCACCCTTACAGGGCTGAACCAGCCCCTGTCCTGTTCAATCCCTGGGCGGGTTGTCTGTTACAACCGGTCCTATTGCCTCACCAACTGGCTGGTTGCCTCATGCAAGCAGCCCCTGGACATACAAATGTCCAGGTGGGACCCAGGACACACCTGGGTCTCGTCTCAGACTCACATGGGGGGGGTGACAAGCAGACATGCTGTCCCCCCCCCCCCCCTCTTTCTCTCAGATCCCTGGAGGGGGCGGTCAATTCCCCCTACCAGGGGCCCTGGGGGCCAATACCCCCAGCACCTTGTCAATGGAAGTGGGCTGGGGGGTGGTCAAATCCCCTCAGCCCCTTTGCTTGTCCCCCTTGGTAAAGTGGGGGGGAGAGCGCCCCTGGTCTCTACTTTGCTTTGACGGTGGAGGGGTGATCAGATCCCCCCCACCGCCGGTCCCTCTACTTGAATCCAGCCTTGTCATCCTTTGGGCAAGTGGTTGATTAAATTCCCCCTGCCCTGACTGACCGCCTTGTTGCAGTTGGTTGCTGGCTGGTTCAACCCAGCCAGCCACCCCCTCCCCCTCATGATGGCAAGCAAGGGGAGGGGGAGGGAGCCGGGGCCGCTGAACCTTGCTCCCGCAGTGGTGGCTGTTGTTTGCAATTTCCGGCAGCCCCGCGCGGGCCATAGGGCCCTGCATGGGCCAAAATGAGGAATACAAGCGGCCCAGAGTGGGAAGCAGCACGGGAAGCAGCCCCAAGCGGGCTGCAACACGGGTGGTGGCCCCAATGGGCCATCCCAAGCCCAAAAAATGAGACAAACACACTTTGGCGGGCCAGCCTGTCTGGCCAAGAATGTTCAAAATAAACCTTGGGCCCAATTATTCCCATACAAGCCCATCTGGCTGTATTTGCCCATATCCCCCACTGGGCCCGTTAGGGCCCGTGTACCAATGAGGCTGGTTCACGTGTTTTGAGGCAAGTTTCCCCAAATCAGTGACATCCACACAGGCCCGTATGGTCCATGTGAGTGTCCAATGGGCCGGAGAGGCCAATGTGTGCATCCCATTTGGATTACACTTATACGTAGCACAAGCGTAAGTGCATACGTGTTTTAACAATACTGATAAATTCTCCAGAGCCCTGAGGTTGAAGTTCCTCAGGTACGTAGATTAAACTGAGGTTAGACTGAGGTTAGACTGAGTGAGGTTTCAGTATGACCGGTAGTAGTAGAAAAGTAGATGAATTAATGCAGATTACTCAAATTCTGGGCTTGTAAATATATTTGCTTTGATGAAAAACTTAAAAAGAAAAAAAAATCATTTTTGATTACAACAATTCTTAAGACTATTTTTAACCCCACCAATCAAAAAATATTTATAATTTTTATTTTTTTTCCCTGGATTATATTTTCCCACTCCCCAAGTCCCTGCAAGTTTTTTGAGTTTTTTTTTGATTTTGATTGACATTGTCATTCTTGTATGATTGGCAGTTTCCTCAGCAGCAAAATTACAGTGCTTGTACTTATTGGCTTCCCAAACCATTTTCACTACATCTTCTTGCTTGAAATCAGTTACAAATCCAAGTTCAGGAAAAATAAATTGGCCATCTTAAACTTCATATTCATCCATAGTTTCACTAAGTCATCCATTTGATTTCTTGGTTGGAACTGCAAGTTAAAAGGAATAATCAGAGATATCACCTTTGTCAATGTCAGGTGAGTTGTAAAAAGATTTTTATTTGAAAGTGACATGGGGAGAGAAGTCAAAGGGAGTAGGCCAAGAACCAAATTTGAGTGATGAGAAGGAGGGGATGTGGTTGTCCTTCATTATTTCACCATTTGATTCAAAATGAATTCGGGCCCAATTTCAAAACATTTTTCCTAAAATTTGAGAGACTTTGTCTTCCTTAAGGTTGAGAAAAGCATAATCTTGAGGGAAAGATGCAATATATGATTTCTTCCCATAGCCTCCAAATACTCAAAGGGGTCCATTGATCTTTTCCATCCAATTTCCCACATTTTTTCACCCAAAGATCTTGAGGGACCACAGTTTTGACAAATTATTTTGACTGGTGAAGGAAAGTTCTCACACATTTGATTCCCTTCTTGTCTTGTTTGGAAATCTTCTCCAATGGGACAAATTCAATTATTGCAACAAGACCGTTGTGATCAGATTTATTGAAAAAAATTTCTTTGCCATTTCTGAAGAAATGGAATTTCTTGGTTGTCTGCTTGGCATGTTTGAACTCAGTGGATGAGGTTTTTTGATTGTTCTTTTTCTTTTTTGACAATGATGGCAGGATACAGATCCATAGGTTGTAGTTTCTGTCCTGACCATACAGCCTTTTCATTGATTCCCCCCTCTGCAAGTTCCAAAGAGATTTCTGATGCCCTCATTTGATCCATCCTTTGGTTCAAAGCCCCCTGCTTTCCACCTCTATTTCTGTTTTTCACCTCATCTTCTTCCATCTTGTTCCCTCCCAGGCTAATTCTCCGCTTTGGGTGAGGATCAAGAAGTGATTCAATTTGGGGCATACCATTGTGAGTGCAGTGGGAGAAGGGATGGCATTGAAGTAAAAGGGTTCAAAGAAGGGTTACAAAAAAAACCATGTCAGTCACATTATCACCAAATAAAATAAAAAAATAAAAAATTACTGGGCATGGGCATGAGCTAATTGGGCCAGGCTTATTACCAAAAATATAAAAATTAAAAAAAAAAAAAAATAAAAATAACACCCACTCAGCCTAGGAATCTTGGGTGAAAAACCAAAACCAAAAAAATTTGGTGAAGGGCTTTTTTACCTAATTTGAAATCAAACATTACTCATCAAAGCAATAAATTGTGAGAGGAATAATCTGTTCTCTCATAGGAAAAAATGAGGGAAAACTTGAGAAAGGAATGACTTGAGGAGGATCAGGAATATCATCTTCAAATATTTTGTCCCATTCATCTTTGATGTCAGCCAAAAGATTTTGAAGGATTACAAAAGTGATAATCCAGTTAATAAGAAACTTCATGTCTTTGGGGTTTTGAAGCCATTTTTGAATTTCCCTTAAGCTAGCCAATCTTCCTTTCAGGACTCCTATGGCATGCTAAATCCAAAATTTTGATTGGGAAAGATGATAGTTGAAATTGGTTTTTCCTTGATTGCTGGAAAAAACATTCTAGTATTCTGGAACCACATATTTCCCCCTGGAATAAGCTGAATTTTCCAGAAGTTATTGACCTTGGTAAAAGTAGTTCTCTGGTTGTTGGGCAATAGGCATCCAATGGAAAACATTTGAATCATGACAAGAACCCGGAAGGCCAGAATGGAGGGATATGAACTTCTTGTTGTTATCACAAACAAGTGGTAGTGCCACAGAGTATCTATACAAACCAATGAAACAAATTTGTTCAGTGTATTATCAAAGGCTTTGGAAAGGAAATGGATCAATTGCCTTTTTTTTCCAATCAAAATAGTGGTTGCCATTTAGCTTGGTTTTTTGACTCAAGGGAATGATGGTTCCATCAACAAACCCAATGAAACAAGGAAAGCCTTCATTCTCCATTAATTAACATATCTCCTTTTGTTCTTCTTTGGTTGGCCAAGAAATGACAGATCAATGGAAAGATAGAATATAAATCATGACTCTTTTGGTGTATGAGTCAATGGTTCCATAACCAACTGAGAATAGATTTTCTAATTGATGAATTGCTTCTCCATTTCCATTTGATCCCCATCTACAAAGAGCAAAGATGTGGTGGTCTTCATCTTGTTTTTAAAATCTTGGTTGGTAGAATGATTAAAAATAAAAACTAATAATATTGGATTGATCAAATATAATGGATGAATCTGAGTGTGAATGTGAATACAAATGATGAGTGGATGAGGGGTCCTTTTATATTGAAGAGACCTCTTGTGGAAGAACTGGAGACACAAGATGAACACAAGATGAAAAACATTTACAACATGAATATGAAAGCGCTCTTGCTTTCTTCCTTTTAACTTTAATACTACTATGTATGAATCTCTTCCTTGGGGACACACATAGGACCGCTATGAAATTGAAATGTTCAATTGCATCTATTGAGCGGTTCCTCTTATTCCAAGCCCTCTTGGAGTGCATCTTTCTCTTTCTTTTTTTCACCGCTGGAATAGCAGTCAACCTGAACACATCAGGATTTTCTAATTTTCTTTGGCTTTTCACTTCTTGATATGTTTTATCAACATTTACTTGATACATTTCATTCTTAACCCATAGATGCATTTCATCTATTCTTTTCCTTTGCTTTTCTTCATTTGGGAAATAATCCTTCTCATCTACTTGAGTCACCGGACTGAGACTGAGTCTCTGTGACATTCCTGTGTGGTGTTTCGCAGGAATTTAATCTTTAAAAACTTCTGTGTTATTAAACTTATTTACATAATTCTTTTTTTCATTATGACCCCTATTTCCTTCTCTTTCCTTTGGTAATGGATTTTTATTGATATAAGCAATATTTGCTCTCATATTTCCCTCAACAGGGATTACATCCTCAACAACCCCCCTTAATCCTGCAGGGGGGAGTAAATTCATATCTATGGAAAACTTTATATGTTTGTTTCTATCAAATGCTTTAGTCATAATTTCTGTAGTCATATCCGCAGTTGGAACATATTCTAATGCTCATTCTTCATACTTTACTGCTTCTCTGATAAAATTTTAATGAACATGAATTTTCTTTGTTCTGGAGTGGAACACTGGGTTACTTCCCAACTTTATGGCACCTTGATTATCAGAATATATTAGAGCATAATCTTGAGGCTTATAAGTGTCTTCTAATATTTTTCTTATCAATTTAGCCTCCTGAGCTGCAGAGAGATAATCTCTGTATTCAGCCTCAGTGGATGATAAATTCATTTTTGCTATCTTCTTTGATCTCCAAGAAATTAATCTATTCCCAAGAAAATAGGTAAAACCACTTGTTGACTGTTTTAAATCATCTTCTGCCCAACATGAGTCAGAATAACCCTTAAGGATAAATTCACTTCCAGCAGGATACTCAAGATCTAATTTTTGAGTGCCTTTCAAATGTCTAAAAAATCTTTGAAAAGAATTCCAATCTTGCATTCCAGGATTCTCTAAATTTTGAGAAAGGATCCCTACAGTATAATTCATGTCTGGTCTTGTACATTGAGACAAATAATTCAAAGATCCTACAGCTGCTCTGTATTCCAGACCTTATTTCTTAAATTCTTCAATTTCTTCATCAGTAGCTTTCTCCAACTTCACATTAGATTGGATTGGTTTTCCAAAAAGCTTTGCATCTTCCATATAGTACTTCTTGATTAATCCTTTAACATGATGTTCTTGGTCTACTCCGATTGAACAATCTGATCTGTTGGTTATCTTCATTCCTACAACATGTTGAGCCTTTCCCAAGTCCTTAATTATAAAATCTTTCTTGATCTCATTCAACAGTTCTTCCTTCTTTGGCCCAATGACTATGATTTCATCTACCCACACAAATAACTTTGTTCCATTATTAATTAATTCAAATGGTTCTGCTTCACTTTTTTGAAAACCCTTTGAATCTAACCACTGGGCAATTGTGTTGTACCAAGAGCTTGCTTCTTGCCTGATTCCATATAATGAATTCTTGAGTTTTAGTACATACTATCAAATTAAGGGGCTGAATAAAAGATGATTCATTAGAAACAGAAAAAATAAAAGAAAGCAAACAAAATCATGAACCTGAATAAAAGCCAAACAAAGTAGTCACAGGACAAGGAAGGAAGGGAAAAGGAAGCCTGGAATGACTGGTTGGAGTAGAGAAGCTTCAGTTTTTTAGATTGTTTCCTTGAGTTGAGGAAGTTTGAGTTTTCAGGTCTTGAAAAGTGGATGACAACTCAAGAAGGATGAGTTTGAGTGGAGGTGGAGGACTTGAGGGTGTCCTGAGGGACAGTCGTAATGAGTTCCAACAGACTATTTAAGCGTTTGGTGAGCAGCTCAAGTGGATTTGAAATGGGGTCTTGGCACCCGCGGGAGGAGTCTGGACATCTGCGGGGAATATGAGAGGAAGAAGACACAACAAAGAAGGATAGAGATGAAGAATTCACAAAAGGAAAACAATGGTTGAAACATACAACCTAACAAAGGATAACAGGAAAAGAGAAGAAAACAACATAAAAGATTGTGATTAAATCAACACATACTCATGATAACCCCCCCCCCCCCTCAATAAGGCATCTATATGCTTCATTCTCAATGCTTCAGTCTTTATCTCAACAAGCCATTCCTTAAACCCTTCTTGTATTTTCATATAGACTGTCTCATATTCTTCTTAACTAGCATTCAAGTATTCCATGCCAAAATCTGCTTGTCTTATCTCCTCACCTCTGTGAGCTGCTAATTCAAAGAAATATCTTAAGGTTGATAATCTTCCTGTTGGGGAGAAGGTTTCCTGATAATTAATGCCTTCTTTCTGTTTAAATCCTTGAGCTACACACCTGGCCTTGTATCTTTGTAGCTGCCCCAACTCATTGAACTTCTGTGTTAAAACCCATGTGGTTCCAACTAAGATTTTATCTCTTTCAACCTCTTTTCTTACAACCTCAAAAACTTGGTTATTCTCTAATGAATCCAATTCCTCAAATATGGCATGCTTCCACTTTTGCCTATCTGGAAAATTCATAGCTTGCTTAAAGCTATTTTGAACCAGATTGTTCTCACCTCAAATAATGCCTTAAATTCCATTGTCTCTTGTTCTTCTTGAACAAATTCTCCAATTTTATCAAAAACTGCACAATGTGCCTTCCATTCACCATATCTGTCAGTCTTTCTCTAATTCCTCTGACTTATCTTCAATGTTTCTTTGACCAAATACTTCTCTTCTGGTTTCTCAATACCTTCTGGATCTCTTTGCACATTGTGACTATCTTCTGATTGTACAATATCTTCTGGTTCCTAATGAACATTGCTTACTTCTTCTGACTTGGTTTTATTCTAGTGTTCAGTTTGGGGATGAACAAAATCATCATGTTTTTTCTTCAAGGGAAAAACTTCTTCTTCAAACTTAACATCCCTTGTCCTAATTATCTTCCTGTATTCAATGTCATATAGTCCATAGCAGGTACTCATATAATCATAAGCTACCAAAACCTCTTTTCCACACCTGGCATCCAATTTACCAGAGTTACCATAATGATGCACACTGTAATAGGCTAGACATCCTATTACCCTTAACTTATTGGTATTTGGAGCCTTCTCCATAAACCTCTCATATGGGCATCCTTTGCCTACATGAATAATTTTATGTAAATGACTAACTGTTGAGAGTATTTCAGCCCAAAAAAACTTTGGCAAGTTTCCATCTATCATGATGGTCCTAACTATATCCATCAGATTCCTATTCATTCTTTCCACAATTCCATTGTTCTGTGGGGTATGAGGGATTTTTGTAATATTTTCTATTCCAAACTCTTTCAGAACATCCTCAAATTCTTTCCCTAAGAATTCACCTCCTCCATCAGTTATAACTCTTCTGAGTTTCTTCAAGACTCCTTGTCTTTCCCATTTGTTGAACAAAAACTTTACTTCTCAGCTTTATCAGATTTATTTCTGATGGGTTTCACCCAGGAGAAATTGCTAGCAGTGTCTACTAGTTCAACAAAATACCTTTAACCTCCCAAATACATGGGGTTAAATGGTTCAGCCAAATAAATTGAGAATTCTTCCCCTACTACCTCTGTTCTTTCTCTCTTCTTAGAGAACTTGTTTCTGTTCATCTTTCCTAGTTTACAGCTTTCACAGTTCTTATCAATTGCTTTGTGGCAATATCTTCTTTTTACCACAGATGAGTAAACACTTATCCCTTCTATATGAAGGTTTGCTTCTAATAACTTTGACTTAACTATACCCTCAAACACTATCTTCTTGTCATTCTTGACTTGAAACTTTTCACCTAAGTTCTCAATCTGAAAAACTTTGTTCCATAAACAACTCAGAGACAACAATTTATATGGTAATTCAGGAACATGATAAACTTCTTTAAATTGAACAGGTCCATAATTCTCTGTTTCAAGTTTAACCCAACCTTTTCCTTGGATTTTCATGCTTCTACCTTTTTCACCAATAGGGCGTATCACATTTAAGAAAACCTGCCATTTTTTAATGGCAGCTTTCAAACCAAATCTGTCATTTCAAACCCGCCATTGAAAATCAAAAAAACCCACTTATTTCACATCAGACGTGTCAGCGTTACCTGGAAATAAGTGGGTTTTTTCAAAATAAATTATTTAAAGGATTCCACCACCTGTCCATGTCACCCACCCCTTGCTTCCCACCTCCTTCTACCTCCAACCTCATTGCAAATTTTTTTACCTCCAGCCTCATCAAAAAAAGATTCACCACTCTCATCACTTTATCACTCTCATCATCACTCTCATCAATTTATCACCCTCATCACTTGATCACTCACCACTTTATTGCTCTCATTGCTTCATTTCTCTCATTGCTTCATCGCTCTCATTGCTTCATTTCTCTCATTGCTTCATTTCTCTCATTGCTTCATTGCTCTCATCACTTCATTGGTCTCATCGCTTCATCACTCTCATCACTCTACCTCCAACAAGAACTTGTACCTCCAACCTCATCCAAAGAATCCAATCATTTTTTTATTGCTTTTGTCACTTTATTTCTCTCATCACTCCATATCTCTCATCACTTTATCTTGCTTTTCACTTTATCCCTCTCATCACCTTGTTGCCCTTACTCTTTCCAAATGGCCCCTCAGCGAACCTCCCCCCGCAAGTCCACACAAAAGTCCAAAACACCAAAGCAAACATTGCCAAGGAACTCCACAAAAAACAATCCTCCCCAATCAGCTTCCAAGGGCTCAAAAAATTCTCCCCCATCAGCTTCCAAGGGCTCAAGTCAGCTCAAGAGAGCTGATCATATCATCCTAGTCAACTGGCTCAATATTCCCTCCAACTATGATGCCTGCTTTGGATCTGACAATGAAAAACGGGTTGGCTGACCTCCATCCTCTAAGTTCAATGGTTATTTCCTGATGGCCAATGAACTCAAGAACAAAACAAAAGGTAGGCTGGATCTGTCATCCATACAGATGAGGGAGTGATTCAAGAACTATTGAGCCAAGTACAAGAAGGCCCACTCCATGTCAATCTCCACTGGCTTTTGTATCACCAACTCTGACAAAGCCAAGGGAATCAACTTGGTGGTTGACAAGTTGGACTCCATTTGTCCTTTTTATATTCAAATGGATGAAATCTTTGGAAAGAAGGCCAACATCACCCCCCTAGCTGCTTTTGATGCCCAAAAATCCGATTCAGTTGACACTGAGGATTTGGCTGGGGATGCTTAGCCTAGCAATGGTGATCCCAAAGAAACCTATGAGTGGCCCCCATCCAATGCCAAGGAGGATATTCAAACGCAATCAGCTCCAATCACGTCTACTTATGCTTTGATTGAGGAGTCAAACCATACCTTGGACCCCTCCCCTCCTTCTTTGGATTTCTCTCTTCCTCTGTTAGCAGATCTCATCAACCTTGCTGATGCGGAACAAGATACTCCCCAGTCTCCATTACCCTCAAAATTGGTTCAAGTAAGGAACCAGGCTCTTTCCTCTTCCGTCTGGTTAATCCTGACTGATTTAGATTGTAAAAATACAGGCTCATCCATTACAGAATAATCAAAAACTCAAGCCAATTCAACCTCCCACATTGCCTTCAAACACTAGTGACAACTTTCAGACTCAAACCTCCTCTTCCAAGGGTAAGAAAAAGGCCTCAAATTCCATCAATATCAACCCCAAAAGTCATCAAGAGAGGAGAAACACTTCTGTTTTTTCAGGCTTTGAAGAAATCATGGAGAAGCTAGATTCATGTGAGACCATTGGTTGACCTTGCTTTCAAAATCATGCTCATTTCTTTTCCCCTGCAAAAAATAGTCAAATCACACATTGAATCCAAAAAACTTGAGTTTGAAAAGCAAAAGTGGGATCTTCAACTTGCCATGGATGTTCAAAAGCAGAAAGCCAAGATTTTGGCTCATCAAAAAAAATTGGATGCTGAGTGGAAGTTGATAAAGGCTGAGCTAGAATTTCAAAAAGAGGAAAAGGAGAAGGATCAAAAGCAAGCACAAATGGAAAAGAAGAGGGAACAATTTGCAACTGAAAAAAATGATAAGGTATCAGTAGCCTTAGCTTTAATTGGCAGCAGTAGAACATTAGAGGTAAATACAGCAGATAACTCAAATGCTGGGCTTGTAAATATATTTGCATGGGTGAAAGAAAAACAAAAAAAATCATTTTTGATTACAACGTTTGAGAGTATTCTGAACCCTACCAACATAAAAATCTTTTTTGGTTTTATTTATATTTTTTTCTAGAGTAAATTTGGCCATTATTCAAGGCCCTAGAATTTTTTCTAGTTTTTTTATTAATTTGAAGTGACATGGCCATTCTGGTAGGTGTTGCTGTGTCCATAGCAGGAAAGGTATGGTGCTTGTACTTATTAGCTGCCCAAACCATTTTGACTATACCTTTCTGCTTGAATCAATTCCAAAGCCAAGGTCAGGAAAAACAAATTAGCCATCCAATACTTGATATTTTTCAGTATTTTCAATAAGTCAACCATTTGATTTCTTGGTTTGAACCACCAGTAAAAAGGACTAGCCAGAGATGTTGCCTTTTTCAATATGAGGAGAGTTTTAAAAAGAATTGGAGCTGAAATTGATGTCTGGGGTGAAATCAAAAGGTGTAGGCTTGAAACCAAATTCCAAAGTAGAGAAAGAGGGGATGTTGTTTTCCTTCATGGCATCATGGTTTGCTTCAAAGGAAAGTTTGGCCAAATTGCAAAAAGAAAATTTCCTAGAATTTGGGATACTTTTTTGGCCTTAAGGTTGAGGAAAGCATACTCTTGAGGAGAAGATCTAATAGATGATTTCTTCACATAACGTCCAAATAACTCTGAAGGGTGCATCAATTTTTGCCATCCAACTGCCCACATTTTCCACCCCAAGATCTTGAAGGACCAACCGGTTTGACAAATTTTTTTGACCGGTGAAGGTTAGTTGTCACAAAGTTGATGTACTTCTTGTCTTGGTCAGAAAGTTTCTCCAATGGGAAAAATTCAATTATTGCAATCAGGGCTTGATGATAAGATCAATTGAGGAAAATTACTTTTCCAGGGTGGAAGAAATGGAACCGTTTGATTGTTTGTTTTTCTTGATCAAACTCTTCCTGGGTTGGTTTTTGACTATTCTTTTTCTTTTCCGCAACAATTGAAGGGTACAGGTCCAAAGGACGCGGTTTCCAACCTGAAAAGACCACCTTTTTATTAATATCGTCTTCAGAAACCTCCAAAGATATTTTGGAATCTGTCATTTTATTCCTCTTTTGGCAAGCAGCCCTACTCTTCCCACCTCTCTTTATGTTTTTCAAGCCATCTCCTTCCATATTGTTCCCTCCCAATCCCATACTTAGATTGGGATGAGGAAAAAGAATAGTTTTGGATGTTTGTATAACATTTTGAGGGGGTGGGAGAAGAATCAGACATTCACCAATAGCGGTTGAGGGATTGAAAAAAAAAACTTTCAGTCAAATGGGCATCATTGGTAAAACAAGATTGGATCAAAGAAAATGAAACCAAACCTGTAATTAATCCCAAGTTCACCAGAAATGGGATCACCAAAAAAAAAAACCTGTACCCAAAGAAAAAAAAAACATGATATCAGCGCCCAAAAAAAAATAAAAAAAAAAAATGGAGTGTGAGGGAATTGGGCCGGCCCTCTTTTTTGGGCTTGGTTTGGGTTTTTGGTTGGGCTGAGTGGCAAAAAAGAGGGGGGGCCAGCCGTTGGTGGTCAAGGGGGGGCCGGGCCGGTGGAGGGAGGTTGGGGGGGAGCAAGGGCGGTGGGGGGGCCAGGCGGGCAGAGGGAGCCACCGGGGGGCTGGCCAAGGGTGGCCAAGGGCGGTGGGGGGCAGACAGGAAGAGGGAGTGGCCGGGGGGCCGTCCAAGGGTGGCCAAGGGCGGTGGGGGGGCTGGGCGGGCGGAGGGAGCCGCCAGGGGGCCATCCAAGGGGGGCTGAGGGCAGTGGGGGGGGGGGCGGGTAGGCAGCGGGAGCTGCCAGGGGGCTGACCAAGGGGGGTAAAGGGCGGTGGGGGGGCCAGGCAGGAAGAGGGAGCCACTAGGGGGCCGGCCAAGGGTGGGCAAGGGCGGTGGGGGGGCAGGCGGGCAGAGGGAGCTGCGGGGGGGCCGGCCAAGGGTGGCCAAGGGCGGTGTGGGGGCTGGGCGGGCGGAGGGAGCCTCCGGGGGGCCGGCTGAGGGGGGCTGAGGGCGGTGGGCGGGCCGGCCAAGGGGGGCTGAGGCGGTGAGGGGGCCGGGCAGGTGGAGGGAGCTGCCAGGGGGCCGGCCAAGGGGGGGCAAGGGCAGTGGGGGGGTCCGGTGGGGGGGCCAAGGGCGGTGGGGGAGCCGGACCGGCAGAGGGAGGTGGGGGGCTTGCAAGCAAGTGGCAAGGGCAGTGGGGGGGCCTGGTAGGGGGGCCAGGCTGGCGGAGGGAAGTGGGGGGATTGCAAGCAAGCGGCGGAGGGTGGGGGGGATTGCAAGCAAGCGGCAAGGGCAGTGGGGGGGCCCAGTGGGGGGGTGGGCTGCCAACCAAAGCAAGGGTGGTGGGGGGGCGGAAGCAAGGGTGGTGGGGGGGGAGGGCAAGAGGGGGGGCAGCAAGGAAGGTGGGGGGGCAATAGTGGGGGGGGTTTTAGTTGGAACAAAGGGAGAGGGGGTGAGTTGGAGGGAAAAGGGTGATGAGGAAAAAGGGTGATGAGGAGGAGGGGGGGCAGCTTACCAGGGGAATCAACCAAGGAGGTGGGGTGGGGGGGGCTGAAGGGGGATTGAGGGGGTGGATGTCAGTATTTGATGATGGGGATGATGAGGAGGAGGGGGGGAAGCTTATCAGGTGTGCTGGTGAGGTGGAGGTGGTGGGTGAGGGGAGGAGGATGAGGAGGAGGGGCAGGAGCTTACAAGGGGGGGGGGGGTGGTGGATGAGGTGGAGGTGTGGGGTGAGGTGGAGGTGGAGGGTGAGGTGGAGAGTGGACCAGTGGTGGGTGAGGAGGAGAGTGGACTGGTGGTTTGGTGGGGTGAGGTGGGTGGTTTGGAAGTTTTCGTTCTGTTTTTGTCTAAGTCCACCAAAAAAAAAATCCAAGTCAGCCTTGGATGCTTGGTTGAACAACTAAAACCAAATAAGATATTTCACCTATTTAAAAACCAAATGCTACACATCAAAGTGAGCAAGTTTGAGGGGTATAATCTGCTCTCTCATGGCCAAAGATAAGGTAGAAGATGAGATGGGGATGACTTGAGGAGGATCAGGAATATCATCTTCAAATATTTTGTCCCATTCATCTTTGATGTCAGCCAAAAGATTGTGAAGGATTACACAAGTGATAATCCAGTCTATGAGGAACTTCATTTCTTTGGGTTTTGAAGCTGGTTTTGCATTTCTCTTAAGCTGGCCCATCTTCCTTTCAGGACTTCTATGGCATGCTCAATCCAAACTTGTGATTGGGCAAGATGATAGTTTAAGTACGTTTTTCCTTGATTGTTGGACAAAACATTGTGGTATGCTGGAACCACATATTTCCCACTATCATAAGCTAAATTGGACAGAAGGTATTGATTGTGGTCAAAGTAGTTCTCTGGTTGTTGGGAAATCCACATCCAATTGAACATGTATGAATCATGACAAGAATCTGGAAGGCCAGCATGGAGGGATATGAACTTCTTGTTGTTATCACAAACAAGTTTTAGTGCCACAGAGTATCTAAACAAATAGAGAAAACATATTTGGTCAGTGTTTTATCAACGGTGTTATCAAGCTGATTGGAAGAGATATGAATCAATTGCCTTTTTTTCCAATCAAAATAGTGGTTGCCATGTAGCTTGGGTTTTTGACTCAAGGGGATGGTTGTTCCATAAACAAAACCAATGCAACCAGGAAATCCCTTGGTTTCCATTCCTTGAGATATCTCCTTGAATTCTTCTTTTGTTGGCCAAGAAAGGACTGAGAGACAGAAAGATAAAACAGGAACCATGAATATTTTGGTGTGTGAGTCAATGGTTCCATATCCAACTGAGAATATATTTTCCTATTGATGGATTGCTGCTCCATTTCCATTTGATCCCAATCTACAAAGAGCAACAGCCAGTTGGATAGCTTGATTGCATTGAGGATTCCAAGAATTGTTCTGGAAGATCTGGTGGTCCTCAACCATCTCCAAAAGTTTTATGAATGAAAGAAATAGAGTTTGGAATAGTTGCTTGAAGCTTAGGTTGGGGAGGAGATGAAGCTTTTGCCTTTCATACATAGGGTTGTGGAGAGTTGGTCTTCTTTGAAAAATGTATTGCTTTTGTAATAGAGCATTCAAAGCCAACCAAGTTGATTCCAAATCGGATTCTGAATCAGAGTCTGAATGGCAGTCAAATACTAACAAAAGTTCAGTCAGCTTTTTTTCATTTTCAACTTGCTTCCAAGGAGTTTGATGGGACATGTTGAGAAAGATGGTGATTTGATGTGGGGTGATGAGATGATGATGGGATTTGTGTGAAGATGGAGATGTGAAGCAATAGAGATGTGAAGCAATAGAGATGTGAAGCAATAGAGATGTGAAGCAATAGAGATGTGAAGTGATGGAGATGTGAAGCAAAGGAGATGAGATGTGTGTGATGTGATGGAGATGGGACCAATATGGATTTTCTGATGTGGATGGGTATTTTACAATAGAGATGTGAAGCAATAGAGATGCAAAGCAATAGAGATTTGAAGTGATGGAGATGTGAAGCAAAGGAGATCATATGTGTGTGATGTGATGGAGATGGGACCAATATGGATTTTCTGATTTGGATGGGTATTTTAAAATAGAGATTTGAAGCAATAGAGATGCAAATCAATAGAGATATATGGAGATGTGAAGCAAAGGAGATGAGATGTGTGTGATGTGATGGAGATGGGACCAATATGGATTTGCTGATGAGGATGGGTATTTTAGATGTGATGTATGGTGAATGGGTGATGATGCATAAATGGCGGGTTTGATGGCGGGTTTGATGTTTGAAATCTGCCATTTTCATTAAACCCGCCATTTTGAAATACACCAGTTAGGGGGTATGTGTATTTCAGAAACCCACCATTAAAAATGGCAGGTATCTGATGGCAGGTTTGCTAACTCTGATACGCCCTAATTTTTACAACACCACTATTTGTCTCAAAATTATGAAAGTAGTCTTTCTTGTTGAACATATGATCAGTACAGCCAGAATCCACTAGTATTACACTTTATCCTCTAACTTTATTGGAAAACAGGCCACATGTCAGGTGATTCTGCTGACTATCATTGGTAAAAGGTTTACTCACATCAGCAAGGTACCCTTCTTCATTATCCACAGATGGATACTTGGTCAGATCTGCTTCATTATTGTTACTGGATTCTCTTTTTAACCCTGCTTCTTCTTACACAAAAGTTTTAGTGGTAAAAAGGTCTTGAATTTTTTATCTTTTTGCCATAAGACTAGTTAATTCCTCCACCTCATCCTTTTTGGAATAAAGATTTTGCTTTTTTGATTCAAATCCTTTAGCAGAATTCCCTTGACCAGACTTACATTCATTGGCAATATGGCCAATATTGTTACACTTGTAACACTTCAAATTCTTTTTATTGAATTTCGTTTTACCAAAATTCTTTTTAAACAAAGCTTGGGTATTCTTTTCCTTTCTGTTGAACTGGCTAGTATCTTTCTCAATCCTGCTGAGAATTTCCTCTTCATCTGGGATTGGATTCATTTGTGAGATGATTCTCACCAGGGATTCAAATTCCCTCAGAAGCCTTTGGAGAATTTTTAATAAAAGAATTGCCAAATCCATCTTCAGGCGGGATGCCCTAAACCTTGTGATCTCCTTTTGCATATCCTCAATGAATTGGTTAGAGTTACGGAAGCTCACATTGTGTAGATTTTTGTATGAAACTTTCTTTGTGTGGCTGCTATTGCCTGTGAATTTGTTTTTGAGATGTTTCCATAAAATGAAACCCTTCCCCTTCTCTTTGGGTTTGAGGACGTTGTTAACAAAGCCAAGAATGTCTTTGCTTAGGTACCGGATAAGGAGATGGTAGCTCTTCTGCTCCATCTCCACACTCATCTTTGTTGGGTTGCTTGTTTTTATACCAAGGCACCCAAGATTGTGGAGCTTGCTCTTGAGAAGAGTCAACCAAAGAAATTATTTTTTGCTTTTGATCAACAACTGCAATCTCAAAACATATGTGGAGCTTGTTCCATCAGCCATGGTTTTGCCCAGATGGTGATTTAGGGCAAATAAAGATTATAATGGACATGGTAACAAGAATTCATTGACTAATCCTTTGTGGCAATGGCTTGATGATGGATTCTGTTGCAAATTTGTTGAGTTGATCATTCAGGTCAGTTGTCAGGCATGAGACAATTACATATGTCCAAATGCCTGCAAAACTCATATGTCTTGCTGGTATGGTGGTTAAATACTAACCTCACCTCCCATCATCTGATACCAAGGTCACTGGTTCAAACCACCAAGGAGACAAGAATGATTAATGATCAGGAGTTTCAGAATTATATAATAATTTTTATAATATTTACATCATTTTATAAGTATGTTTTTATGACTATTTAGTATGGAATTAAAACCTTGATAATGTATATTATCAAGATGGGGATCCAATATAACTACAAATTAAGTTATGAGGACTCAGGTGCTTCCCAACAATCTATAAATAACTTCCCAATAATTTACTTTCCTTTGAGGCCAAGCTATAGTAATCAATTTAAGCTATACTCTCCACTCTGTATAAACCAATCACATAATCTTAATATTATCTTTCTTGGGATGTGATTATACTTTGATAAACTCTCCTGAGCCTTGAAAGCGTCCACTCAGAAGTTTCTTGGCTTAGTTGTAGAGTATATAACTTCTGGGGTATGCAAATAGGACCCTTATACATTGAAAATCCCCCCCAATGAGTACTAGTACCCTATTTCTCATTGGGAAGGATGTGATGGGGTTCTCAGACCTTGAGGACAAAACCAGGGAGAGGCTAGCACTCCCCAGATAATTCCTTGAGTCCCCTGAAGGCTCCTGTTACCTTAAAAGAGGAGGGTCTTCACCCCATAGCCCCTTCCTCACCAGTTATATATGATTATTTATTTGTAAAAGAATACGGCAAGAGTTAACAAGCCCACCAACCTTAGTCCTAAGAAGGGATTGACTGGGGCTATCAACCTTAGTATTATATTCAACTGAAAATCTTATTGGCAACTTCAATTTTGAGTGGAAGGTCCTGATTGGAATAGTGACCCTTGTGTGTTACTAATATAAAGAGTGTGATCTTATTTATAAGCAAATCTCCTTTGAGCTTCATTTATTTGAAGCTAGGCCCCTTACCTTCTATAAAGGTTTAAGGTGTGGCCTTTTCCTCACAATACCTAGTTGTTGTTTGAGTCTGTGAGCTTTTCATCCTTTGTTTGAATTCTTTGAGTCAGAAACTGACTTTAACCTTGGTTTTGACTTATTATTTCAGGTATAACCACGGCCCAGTTTGCCAGTAGAGGTTGTATCCCTGACAATTGGGGGCCTCATCAAATTTTAGGACCTTTGAGAGTGCTTTTTGTGCTCAAAGTACGCATTCTTTTGGTTTTTTATCCACTTTTTTACTGATTTCTATTTTTTGTTTCAATAAGAAACAACTAAGACAAGCAGAAAAATTTTGAAGATTCTGGGATTTTATGCTTGAAAATTGAGGAACCCTTCAATTCTGGTGTCTGGTGTTGATTTTTATAAGTTGAAAAAATCAAAAAGTATTGTCTTTTTTTTCAAAAGCCGCTTGGTATCTTCTTCCATCTTATAGATCAGCCAAGGGTGCAGACTGATTCAAACAAATGGCAAAATTGGCATAGAGATCCTTTTTATTGTCAAGAAAGCATCAATCATACTATAGGAAACTATCACAGCAACAATAGCAACATCAGTCTTCAAAGTAGTTGGTTAAAGCAAGCTGCTTCATAGTGCAATCAACCACAAGCTGGCAATTGATCAAGTAGACTAAAAGGGTGAGCATCCTTGAGTATTGAAAGAATAATTGCGGAAACCATAGCTTGTTTACTCATGAAAGTCCTGATTTTGACAGGTGGACAGAGGTAATAATAAGTGAGACCTTTGGGTTACTTTCCGGAGTCCAACGCAATTACAATCAAAGGAAAGTCATTTCTAAAGCAAAGAAAATCAGTTTCCGTTGGAAAGATCCTTTGCATTAGTGTCCAGAGTAGGCTGCAAGAGATTAGATTGAACATTAAAGGAAAACTTTACCTTACCTTTGAATATTAGTTAATAAGTAAGTGTTTCCTTGGCATCACCATTTCAAATAGAACTGATATAGCCCCGCCCCTGCAACAGTTTCAAAACAACTGTCCATTGATTCTTTCCTTGCTTTGAACAGAAGCAAGGCTTGAATCTTTATTTATGAACCCAGCTTGGTCCCGCAAAGAAAATTAGGTGGCAGCAATATCAGAAGTGCCAAGCCAACGGAGAAGGAGAGATCCCCCACTACAGATATTGTAACGGAAAGTGAGTCTTTCCTTTAGTATAAGAATAAAAATAAAAATAAATAAATAAAATAAAATAAAATAAAATAAAATAAAATAAAATAAAATAAAATAAAATAAAATAAAATAAAATAAAATAAAATAAAATAAAATAAAATAAAATAAAATAAAATAAAATAAAATAAAATAAAATAAAATAAAATAAAATAAAATAAAATAAAATAAAATAAAATAAAATAAAATAAAATAAAATAAAATAAAATAAAATAAAATAAAATAAAATAAAATAAAATAAAATAAAATAAAATAAAATAAAATAAAATAAAATAAAATAAAATAAAATAAAATAAAATAAAATAAAATAAAATAAAATAAAATAAAATAAAATAAAATAAAATAAAATAAAATAAAATAAAATAAAATAAAATAAAATAAAATAAAATAAAATAAAATAAAATAAAATAAAATAAAATAAAATAAAATAAAATAAAATAAAATAAAATAAAATAAAATAAAATAAAATAAAATAAAATAAAATAAAATAAAGAAATCTGTGAAGTTATTGACAAATTGGCAGTTTCTCATTGCTGCCATCATGAATACCAGGAGCAAGAGGGTTAAGCTTTTTCCCCTCAGAAAATTTATCAGGAAAAGAAAGGAACCTGCCTCCAGGAACAGCAAATCTTCTGACTTGACTTTCCACAGTCAGAACAAGATCAACTACCTGGAGGCGGTAGTGGCTAACAACATAGAGAACCAGTTGAAGTTCTTGACCCAAGCCCTGGCAACGTACAGGTCCCTCATCAAGTTGTTGGGGGGGGACAGATTGATGAAGGAGATGAAATTGTGGGACCCTACTCAAATAAAGAGGAAAGTAGTGCCAAAACCAAAGGTAAAGAAGAAATTTCCGGTAGGGGAAAGCCCACAACCAGTGGCTTCAGGCTACCAGGAGCCTTTAAGGAACAGGGAACCATCCCCTCCCCTGAGTCAGGGAGCAAGGATGAGCAAGAGGAGAGAGCACCAGCACTCCATTTATGGAGAAATGATGAGCATGGCCCTGTCTCTCCAAGGAGGCTTCCAGTTCTTGGAAGAAGAGAGAGTCAAGAGAGCCAAGGGGGGCTGAGATTGTCCTTAGAATCGGAAGTTTTTCTACAAAAATTTAGCGAAATTGTCTTTAATGAAACTCATCATATTAAAAAAGCAGTAGTTCACACAAACAAGTACTGTATAGAAGGCTTTGCAGCCATAAATAAACATTATTCCTGTATTGTTTCAGATAGTTTGAGCTTGAAATCAATTTTGGTCAGCTCTTTGAAAGAGATAGAAGAATTCACCAATAAATCAAAAGAACTAGACTTGAAGAAAGCACAAGCAGGAGATTTGAGTAATCTGAATGACAAGTTGACAAACATTGATAACACCTTGAAACAATCATGCAGAGAATCTGTCAGTAAAAGAAGGGATGTGAGCTCATTAACTTCAATTGTTTTACAACTAAGTTATTCATTGGAAGTTTTCAGAACATCATTTTGATAAAAACTTGAGTTCTTTCAAAGAGGATATATTGAAGTATAAACTTATGTCAGAACAGAATCTAGAAAAATTAAGCACCAAAATTGATAAATTACATGAGCAACTAGAGCACAACCATGATAAGCTTTTTGACAGATTGTTATCCTTTTCTAAAAATAACAACTGTCATGGTGTAGGATCCAGAGCCCCAGAAGTAAAAAACAAGACTGTTGCAGAAGACATTGATCTGGTGCAGGATTCTGGTAAAGGAGAGGTTTTTAAGCAAATATTACAGGGATTTCCAAAAAGAAATTAATGGCCTGATTTCTCTTGGGAGGTTGAATATGATCATACTGAATTTATTTCATGGATTGACACCCTTAAAGAAGACATTGGATTGCCTGATTCCTTAATTACTAGTAGATTAAGTATTCTATTTAAGGGGATAGCATCAGATTGGTATAGAGACAGAAGGAGTGCAG
Source organism: Puccinia polysora (assembly GCA_025617555.3). Classification (NCBI taxonomy): domain Eukaryota; kingdom Fungi; phylum Basidiomycota; class Pucciniomycetes; order Pucciniales; family Pucciniaceae; genus Puccinia; species Puccinia polysora. The sequence continues at coordinate 867,772 of CM062630.1, read as the reverse complement.
TAGGCTTACAGGACTGGGAATTTTGGAAAAGAGAAATTAACTCCAAATTTGGCACATCAAATTGGAAAATGAAATGCTTGAGTGCTTTCAACAATGATAAATTTTTGCCTGGAGTGACACCACTGGCAACTTTGTTAACCAGGGAAAGGAAAAGACTTGAGCATGTAACCCATACTTGGATCAGGATAGTATCAATTTCAAATTTATATCCCTAATGTACGGTGAAGTTTTCTTTGCATGAAAGACAATTATGAAGCCTACAGACAATTGCTCAAGCTTGAAAAACATACTTGAAGATATATTAGAAGAAACCTCTCTAGGTAGAAGAAGATCATATGTTCCTAAAGATGTTCCCATGGAAAAATCAAACAAAGGAAGACTCCCTTTGATGTAGAGTCCTCAGACTAATGATCTTTCTTGCTATACTTCTGGGAAGACAGGATGTACTTCTAGAACTTTTCCCCAGAAGGCTTATAAGGTCAATAACATAGAGGCTAAGACAAGTGACAAAGAAGAAGTTGACTATGAGTTATACAATGACCATAGTTAGGAAGAAGATAATAAACTGATTATAGGTTGCATTAATTCTGTTAATGTGTCAAATGACTTAGTAGACATGTCATTCTGTGATAGATCTTTTAAAGTTCTTCTAGATTCTGGTTCTTGTAAATCTTTAGTAGTCAAAACGTACTTAGAAAAGTTATTTCCACAGTGGGAGAAGCACTTAATATAGATACCAAAGATAAACCTGCGGAGCTGTTCTGGTACTTTATTTACCTTAGGGACGGTGAAGGTTAGATCGGTCCTTCAGAAATTGGCCTTAGTAATAAAGTTTATTGTGATTGAAAATATTTCATAATTGGCAGTGACTATATTAAAAGATACCAGATCAGTTTGTTTCATGAGAAAAGTTTTTCATACTTTACTATTGGAAATAGCACAAAATTTTATTTCAGAAACTCTGGTGAAGATTATGTCAGTAACATTTCAAAGTAAAGTTTTGAAAAGGAGCTCATCATAGATTCAAAAATTAACAGCTCCTTGACATAGAAACAAAGGAATGACCTAGTATCTCTGCTATTTGACCATCAAAAAGCCTTTGCAACGGTAAATGAACCTTTTGGTTCTATAATAGGACATGAAGTAAAAATCACTTTGAAAACAGATAGACCATATCCCCCAGCTCACAGAAAACATCCATTCCCTGCTAGCCCTATGACTAAAGAGTCATTAAAAGAACACATAGATACATTTTTAAAATTGAATTTAATCTGGAAAATAGGTTCCAATGAGGATGTAGATATGACCACACCTGTTATTATAGCCTGGCACAATGGTAAATCAGGGATGGTTGGAGACTTCAGGGCATTAAATTCCTACACAACTCCCAATAGATATCCCAAGCCAAAGATTTTTGAATCCTTGAGTAAATTGCACCAAGCTAAGTACATTTCTTGTATGGATGTTCTCAAAGGTTTTCATCATAATGTGGTACACCCAGAGAGCAGGAAGTTCCTAAGGATATTGTGCCACTTGGAAGTGTTTGAATACCTGAGAATGCCTTTTTGTATTAAAAAATCTCCATCTCACTTTCAGAGGATGATGGATTCAGAGTTTCATGAAGAATTGATGCAGAACTGGTTAATAGTTTATAAAGATGATATAATTATATTTTTGGAGACATGGGATGAACACAAAGAAGATGAATATGAAGATATCTTTGAATAAGTCCTGGTTTGAATTTAATGAATTGAAAGCTCTAGGTCATATTGTGAGTGGTTTATCACTTGGAATAGATCAGGACAGGGTAGCTGCTGTCTTGCTAAAACCTATAAGCAGTAGTTTTAAGGAAATTGAAAAAATTTTATGTTTTGCAGGTTATTACAGATTGCACATTAAGGATTTTGGGATTATAGCTTCCAGTCTTTATAAAATATGCAGTCCAAATATTTCATTTGAAATGACTAAAGAGTGGTTACAGGCCTAGGAACTACTTAAGACAAAACTGACAAGTGCACCTTGACTATTTCATCCAGACCCTAAGAAACCATTCAAGCTGTATGTAGATGCATGTATGGAAGGACTTGGAGCTTCATTGCACCAAGTACAAATAGTTGATGACAAACCAGTTGAAGGACTAATTTGTTTTATATCCAGAAAACTTAAAGATAGTGAAAAGAAATATGGTGCTTCTCAGTTAGAGTGTCTGTGTTTAGTATTGGCCTTAGAAAAATTGTATTATTACTTGGATGGATGTCCATTTGAAGTTATAAATGACTGTACAGCACTTAAATCATTGCTGAACTTGAAAAAACCCAACAGACACATGCTGAGGTTGCAAATTGCCATCCAAGAATGGAGAGGCTCCAAGACAATAGTTCACAGGGAAGGATTGATACATACGAATGCAGATGGTTTGTCACGTTGGTCACTACCTAATGACATCAATACCCTCCCCATGAACCTTAGGACACTGTGGATACATTGCCTATCATGGCCATATCAATGAACAATTTGGCCCAGAGCTTCTGGGATTCTGTGTTTGACTCCTATTATAATAATAAGAATACTGCATTACTAGTAGAAATTCTACAATCAAAAACTAATAGGCAGTACTTAATTGAAGGACTAGACAAAGAATGGAAATAAGAACTACTTGATGGTAGATTGATGCTTTTGGAAAGTTTGTTGTATTATAAATCTGCCCACGGCTGATCTGTAGTATTGACCAAAGGTGAACATATATAATTATTGAAGAATGAATGCCATGACAAAATCTGTGAAGGAAATCTTTCTAAAGAAAGAACAACAAACATAATTAAGAAAATAGCTTGGTGGCCAGGTGGGAGAAACAGGGTATCAGAGTAATGTGATTCTTTTGAGAGGTGCCAAAAGGCCAACAGACCTACAGGAAAGACATGCGGACTGTTGCAATCCATAGAGGAACCAAATGAAATGTATTCCACTATCGGTATGGACTTTGTATCTGGACTACCACCTGGAGGGAAAGAAAATCATAATTTTCAGCTTCATACTATTGCAAAGAAAGCTGCAAAAGTAACAAAAATAAAATAATAATAATAATAATAATAATAATAATAATACAATTAGCCTAAGAAGGAGTAGAAAATCCATGAATATTATTACAGAAATGGATCCTCCACCCAAAATTAGGTAGGGTCACTCACTGACCCCACCCTTGAAATCCAACTCCTTATATTTTTAAATAATTAAGGAAAGAAAGGCCAAAATACTACGGCTCCACTATTGAGCTTTTGGTCAATTAAATATTTCACACATATTGTCACATATAAATTTCTCACCCAAAATTCAGTCAGAATTGAGGTGTTGTGTATATTTAAGGAGTTACGGACGGAAATGTGTTTTGTCACAATTCCTGCACGCAGCCACAGCAGCCAATGCACCCGCGCGCAGCTGAGATGCAGCCCTGTCAATTTTTCAAGGTTGTGTACGCAGCCCCGGGCCTTGGACAAGTATGCAGCCGCAGGACTATGGGTTGACAGAGTGACAGGCGGCTTGAGAGGCTTAGGTACCACGTAAACATGCTACAACCCACACAGGAACATTCTACATATGTTATAAATGTTCCTGTGGATAGTAGATAGTCTAAAAGTACATAATATTATATAAAAATACTTAAATAACCCTTATACGTATTTTTTATTAAATATAATTCAAAGTACCAAGAATTTCAAAAATAAGACAATGACAACTTCTAAAAATATATTAAAATACTTTAATACACTTTTATGAGAATTTCTAGACATCAATATGTTTGTGATATACTTAGAAAAGTAATGATGTAAACATATTACATGAATTCCCATGAACTATATTTTTAAGTAATTATCTTAGTAAATCAACTGAAACTCGAAAATAAGGAGTAAAATCAATATCATGACTTTTACTCCAGTTATATAATACATAATGAGAACTCACCTGACATCAGGATGTCCATAGAAATGTCTATTTAAATAATTATTAAATTACTGGGAACATTTACTGAGGATAGTTAATTAAATAATACATAAATAGGACAGATTAGTGTTATTCACACGTGTAATAACTTTTATAAAGTAGAATAATTCCCATACACTGAGGAATTAGATTCTACCCGTGCTATAGCACCAAAAACACATGACAAGCTTTCACTGGTTACCCTGCTAGCCTTAGTGTCTGTCCCTTTGAGCCCCTGTACCCCCAGAAGGACAATGTTGGGACTCCAAAAGCTATAAATAAAGAGCTATTTCAAGGATATTGATGGGCAGAGACCCAGTTATATTTATATCCAGACACCGTGGCAAGGTAATCAAGTACTTATAAGAGATAATTAAGTGATTCATGGCTAAGTCTGATCAATAATATCCGTCCTCAACCTTTTTTTATCAATTAAAACTGCTGAACAACCTTATAATCCCAGTATACAGGTTTAACCCATCAGTGCACGTCTCAAACAGATACCAAAAGGATTTAAAAATATACCAGTGAGTTTTATTATTCTTTCTCTGTCGTGGCAGCTTGGCTACAAGGCCCTACCACTCCACCGTGTATTTTATATATGATGAGATTTCACGGCAGTGGAGTTTCACCGCGCCCGTGGACTCACTTTTCCCCCGGGGACTCTAGTCAGGGCCAGATCCTAGATTGTGAACTTGCAAGCGGATCATCTGGATCAGACAGTGAACATCTTATCTCAAACTTCAATGACCACTCTACCTCAAAAACTCCAAGCTCAATCAAACCCAAATCATCAAGACTTTCCTCATTGTATTCTCCTTTCTTCTTTTTCTTCATCCTTTCTCACTGTTTACTCTTCTCTTTTTTTTTGACCTTCTTCAATTGACTGCTCACTGCCTGAAATCATTCCCGGTGATATTCATATCTTGTATTTTGAATTCTCTTTCACCTCAAAGACTCATCATCCATTCAACCTTAGCTTGTCTGACTTGATTTGCCCTGCAAACTCAAGAACATCCCAATTAATCAATCCTTGCCTCACTCTTGTCTCTGATGGTGACTCACACAGTCTTCACATCCTGTTTGTATATTCTTCCATTGCGCACGTTGTTCCTTTTCTTTTTTGATCTCATCTGTTCCTAATTGGGTCTGTCTCTAGCTCTCAGTGCAATATTCAATTCAGATCAACTTTATTTCTTTACGGTTAAAAGCCAAAGGGCCCTCAAACTTATTTGACCGCCAAAGGATCTACTGAGAGAGAATCCTAACTGGGGGCCATGGACGTCTTCAAACAGACTATGCTCAAGACTGCTCTCAAAATGCTCGGAGACGACAACTATGGTATCTGGCGAGACAAAATGGACGCCATACTTGATGTTTGAGGATGTACCGCAGCCATGAACAACTATACCACCAAGCTGGATGCTTCTGTTAATGACAAACTGAAACTCCTCATCATTTCAAAACTAGACTCTACAGCACATGAGAACATTGTCCCGGCGGAAAACAGAAACTCTGCAAAACTCCTGTGGAAGGCAATTGTCCACAAGTTTGCCTCATCTGAAGCATCTAACCAAGACAGAGTCTTCAACAGCCTCCTTTACCTCTCTTTCAATCCGGACAACATTGTTGATTTCATTACAAAGGTGAAGGTGTGTCTCAAGAAGATGGCGGAAGTGGGAATAAAACTGCCAGACAATATCATAGCCTACCTCATCCTTTTCAAACTTCCTTCTTCTATGGAAAACTTCAAAAGACAAATCATGCACTCTGACAAGGAACTGTCTGTTGAATTTGTCCTCAATCATCTAACTCAACTGAACAACAAGTACATGGCTCAGTCTTTCATCTCAAGCTCACAATCCAAGGGCAACGTTGCTCTATTTGGAGGAAAGGCAACATCACATTCAGCGCCAACCAAGACATCTGACCCAAAACAATGCGTGGAAGGTTATCATCACCCGGGCCAAGATAGAAATCACTCTGCCAAATACTGCTGGCATCTACACCCAGAGATAGCCCCAGAGTGGTGGAGGGAAACCCAGTCAAAATTGAAAGCAAAGAAGGCCGGATCAAAGGCAAAGACCAAATCCCACTCAGCTCACTATCTTGCCTTACTCAATCTGTGGATTGAACATGGATATTTGGATTGGGGCTTTCTACTCAACAGCCAAGCTTCAGTTCATATGATCAACAACAGCCGCTATTTTGTCAAGATGGAACCATACTCCGGAGATCCAATCAAGACCGGAAAGGAAGGAGAAAGTCTACCAATAAAAGGAAAGGGCACCATTGTACTTCATTGGAGCAACCTCACTCTGGAGCTCAGCGAGGAATTCTACATACCAAAAGTGACCATTAACTTGATTAGCGCAGGTGCTCTGAACGGCAAGGGATGTTCAATTAGTTCTAGCGGGACCAAATTCACAGTGACCCACTCAGGTAGAGAGGTAATTTCTGGAAAACTCAATAACAACCTCTACACACTTCCTACTCCATCTCGTAACCCTCTCTCTGCTTCAAAGTCTCTCTTCTCCTCCACCACATCTTCACCGGAAGAAGCCTTAATTGACATTCACAGAAAATATGGCCATGCATCGCTCTTGAGACTCGCCTCCCTCATCCAGCATATCCCTAGCAACATTAAACAAAAATTTCAGTGCGTCAACTGCGTCAGGAGTAAGATTACAAAAGCACCTTTCAAACTCACCTCTAAAAGAACCGCCAAAGTTTTTGATTGAATACACTTGGACCTTATGGGGCCAATTCAACCAGCCTCCAAGTCTGGCCACAGGTTCATCTTGTCCTTTGTGGACAACGCTAGCGGATACCTTGCGGCTTTCCCCATAACCTCAAAGAATGAGACGGCTGATATTATCATTAGCTTGCTGGAAAAAGAACATAATCGTCAGGGGGTTTACCCTTCCAAGGTTTGCTCTGATGGTGGGACAGAATTTTTCAATGAAAATCTGACCTCGTTTCTGGAAAATAGGCACATTTCTCTTATTATCTCTGAACCATACCATCTGGAACACAATGGACGTGCCGAGCAAGCTAATCAAACCATTGTCAAACTGACCCGGGCTACCCTCAAAGACAGCCATCTTCCTCCTTCAGCATGGCACGAGGTGGTCAAGGGGTGTTGTCTCATGCTCAATCAAATCCCCCTGAAAGACAAAACAGCCACTCCTTGGGAGAAAATGCACGGTTGGGCTCTTCCACCCTCATTTCTGAAGCCTATCGGAAACCCATGTATTTTCCTGATCAACAGAAGAGAAAAGGGATTGAAGTTCAACCTGAAGGGTGAAGAAGGCACACTAGTAGGCTTCAACTAACTTCTTCTCTTGTATCAAATCCTAACTAAACATGGGTCTATTGTCTCATCCAAGGACGTCAGATTTCTGCGCATGCCTCCTCCAAGAGCAAATGGACTCAATCTCAACATTGAATCAGAAGCTGAGGCCATCAACCAAGCTCCAACTCTCAATCCCACCAATGTCAATCTGGAAGATTGTCAGAACGGCCAACCTCCTTGGAAAAACTACGGCAACAACTCAAACAACTCAACCAGCTCGGCGGGTGAAGTCAAGTCTGAGGACCAATCATCAGATGAATCAAACGCATCAGCTCCTTCTGGCCAGGGAGTTTCTACAACATCTCAGAACATCACTCCAGTCAACCAACAGCCAGTCACAATCTCTGGACAAGTCCTTCAAGACCAATCACAAGTCAAGCCTCCTCAATTTGGGGAGTTTCTATTACATCTCAGAACATCACTCCAGTCAACCAACAGCCAGTCACGATCTCTGGACAATTCCTTCAAGACCAATCACAAATCAAGCCTCCTCAACAGTACGGCTTCTTTCATTTCTACGAGCCCAAAACTTACAAGGATGCGCTTTGCTGCGAAGAACGTTTAGAATTGATTGACGCGATGGACCTCGAGCTGGGATCAATTGAGGACCTCAGCATATGGGCCAAATACGATGGTCCTGACCCAAAGAACGCTCTGAAGACCATGTGGATATTCAAAATCAAAAAGGACTGTCACGGAGACCCGGTCAGATTGAAGGCCAGATTCTGCATGCAAGGTTTCAGCCAAATTGAGGGCTTGGATTATTCTGAGACTTTTGCTCCAACTGGTAAACATTCAATGTTAAGACTGGTGCTTATCTACGCACTCAAATCAGGTCAGAAAATCCAACAATTCAATGTCAAAAGTGCGTTTCTACATTCACCAATTGAAGAGGAAGTCATCATTCACACTCCAAAGGGCTCAAAAAGGAAGTTCCAGTTCCTCAAACTCCAAGAGTCACTCTATGTCCTAAAGCAGGCTCCCAAAAACTGGTACGAAACACTTACAGCCTGGTTCAGAGAAGTAGGTTTCAGAGAATCTTTGTGCAATCCCTGTCTTTACCTATTGAATGACGGAAAATCTAGAATTTCTTTCACGTGGATGATCTCATCCTGGTTGGCAATGGCGACGACTTTTAAAATAAATTCTTGGGTGGTTTTGCGGGCTCAACGGCGAAGGATCCGGACACCATCCTGGGCATGCGAATAGAAGTGAAGCACGAGGAGATTCTCCTTATTCAACCCAAGCACATCAAAAGGGGTCTCAAGGAGCTGGGATTAGAAGATTCTAAAGTCAGTAAATCACCCCTCACCCCAAATCTACAACTCACACCTGCAACAGACGACAAATTTGAACAATTCAGAGCTCTAAATGTAAACTACCGATCAGCCATTGGCCTACTCAATCACATCGCTTGCTATTTGCGGCCTAACATAAGTTTTGCCGTCTCTAGCTTGTCAAGGTTCAATGTCAAACCTGGAATGCCTCACTGGAACAAGCTGAAGAAGACGTGGAAATACTTGAAAGGAACCTCTGATGTCAAGCTTTGCCTGACAGTTAACAATGCCAACCCCTTAACGTCCACCTACTCAGACGCTTCCTGGGCTGATGATCCTGACACCAGAAAATCTCAGAAGGGTTATCTCTGTGCGGTCTAGGGATGCGTTGTGTCGTGGAACAGCTCCAAGCAGAAGAACATCACATATAGTTCAACCAACGCGGAAATCAATGCTTTTGTTGATGCATTTCAAGAATCCTTGTGGATCCAATCCCTCACAAGCAAAATCTTTGTGACTGGTTTCTCTCCCATCATCATTCACACCGACAACAGTGGCCTAGTCAACAAGCTTGAAAAATTTGGCTCTAACTCAAAAACTCATCACTTGGATCTAAAAACAAAGGGGATGAGGGAGGAACTGAAGTCTGGGAATATCAAGATTGTGCTTGTCAAATCAGAAGAAATGCCGGCAGATGCACTCACCAAAAGCTCAGATCAAGCTAGCCTGAGACGCCTTCAAATGTCTTTCTCGTCCCTGGTGTCCACTTGACTCCTTTTTTCTTTGTTTTTGTCTTCTTTTCTTCCCTCAGTTACTTTCATGTTGCTTCTCTCTCTCATTTTGTTGTCTTAATTCTTCATCTCTCCTGGCATGGGTTGTGTTGAGATTTCACAGCAGTGGAGTTTCACCGCGCCTGGGGACTCCCTTTTCCCCTGGGGACTCTACTCAGGGCCAGATCATAGATTGTGGACTGGCAAGCAGATCATCTGGATCAGACGGTGAACATCTTATCTCAAACTTCAATGACCACTCTACCTCAAAAACTCCAAGCTCAATCAAACCCAAATAATCAAGACTTTCCTCATTGTATTCTCCTTTCTTCTTTTTCTTCATCCTTTCTCACTGTCAACTCTTCTCTTTTTTTTTGACCTTCTTTGATTGACTGCTCACTGCCTGAAATCATGCCCGGTGATATTCATCTCTTGTATTTTGAATTCTCTTTCACCTCAAAGACTCATCATCCATTCAACCTCAGCTGGTTCAACTTGATTTGCCCTGCAAACTCAAGAACATCCCAATTAATCAATCCTTGCCTCACTCTTGTCTCTGATGGTGACTCACACAGTCTTCATATCCTGTTTGTATATTCTTCCATTGTTCCTTTTCTTTTTTGATCTCATCTGTTCCTAATTTGGTCTGTCTCTAGCTCTCAGTGCAATATTCAATTCAGATTGACTTTATTTCTTTAATATACATATTATCTTTGGGTAAAATATCCTTTAAACTAAAGAGCCCAAAGTAACCGGGACTACATGTTTTCATACTGAAATCCCTAAAGAGAGGTGTTAAAGATCCCCAATATAATTGTGGCCCCTCTATAAAAATGTTTAATAATCAATTTATTCATATTGATTTATAACAATAAACCATAACCAAACCATTTAAACTTGCAATAAGCTTGATCCAATTATTTTACGGATTTTTGCTGCATTTATTAAATAATATATCTATTATTTATTTTATCACCTCTGGTAGCTAAAGGATATCAAGAGTCTTGGCATCCAGGAGGCTGACAATAATTGTGTACTAGTTATAGTTGATAGATTCTCAAAGGGAGCTAGGTTTCTACCGTGTTACAAGGATAGTTCTGCAATGTATATAGCTCTATTATTCTGGAACAGCATTTTTAGTGATGTAGGCTGCCCACAGAACATAATTAGTGACAGAGACCCTAAATTTACTTCTGAATTCTGTAAAATTTTGTTTGACCTGGTAGGATCAAAATTATCTTTCTCAACAGCTTACCACCCGCAGACTGATTGTCTAGCTGAAAGAATGATACAGATCTTGGAAGACATCATAAGGAGGTATTTTGCTTATGGAATTGATTTCAAAGACAACAATGGCTATACACATGATTGGTTATCACTTTTGCCAGCTTTGGAATTTGCATATAAATCTAGCAAGCATCCTACAACCAACATGTCACCTTTTGAACTGGAAAGGGGTTGGATTCAACATATGCTCCGGGACATGCGCCTTAGCAAGAGCATTTTACTGCACCCCTCTGCTGATTGTTTTAGAGAAATGATGGCTAAGGCTGAAAAATTTGCAAGTAAATGTGTTAAAGAAGCAGTAGAGTACAACAAAAATAGATAGGATAAAACTCACAAAGACCATGACATTAAATTTGGAGATATGGTCTTAATTCCAACAGTAAACTTTTCTAACATAGCAGGTCATAGAAAACTTAAGGACTCATTTGTTGGACCATTTTATGTAAAGTCTTTACATGGAAAGAATGCAGTGGAAGTCATTCTGAACAAAGAATTTGACAGGAAACATCCAACATTCCCAATTAGCCTAGTGAAGAAGTTCATACAACCTACAGAAAATTTTGCATTGAGAAAGACCCCTGTAGTTATAATACCACCTCTGGAACAGATTGAGGAGGAACTACCTCACAAGGTATTGAACCATAAAATCATTAGGAAAGATGGCAAAAATGTGAGACTTTATCTGGTGAGGTTTCAGAAAAAACTAGCTGATAGTGATTTATGGCTAGAAGCTAAATACATTAAAAACTCTGATATAGTATTGAGGAATTATAATGCCTCTAAGCAAGTTAAAAATTCCTTGGAAGAGTAATTTTTCTTTTGGTGGTAGGGAGTGTCATCCATGAGACAATTACATATGTCCAAAAGCCTGCACAACTCATATGTCTTGCTGGTATAGTGTTTAAATACTAACCTCACCTCCCATTATCTGACACCAAGTTCACTGGTTCAAACCACCAAGGAGACAGGAATGATTAATGATCAGGAGTTTCAGAATTATATAATAATTTTTATAATATTTACATCATTCTATAAGTATGTTTTTATGACTATTTAGTATGGAATTAAAACCTTGATAGTGTATATTATCAGGATGGGGATCCAATATAACTTTTAATTAAGTTATGAGGACTCAGGTGTTCAAAAAATAAAGAGAGCTTGAGCTCTAGTGAGATGAAAGGATTAAAGAATGAGTGAAAGGGGCTTGTAACGTCAAGCTTAACAGACCTGAGATCAGGAGGAAAATGACACTCCAGTTGATGTAGTGAATGAACAGATGATGAATTCCACTTGAGGGCACTGGTGTTTATATAGACTAAATACACTATAGGCTGACAAGTGGTTGAGTACAAAATTAATAAGGTAAAATTAGCATAAGCAGTTTAAGTGACATGGTAAGTGAAATGCTATGACTAAAGAGTCTGATAGCCATGACTAAACAGTCTGATAATCACAATACTACAACACAGCCCAGTTACATGTTACCTGTTGTTTTAGTACTTGAAGGTTAACAATAATAAGATCAAATCAATCCAATCAATGGTACTCTGAACTCCAGCAAAAGTCACATAAATGAAAACTCAAACTCTAACAAGGTGCGTCCCAAATACCTATATTAATAACTTTCCAATAAGTTCCTTTCCTTTGGGGACAAACTATGGGAATCAATTTAAGCTATACTCTCCACTCTGTATAAACCAATCACATAATCTTAATATTATCTTTCTTGGTATCTGAGTATACTTTGATAAACTCTCCTGAGTCTTGAAAGCGTCCACTCAGAAGGTCCTGGGCTTAGTTGTAGATTATATAACTTCTGGGGTATGCAAATAGGACCCTTATACATTGAAAATCCCCCCCAATGATTACTAGTACCCTATTTCTCATTGGGCAGGATTTGATGGGGTTCTGAGCCCTCAAGGAAGAAACCAGGGAGAGGCTAGCACTCCCCAGATAATTCCTTGAGTCCCCTGAAGGCTCCTTTTACCTTAAAAGAGGAGGGTCTTCACCCTATAGCCCCTTCCTCACCAGTTATATATGATTATTTATTTGTAAAAGAATACGGCAAGAGTTAACAAGCCCACCAACCTTAGTCCTAAGCAGGGATTGACTGTGGCTATCAGCCTTAGTATTATATTCAACTAAAAATCTTATTGGCAACTTCAATTTCGAGTGGAAGGTCCTAATTGGAGTAGTGACCCTTGTGTGTTACTAATATAAAGGGTGTGAGCTTATTTATAAGCAAAGCTCCTTTGAGCTTCATATATTTGGAGCCAGGACCCTTACCTTCTATAAAGGTTTAAGGTGTGGCTTTTTTCTCATAATACCTAGTTATTGTTCGAGTCTGTGAGCTTTTCAGCTCATTTTTGAATTTTTTGAGTCAGAAACTGACTTTAAACTTGGTTTTGACTTATTATTGCAGGTATAACCACAGCCCAGTTTGGCAGTAGAGGTTGTATCCCCAACATCAGTGATGGCTGGTATTTGGTTTTGTTTGGTCGCGACAATATCCTGGTATTGTTTGGACGGGTTTCAGGACAATGCTACTGATAATTTCTGGTTGTTAACAGTTTGGTTGGTAGAGTTATCAATGATAAAAACTAATAATATTTGATTTATCAAAGATAAGGGATGAATCTGGATGTGAATGTGGATACAAATGATGAATGGATTAGGGGTACTTTTATATTGAAGATACCTCTTGTTTAAAGACTGTAGACACAAGATGAACACAAGATGAAAACTATTTCAAACATGAGGATGAAAGTGCTCTTGCTTTCTTCCTTTTAACTTTAATACTACTATGTATGAATTTCTTCCTTGGGGAGACACATGGTATGCTATAAACTTGAAATTTTCAATTGCATCTATTGAGGGGTTCCTCTTTTTCCAAGCCTGCTTGGAATGCATCTTTCTCTTTCTTGGTGTTACTTCTGGAATAGCGGTCAACCTGAACACATCAGGATTTTCTAATTTTCTCTGGCTTTTCACTTCTTGATATGTTTTATCAACATTTACTTGATACATTTCACTCTTAACCCATAGATGTATTTCATCTATTCTTTTCATTTGCTTTTCTTCATTGGAGACATAATCCTTCTCCTCTGCTTTGGTCACCGGACTGAGACTGAGTCTCTATGACATTCCTGTGTTGTCTTTTACAGGAATTTAATCTTTAATAAATTCTGTGTTATTAAACTTATTTACATAATTATTTTTTGCATTATGATCCAAATTTCCTTCTCTTTCCTTTGGTCATGGATTTGTATTAATATAAGAAATATTTCCTCTTATATTTCCCTCAACAGGGATTACATCCTTAACACTTCAATCATCTTCACAAGTTTTATGAATGAAGGCAATAGAGTTTGGAAAAGTTGCTGGAAGCTTAATTCTGGGAGGATATAAAGCTTTTGCCTTTCATAAATAGGGTTGTGGAGAGTTTGTCTTCTTGAAAACATGTATTTCTTTTGTAATAGAGCATTCAAATCCAAAAAAGTTGATTCCAAATTGGAGTCTGAATTGGATTCTGAATGGCAGTCAAATACTAACAAAAGTTGAGTCAGCTTTTTTGAATTTTCAACTTGCTGCCAGTAAGTATGATGGGACATTTTGAAAAATATTGTAATATGTTGTGGGTTGATAATATGATGATGGGTTTGCCTGAAGATGGAGATGTGAAGCAATAGAGATTTGAAGCAATGGAGATGAGATGGGTGTGATGTGATGGAGATGGGATTGATATGGATTTGCTGACTTGGATGGGTGTTTTGGATGTGATGGATGATGGATGGATGATGATGCATAAATAGCGTGTTTCATTGTGGGGTTAATTTTTGAATTCCTCCAATTTAATGAAACCCGCCATTTTGAAATACACCAGTTAGGGGGTATGTGTATTTCACAAACCGGCCATTAACAATGCCAGGTTTCTAATGATGGTTTTTCTAACTCTGATAAGCCCTAATGGGGTGAAATATTTACAAATTAAATACCTGATCTTTCTCAAGCCATTCTGTTATGATAGAATTGTTCATATTTTTCCATGAGAGAGAATATTCCAAATCTCACCCTTGCTCATTATTTTTTTTTCTTTGGAATCAGCTTAAAATATATCTTCAGCCAAGAATACTTCTATTATTCTTGTTTGTGGACTTCCAATTTTTCCTTAAAAAAAATCTCTTTGTCACCAGTCCACCCCCCCCCCTTCACACTCCTCCACCTCAGTACCTCCCCCAACTCATTGGAATCCACATCCTTTCACATCATCAACAACCACCATCATCTCACCATCAACTACTCACCACAAAGCTCCAAGAGCACCTCCTCCAATCAAATCAAGGTAAGAACCCCATCTCCTTTCCCCTACATTTCTTTCAATAAATTCCAAGGATGAATTAATCCAAGATACTAGCCTCTTTTAATGATTCACTTGATCCCAAAAAACACACCCTGGCTCACACTCCTACTCACCCCCATAAAAATTTTTTTTATCTAATTAAAAAACTCACCACATCATATATAACCTCACCACACAATGAAACTCCATCAGATCCATTCTCTCCTTCTTTTTACCCTTTCAAAACCTTTCACTTTATATTCTTCCCCCTACAACCCCTGCGATCCCGATTCAGATCCATCACTCCCCAAAAATTACTCAATCCAGTCCATCTCATCTGTCAAACCTTGATCAGGATCATGATTCAAATCTAACAATTTAGTCCCAGCATGAATACTTCAAAAGTTTTTTCAAAGAAAATTAAATTGATCATTGGTAAAATTTACATCCTACTAAATACCATCCTATCCCCCTTCCTAATCAAATTGGAATTTGCTCATTTACCCAATCCGTCACAAATGACCCTGGTTTTCAAGGGGTGAAGGGCACAGGAACCACTGTTCAAATAACTCAGGATAAAGAAGATTTTATTGCAAGGGATGAGGGATGAAGTAAGGATAAGGCTGATGAAGAGATGAGATAAATCCAACAGTAACGCTCTGAATCAAAATTTTTTATTGAATCCTATAAGATTAATAACAGAAGGGAAGGTGAGATGAGTTAGGGTAGGCTGGTTGGCATTCTTGTGCTGAGATTACACCTATTCAAAGTGAATAACCAATAATAAGTTGTTTACTAATTCCTTGGGGGGAATGGGTCCAGGAAGAAAAGAGAGGACAGTGTATGTGAGACCTGAGAAGAATAATTGAGAAGGGAATGAATAGTGTAGTGGATGAGATTTCCCATGGAATTAAATTTCAAACTGATTGGCTGGAGGCAGGGGCTTGACAGATTTGGTAATGGGCCTTTCCAGGAAGGTGTGGCATGTACTGAAATGGAAGTATGTTTTTTCATCCAGGGTTATTTACTATGCATATAAAGTATGTAATATGTATTCACTTCACATAGCTGAAGGATAAATGGAAAATTCCCCAAGCCATAGAGAGAGAGGGAAAGCCTGGGAGATTGCATAGGGCCTACAGGTAATGTGGGAGATACTTCAAGGGGTACCTCTGGTAGATCCAGGGTTAGAAGGTTGACTTTACTAAGGGTTGAGAATGGCTGAGGAGACTGAATATGGGGAGTTGAGTTGTGGTTCTTACAGTACCCCCCCCCCCAGAAGAGCAAGAGGTAGCTCTTGATACCCATAAGAAGAGGTGAGAAGTAATTTGAGTTCATCACCTTTTCTTATTTTCCCTTCCCTTCACCATATCCATCCCCATCACCACCTGAAATCTTTCAATTTCTATTTTCTTGCAACAGATCACCCACCCAATCATTCACCATTGAGAAGACCCAGGGCTACTATACTGTCAACAAATAATTTCCTCCCTTATTCAGGTGCTTAGAGACTGAAAATATCTGCACCACTAGCATTACCCCCAATTCTGGAAAGTGTGAGCACTGAAGGAGGTACCAAACACCTTGTTCTGGAGTTTCCAAAGATAGAAGGAAGGTTATTGAACCAATTTTATGGGTGAAGGATGATTTTTGACCACATTTTGAATTGAAAGAAGCCCCTGAAGACACTGGTGTGAAATTTGGATGGTACAGCAGTTTAAGTTCAGCATATTCTGAATGGTTACTCTTGTCTTAAAATTTCTGAAGGGTTTTCTCCTGTAAAATTTTCCTTTTTGATCTTTTCCCATTAGAGGATTTACAGGAGAAATTGAAGGGGGTGGAGGGACAAAGGAAAGAGTTGAGGAATATGGGCCATTTGGCATCAACTTGGACTTCAAGAACTGAACCTTCAAGTTTGAAAGGGTTGTATATTTTCTGAGTGATACCTTTTTCTTCTTCAATAAGTTCTATCAAAGAGTCTGAACACATAGTGGTGCTGTTGAACCTCCGTCAAACCACCATCTAACCTTTCAAATAACTTCAAAATCCCATCAAACCAGTGAAATTCTGTCAAAGTGTGTTTGAACCAGTAAAATTTCAACAGGGATGAATCAATTCAGTCAAAGCTTGAAGATCAATGTTTGAGCCAACCATATTTTGATTTTGTGAATTCAAAATGGTGAAACCTTGTTGAAGGATGGCAAAATCTGTCATAGTTTTGTAAAAGCATGGTTGAAGTAGCAGAGAAAAAGTTGAAGAAGAGTTGAAGAATCAAAAGGATGTCAAAGCTCAAATTTCAAAAGTGTTTTTTGTTCTCAAAGGAACACTAATCAAAGAAGTTGCAAATTTAAAAGAGGCCCCTGCCCCTTTCAAAGTCAAAGTTGAAGCAGAAGACAAGGACAAGTACAAGGGTAATCCTGGAAAGCCAGATGAAGATGAGGAAGAGTAATTATAGGAAGAAAGAGAAGAATAATCCAAAGAAAAAGAGGCGGAGGAGAAGTAGGTGGAAGAAGAGGAAATTTCGGAATTAGAAGGGTAAGGAAAGGATTATGGAGGAAGTGGAAGGAGTAAATTCAGGGCAAAGGTCTTCTGGGGACCTGATTGGAAGGATGTTGGCAAGGATGGAGTGGTGGGTGAGTACAGGAGGATGAGAAGCAACCAGAAAGACATTGGTTTCTTTGATTTCCAGAGGTACAATCTGTTGATCCATTGGTTGCTTTTGAAGATGACCCAGTTGAAGTTTTGAAGAAAATTGAAGAAAATATTGGCAATATTTCTGAAGATGTGGATAACTTTGAAGAATTTTAGAAGAAATGGAAAAGTGAGGATGTGAAGAAGGAAGTGGTAGCAAAGCTTCAGGATTTTCTTCCTTTATCTTGAGTAACTTATTAAATTGGAGCTTCTGCTAATTATAAAAAGGAATATTAAAATAGGAAGATGATGCTAGCTAGTGCTTTGTTTAATAATATTTCTAAACTTTTGAATAAGATTCAGGAAGATTTCTAGATAGGAGAACATAGGAATTATTTTTTATTTAATTATTTTCTTTTGAGTGGAAATAGATATATGATAATCAAAAGGAATTTATTTAGTTTATGGAGTAAACAAGATAGGGATAAAAATGAAGAATCCTGATATTTAGAGTGATTTTTATGATTAAAAATTAAGTGGGTTTGGTTTATGAAGGATAGAGGGAGTGAAAGTTGTGGAGAAGAGCTAAAAGGTTGCTAATATTGGAGACTGGTTCCCATGAGTGTCATGACCACAGTTCTGGCACTGCTTCAACTAAAAATATACAATCTCTTCATCAACTTCAACCTCATATCAAACCCAACTTCAACTGGATGGTACCCCTGCATACCTTGAAGTCTCCATCTTCTGCTACCAGGCTCACCCTCTGACTTAATGGTATAAGCTCTATTTCCATGTACACCTCACCACTGTTTCATGTGATTCAGTCCAACTTCTGAGGCTCTCTACCTCTCTCTCTATGGCTTGGTACATCCTGTATCTCTCCTCAACCCAATTGTCATATTAGTTAGTACATATCACACTTAGTATATACATAGTACATACTCTCCACTTTCCTTTCAGCCCAAACTCCCAGGACTCCAGACCAGTACATTTCAAACCTTCCTGGACAGGCCCATCACCCAACCAGTCAACAACAGCCTCCAGCTCAATCAGTCAACATTTAGTACCATGGGAATTCCAACCTCCAACACCAGTTGCTCACCCCTCACGGCCTCCTTCTCATGTCTCACATATACTGGCCCCTGCTTCCCTCCTGGACTAATTCCCACCATGGAATTATTATACTACTTCTTAATGGATTGAACAACCTCCCCATGTACTTCTACATTCCATCCTTCCATCTTCTCATCAATTGTACTCCTCCTGTCATATTCTTCATTGCAATTCCAAAAAATCATCTTGAAGTTCTATGAGTAGTAGTGCCTGTGCCTTCATTCCCTTGCACGCCAGGGGCAGTTGTGACAATAAGGTTCTTTCATAATCTTCTAAGAAACATTTCCATTGAACTAGATAGAGGAGTTTGCGACTACAAATTGTGGAGTCCAGGATCTGAGAAACTTCCCATTCTTCTTGACCATCAATTTCAAATTATTTTTAAAGTTTTTGATGGCTAGGAGAATTTGGATCATTTGAGTGGGGTTTGAGAAGTGATAAATGGAAGAATGGGTGGATAAAGGAACATTTATCAGAGATTTGTAGTTTGAAAGCATGAGATTCTTTCTTATGATGAATGAGAAAAGGACCCAACAAATGCTCAGAGAGCTTTTGGAAAGGTCTTTTAGTATTGGTATTCTTTACCAATAACCAAAATTAATTCCCAGGAGCAATAACTTTCATAATATATTTTTTAAAGGTCAGAATAGTTCTAATAATTAATCATAGACTCTTTTCATTCTTTCTTGAATTGAATCTGGTTATTCTGAAACTGGTCCAGTTAAATACTGGCAGGCTGGTTGTCCAACACATGCAAGAAATCAAAACTGGGATGCCTTCCATAGAGAGTGAAGAAGGGTGATTGGTGGGTAGAAGAATGAACATGTTTGTTGTAGGAGAAATCTGCCAAGGGGAGGTAAGTATCTCAGTTGTCCTGGTGATAGCTGATGTATATTCAGAGATATTTTTCTGGTGCTTCATTGACTCTTTCAGTTTGAACATCTGTTTTGGGTTGGTAAGCTGTGGAGATTTTCCTTTGGATAGGTAACTTTTGGAAAAGTTTGTTCAAGAAAGAAGAGATGAATAAGAAGCCTTGGTCACTCATGATTTCAGCAGGAAACCCATTGTTCAGAAAGAGGTTAGCCAATTCTTCTGCAGTTAGTCTACTGGTTTTTTTTTTGATGAAGAGGGCCATCTCAGAGAAATGGTCCACAAAAACAACAATAGAATCAAATCCATTGGAGGGACAAAGTTAAGAAATGATTTCTATTGAGATTAAATTCCAGGGGGCATCAGTTATTAGAAGAGGTTTGAGTAAACCTCTTTTCTTTTGATGCCTTTTCTTGTTCCTGTTTCAAAGTTAGCAGGCTGAAACATAGTTCTTCACATCTGTTGACATTAAAGTACCGGATAAGGCTCTTTTGATAAGTTTTATAGTTTTCTGTTGACCACGATGACCTGCAGGAGAGGATTAATGGCTTTGTTGAAGTATATTTAAATTTCAATGTTTAGCTTGGTCAGATATGTATAATTTAAACTGAAACAAGATTAATCCACCAAAGGGTTCTAAGGAGTAGTCAGTTACTTCTTCATTTTTTTTCAATCTTTTGAATCTAACTTGAAGTGAATTTTCAGCTTTTTGGATAGAATTTGATTCACTCATTTGATCATCAAGAACTTTAGCAGATAATAAAAATAGTTTAGAAGCTTCAAATTCATTTTTTTAGAAGCTGTTGACTATTTCCAGCATTCTTTTCAGAATAAAATGTTCCCCCTGCTGGTATGTTGGATGTTTGAAATTTTTCCAGGCCTGAAAGTGATCAAAAGGTCAAATTTAGAGAACAATTCTGTCAAAAAAGCTTTTCTTTTAGTGAGAAACTTTGAAGAAAAGAAATATTTCAAAGAAGAATGATCAGTTAGAACTTCAAAAGGGTCAGTAACGCTTTAGAGGTAACCACACCATTGCTTGAGAGAAGAGAAAATTTCAAGGAGTTCTTTATCATTAATTTAATATTTGAGTTCAGCACTATTCATTTTTCTGCTGTCAAACAAGAATTAAATAGTTGCATTCATCACTTGTAATTTTTCTGCTTTCAAAGGCAATAGGGTTTTCAGTGGGAGTAGCAGTTACCTGGTGCAGGAAAGAAGCTAAGGAGTAATCACTGGCATCAGTTTTAAAATATTTTCCCAGAAGGTGATCAAAATGGCAAAGGACTGGAGCTTGGGTAAAATCTTGCTTGATTTTTTCAAATTTTTACAAAGTTTCAGGACTGAGGAGGAAGTCTCAGCTTTCTACTATGAACAGAGCAAACTTTCAAAGTACCAAAAATAAAATATGTAAAAACAATAAGACAAAAATTATTTATAAACTCAAAAATAAGTAGGAAATTCATAGATATTAGCACAGATTTGGATTTTCCACCCAAACAAATTTGGTTTGACTCACTGACCCCACCCTTGAATTCTCACTCCTGAGTAATCTTAATAATTTAATAAAAATTGGTCCCAAAGCCACAACACCACTATTTTTATTTTTGGGCCAATGTAATATTTCATGTTTGACGTCACAAATAGGTTTCACACCTAAAATTTAGCCAGATTTTAGGTGTTGTGCTTATTTTAGGAGTTACATGTGGAATGGTTTTTTTTAGAATTCCTGCACACAGCCCACACTATTCAAATTATTCAAAGGCCTGTGTGCCATGAGGTACTGCACGCAGATCACTTCCCCACACATAGTTATTCCATCCTTGCATGCAGCCCTGAATCAACACACATCATTCTGCTAAATTAATTAGAAGCTCATGCATGAATCAGACAGGATTCATCATCAGCCAAGATCCCACGTGAAAAATATGCCTGTTGCAGCTAAAATTTGTGCCAATCAGGATAACTCTGAAGGAGTCTTTCACACCCATAGGTACAGCATGTGACTGTCACAACCCACTAGGATCATCAATGCATATTTAATGAAGTCAATTATGCATGGAGGAGGATCAAATTATGTGATTTATGAAATAAAAATAAAGAAAATCAAATTATAAAGTATTCAAACTTGATAATCAAGTAGCTAGGATCACCACAACAATCACAGATCAAGATCTTCATGGACCATGAAACAAGACAATTATTCATCCTGAAAATTATTAAAAATCACTGAAATTATTAGCAGATGTCATAAAATCATAAACACCCATCACTTATCACATCAGTCAGATACAAATAGTACAAAAATGATATTACATGCAGAATCACCAAATTATCACATTGACACATAAAAATATCCTTCAGATAAAAATCTTTCACAGGTCCCACAGATCAAGGATAAGCTTGTTTATGGAACCAAGAAGAATTGCTAAAATTGCCAAGGCTGGCTTGGTAGCCTTAGCCTATGAGCCTCCTACCCACCCTGAGAAAGCTCTTTACCCCAAAAAGGTATTTTTACACTACCCCTTTGACTTTTTTCCCAAAGAATTCAACAGTTATTATCCAGAATCCTTTTTATCTGTGATACATTTCTTAAAACAGTTAATTAAGTGATTTATGGCTTCATTCTGAAGTATATTAGTTTTATTTCCAAACCATTATTGCTGCTTGCATTCAAGAAAAATAACTAAACCCCCAACCTTTGATCTTAAACCCTTCAACTTTGAACCTGTGCGGGTAAAAATCAATTTAATGCTAAAATTATGAATTTATTTCTCTCTGCTTTGGCTTGTGTGCTACCAAAGCCCATCCATACACACCATTTCATTGGGTTTTACCCCTTTTTTTCAAATTATAAGGACCCATTGTTCCTGGGTGCAAGCTCCAAAGTTGATCTCCTGAAGATAGGTGTTGATTACCCCCAGTATGTATAAACTGTGGCTCCTCTTTTAACCATTATTTATCCATTATATTTAAAAAAATCTAACCAAACCATATAAACCTTGCACCTACTCCAATCATATCTACCCTTCTGGAGTTTTAACCATTTTCTTAGAATATTATTATTCTTCAACTGCATCACTCTCTGTAGCTAAAAGAATGCAATCTTCCTAGTATCAGAGAGCTGGCAGGAAGGATGAGCTATTTCCAGCAATAGAAGTGAGATTGGAAACTTTTCAAGCTCTGATACCAGGAACCTTGTATTCCTTTAGCTACAGACAGTGATAAAAATACTGGAATAATAATAATTATTATTATTCCAAAAATAAACACTTAGAGGCTCAAATAAATAATATAATAAGAGCAGTTGCAAGGTTTAATTGGTTTGGTAATAAAATTTTTTCAATATATATATAAAAGAGGGGCCACAGTATTATACTACTTGGGGTCTTTACAGACAAAGCAACCTCTCTTCAAGGGGCCTCCTTAGACAGTTTAAGAACCTTGGATTTGAGATGGGTGTCTTAGAAAGGGCTTATCCACTAATATTGCCGGGCTAAACAGCACAAGGGCCAAGAAAGGAAGGGAAACACTCACTCTGAGCACTTTACCATGAAAATCCGGCAATAATAAGAAGGGTTTCAGAGCAGTTGGGGATGATTGCCTGATTTAACTTCAATTGGTTGATTGGTTTATGAAATAAATAATAACACTACACACTAAATCATAAATCATGTGCTTAGACCCTTCATAAGCATTTGACTAAGAATGAAACGGTGTCTGGTTGATAATAATAATTGCTGGTAAACTGATAATCTCTGAATAATAGATCCAAAGAGGTGTGTATAAATAAATTTTTGGGGTGATTTTGAGCTCCTCAGGGCACATAGAGAGGGTTCTGCTCATGGGCTGAGGCTGAAAAGCCATTCAGGGCAAGATTGGCACGTCCACTTGGTGCTGTCAATCATCTGACTTTATATCTGCTGGATTTCTGTACTATTTTAGCCACAGGATCTGTTAATCTATTATGGCGTAAATTTGATCATTCTGCACTCATCCTTAATTTGTACTATTAGTATTGCTTTAAAGTGATCAGATGTGGATGTTTACTGATTTTCCATCATCTGCTTATCACTTAAGTAGTTTTTAATAATTTTTATGAACACTCCTTGTAGTGTTTTGTGGTCTTCAAAGATCAGAGTCAATGATTTACATGGTAATCCTTGATTTTTGATTTATTATTAAAAAATTTTTTAAACTTAATTTTTATTAATTTTATTTAGGTCTTGATCTTTTTAGACTATTAATAATGCATATGTCAACTTGTTACATATGCCAGGAAACCCTAACTAGGTTGTAGCTCTTCTGAGCAGTACCTGGTTGTCAGATTAGTCACGACGGATCCAGACGCGGGGATCAGTCAGTACAGATGTGCGCAGGGTAGGATCTGCTGCGTGCGTTGCAGAATTAGCTGCGGGCGGGTCTCTAGTACGCGGGAATTTGCTACTAAAAGGACGTAGGGATATGTAGGGATGCGGGGCTGCGTGCGGGAATTGTGACATAACACATTTCCGCGTGTAACTCCTAAAATATACACAACACCTCAATTCTGAGTGAATTTTAGGTGTAAACCCTATACATGACAACACATGTGAAATGTTAAAATGGCCAAAAGATGCCATACTGGTTTTGTAATTTTTAGTACTTTTCTTTTTAGTTATTTCAAAAATGTAAGGACTTGGATTTCAAGGGTGGGTTCAGTGAGTGACCCTACCTAATTTTTGGTGAGGAATCCATTTCTTTGATAATATGTTTTGATTTCTCACTCCTTCTTTGTTAATTTAGATATTCTTGTATAATTTGTTTTTTTATAGTTTTGTGTTGCTATGACAGGTTGCTCTGTACATAGTAGCAAGCTGAAAAAACTCATTTGAAGTAGTTCTTGATGAACCTGTAATAAAAGTTAACAAACCCAAAGAAAGACTGCAAGGCTTCCCTTTTTTGAGGTATAGGCCAGGAAAAGATGCTTTTGACCTTGGGTTTGTCCATAAAGATGGAATCCACTGAGATCACATAGCAAAGTTGGTCCAAAAAATGTGTATGGAAGTTGCATTTTACTGAGTGAGATTAGTACTTCACACACATGAGAGATGTGTTCCTGTAAGTTCTTAGAGAAAATAAGGATATTTCAAATTTAAACCAACAAACACATTTTGAAGAGATTGGCAAGGATATCATTGATAAGTTATTGACAAGAAGCTGGAGGATTAGTAAGTCCAAATTACATAAAAAATTATTTTTAGCACCCAAATTGGGATCTGAATGCTGTAAGGTGTTCATCTCCTTCCTTGATGCACAAAAGATTGTCAGTGCCTCTGAGGTCAACTTTGGTGAAAAAAAAGGCCTGAAAAGACATTTAGTAAGAAATTTATTGGATGAATTGGATAGCAGTTTTCCCGGGTGATATAATTAAGCCTGGAATAATCAACACATAAACACAAACTCCCATCCTTCTTTTTGACAAAAAGAACAGGTGCTCCAGTGCTTGAAGTGCTAGAGCAGATAAAAAGTTTCCCTTAATTCTCTGCTATGTAGGCTTTTAGGGTTGAATTTTCACTTTGAGGTAGAAAATAGATTGGAGAAACTGGAGGCAAAGGGCCTTCCAGTTTTATATGATGGTTGTAAGAGCAGTGAGGAGGAATTTTTTCTAATTTAACCTTGGATAAAACATGTAGAAAAGAATGGTAATCAGAAGGAACCCTTTCCAAAAAATTTCCTAATTATTCAGGGCCTTGATCAATATCAAACTCATCCCAGTCAGCTGAAATATCTTTATGGGGATTAACAGAAATGTTAGAAGAAGTAACAAATTCCATGCTATACAAGGATGAGAACCTAAATTCTTCCTCCAAAGAAATTTTCAAGGGATCAGGGAATATACAAGAAAGATGGGCTATTGTTTAAATCAAGGGGAATTGGATTCTTCTTTGAGGATGAAAAGGCTCTGAAGTTGGAGTAAATGTATTGGGCTGGAGTGCCAAAGGCAGAGTTGAAGAGAAAACAGTTGAAGGTAGGTTTGCCATGTTGATTTCAACAGAGTTGGAGGAACATTTGTTGGTTGGCTGGTGTCTTGGGGTGATAAGCCCCATCTTCCAGTTCACCTCTTGATTCAAATGAAGAATAAATTCAATTCTAAGAATGATTTCTTCAGAGAGTGGTGCATTGACTAGAAGGAATTCTCATTCAAAGCTAGGAAAAGAAGGAAGTGAGATCATCCAGTCCAAATTTTGAGTGTTAATTGAGAGGATGACTTGTTAGGACTGAAATTGAAGAGAGGAATAGGTCTGCCAAAAAGAATGGGCTGCAATTAAAACTTTAGAACCATAGTATTAGTCATTACAGATTGAGTAGCATTGGAATCAGTAAAAACACTATAATTCAAGTACTTGTGAAGAAAAATTAATTTTAACCATTTTTAAAGTTTTTCAGAGGAATCTTTTTGAATATTTTGTACCCTTAAATCAATAGGGTGATAGTACTGGAGTAAAACAGAAGTAACACCTAATTATTTTTTGGCTTGTTGGAAGATTGGAAGAGTTGGAGTTGGAAGGAACATTTTTTCTACACTTCTTTTTACAGTTCCAATCTTGTTCTTCCCACCGCAATACATACATAACCCATCTTTATCTCTTTGCCCCTTTGCTTCAGAATTGTGCTTTCCATGAGGACCTAGGTGCAAGGTAGTTTTGGTGGAGGAAGCTTGCCTCTTTGAAGATTTGGAGATTGCTGCGCCCAACAATGTATTCAACATGGCAAGCCTGGTCACAACCAGGAAACGGTGTCTGGAGCACTTTGAGCTCATGTGTTGGTGCTAGGGTTTTTTTTTCACCTGAATATTATTTTTCCCATTTTTTTCCTATTTAAGACAATTGACACTTGTACCTAGCTTTCCATTTTCACAATTGATTTTTTTGTTATCACATATCTCTTTCATGGTCAACCTCCAAAAGAAACTATTTCAAAAATATTCCAAAGAAAAAAGACTACATCTATTTCTGCTTGTTGAATCCACCAACAGAAATTAAACTCTTTGCTCAAAGCTGCTTCCCATTCCACTGAAAGCTAAGAATTATTTCAAACGCATGGTATATTCTTTTAGAAAAAATAGAGGTTTTAAGAAACCTGATCAAACCAACTCCAGCCTTCCCCAATCCTCACATATCTTCCTCAATGCTGAAATACATGGAAATTCTGCATACTCCTAGCCACCATAAGAGATGGCAGCAGATTTTTATCTGCTATAAGCAAATACCTTGATATTATAAGTGTAGCAGGATCCATAGATCCCTTGATTGAACTCATGGCGGGTGGTAGTGGAAACAACCAGATAGTTCAGATTGGTCAAAAACCTGAAATAGGTTTCAATCAAAGCACTGAATTTCTTGGCCCTGCCTAAGTTGGAGATCAGGTTGTAGTTCTGGGTGTAGAGACAACCAATTAATAAGCTGATCAAAGTGCCACCAATCATATCAATTGGGATGTTCATCTCCTGTAAGGCTTTGAGCACACAAATTTGACTTATACCCCTTTCTCCACCTCCACCATGGACAAGGGCAATTGATTTTCCACATAACCTCCTTTCAAGTCTAGAAAAATCATTTTTTGCCAATAACACACCCTGACTTGTCTTGAACTCACTCCGCATCAAGTACAAACAACAATATTTTGAGAGTTGAGATTGGACTTGTTGCTTGAGTTTTTGGAGAGCTGTTAGGTAGCCCCTGCCATCTAAACATGATGATTGGCATATACCCAGGTGTGTTTCTATGAATCAATTGGACACATGACAGGCCCATTAGACAAAATAATAATCCTCCAAGTGGGTTTTTGATTTTCTTTTTCATGCTTACCTTGAGCCATTTTCAGTTAGATCTGTCATACCTCTCACAACTGCAAACCAAACTGAGAGGCAAGGCCTAACCAAAAGTCTATTATACTGGATGAAAGCCAGTCTACTTTGCAGTTGTTATGGTTTTACATATTACTGTGTGACAGTACCCCCAGGTTTAAAGGCACTTTGTCCCAAGGTGTGTATGTCTGGTGGCACTAACCCATGTCTCCTCTCATGGGGCCATATTCAGGCACACTCCTGAAAGCCATAAGGAGCCACCAAGACTCAGAAGTCTTGCTGTTGACAAACAAAAAACCCAAAAATTTTCCCAGGAGCAAGCCGCGCCCAAACCTTGTCCTGATCACAAATTGAACCTGCAACAGGGTCATCCAGTCTACTGTCATACCTTGCACAACTGCAAAATAAACTCAGAAGAAATTCCTAACCAAAAGGCTATGAGACTGGATGAAAGCCAGTCCACTTTGCAGTTGTAATGGTGTCACATACCACCATGTGACAAGATCCTGCAGGTATGTTACAATCAGGATGAGAGTCAATGACACAGCACGGATCAATCAATTGCAAAAGTAAAGCTGCTGATTTGTAGGCAAATATGATGGATGATAAGGTGTTGAGGCCAGAGTGGGCATGAATGGTTGAGTTGGGATATTTGTGTTGAACCAGGTCAGGATGAGCTCAAGACAATGGTTGAGTGGGTATATGGGTTGGACAAAAGATTTTCAATGAGAACAAGGCAGGGATGATTTGATCTTATAAGTAGGGCCCCTGAGTGGTGGGAGGAGGTTTGGTGTTAGTATTTCCATACTGAAATCTAACTCATTCTACCCTCAGAAAGCTCATTCTAATCCTCAGTTCTAATCTACTTGCCAAGGAATTTCAATCTCAGGGCTCAGGAAAATTATATCAGTATATCTCCAGTAACTATGTATCCTCAGGATCTTCATGCAGTACATATCTAAATATAGTCTAACCTCATACATCATACAGATAGACTCTATAGGTTTGCACATACTTAATCTCCCAGGTCTGTATATCCTCTAAGCTTATTCACCCTGTCTAACCAATACTTCATCATGGTTTATCCTTTGAGAATCCTTATGTACATTCTCTTGCAGATTTTATCCTATACTCTCTCTACTTGGTACATAGTTTCATGGCCTTCATGTAAACTGTACATCCTTCAACTATAAACTCCCAACTTAGACAGGCCAGACCTGTAGCCTTGCCCCAATGGAGTAAGCAGCCTATCCCAATGTAGTATCATACCTGATCAGCCCTCTCTGCTACCTTGAATACTCCCTTGTCATTAAATATGTAGTCTGAGCCCCAAAAAAATCTAACTCTGTTTTAGTTCCAGCTCTTTTCTATTTCAACTGGCATGCTCTTCCTCCTTTCTGATTGTCCCCCAACAAATCAGTTTTCTACTTCTTACTAGGAATTCATCCCAGCAAGTGTCATCCAGGATCTTATTTTGAATTAACTCTTACTCTTCTCCTTGTATCATCTTCCAGTGACCTTTTCCACAAGTCTGTTGAGAGTAGAGTCCCCTTGTGCCAAGCCCTGCCTGCATGTCAGCAGCCCTTGTTACAATTATTAGCCTTGGTTGACTGATGATGATGGCAGCTAGCTTGACTGATTAAAGGGGGGAGGGGTTAAAGTTTTTTTTTTTTTGTTGTTATTTGGGGTGGTAGTATGGGTGGAGTTTATTGGAAGATGGAGTAGAGTGTGTTAGTCAATGAGGGGGTTATCCTGTTTCTTTAGATCCACAGGATGGCTATGAGCTTGTGCAGATTTTTGATTGTTGACTTGCAGACTTGGTGTTTGTGGTTATTTTTCATTCTGATGGCCATTGTATTTATGGGTTGATTTTTGAGTTTTTGGACACAATGTATACTATACTTTAAAAAACCCCACTTATTTGGGGGCAACTCTGACACCCCTCTTGTGAAATAAGTGGTTTTTTTCATCTTTTAATGATGGGTTTAAAATGAAGGATTTGGATTGAAAGCTGCCATTACAAGAATGGTGTGTTTTCTAACTCTGATAAGCCCTATTGAATTTTCAAGAATTCTTGGTGGGAAAAATACAATAAAGCCCCCTTTTTTTGAAAAAAAAAAAAAAAGAAAAAAAGAAAACAACATAAAAAACAGAAAAATTTCAAAATTTCAAAAACAAAATTCCAAAAATAAATTTATCAAATTCATGGAGATTCATGAAAAAAATTAATTTAGGACTTCTTTTTCAAAAAAAAAATAATAAATTTCAAAAAATTAATGAAAATCAACAAAAATCAAAATCAAAATGAACTTGAGAAATGTTGAGAAGAAGGATAAAGGTAAGAAATTTACACTTAATTTAAATATAAAAAAGGAAAGGAGATTATATATATATATAACAAAGTTAAATAATGAAAATCAATTTTTTTAGTGCTTGGATGTCTCAACTTTTACAATATCAGGAAAAGCCCAATGGAACTAAATCAGATTCTCCTTGATTGTTAGAAAATTTAGAGGCATACCTTTGCCCTGGTATCTCAAATCAAGTGTTCATTTCTTTTGACTGGCATGGTAATACCATGGATAAACTTAACAAAAAGCTATTTAACACATTGTCAGCTTGCTACTTACACAGAGCAACCTGTCAGAGCAGAAAAATATATAACAAAAATAAAAATAATTAATAAAATTGAGAAGGAGTAGGTAATCCAGAAATATAATTGCAGATCTGGATTACCCCTTAGAATTCCTGCAAGAACCATGGGGAAATTACTGCAGAAAAGTGTGAAATTTTCGCAAAAAAGCATGCAAATTACCACAAAAAAGCGCACAAATTCCCGCACAAACACACGTGAATTCCTGCACTTCTGCACTTCTGCAACACTTTCCAGCATTAGTCTTAGTCAAGGAAGCCGGGTGCACAGCCCACAACATTATTCCCTCATGCATAGCAACTAATTCAGCCACAGAAACCGCCTGCAAATTAAGCAAAAGGTCAGGTGCGCAATGGATCCAACTCCTGCATGCAGCTGTCAGATCCATGTTTCTCTCACCCCCAAAAAATTAACAGATCCCCAAACTTCAAATATCACAAAAAATAGTAGGGAGTTTGCTTAAAATTTATTAAAAATCATGAAAATAATCAGCAGGTGATGGAAAATTAATAAAAACCCACTACTGATCAATTTCATCAAATAAAATTAATAAAAATCAAAGATACGTGCGGGGTCACCAAAATGGAAGATTAACACATTAGCACATCCTGCAGCTAAAATAATGCATTAGTCCTGCAGATCTGTGATCAGCTGGTTTACAGCGCCAAGAGGTCGTGCTAAAATAGCCCATGACGGCTTCCAAGCCCTAGAATACAAGCCCTACCCTCTCCACTGGCTGTGAGGAAGCTCTGTTTGCCCCAAAAAGGTATTTATACAGTGCCTTCTTTAGCTTATTGTCCCCAAGTTACCTAGACATTTATGATTCATTGTCCAGAAATCTTGCCATCTGTGATCAAATGATTTATGGCCCAGTCTGATATATATTAAATTTATTTCTGAAACCATTATTGATTCATTGAAGTTTAGTCAGCAATCAACCTCACCTTTTCTCTGAAACCCTTTGTCTGAATCCCTGCAGGTACTTTAACAGTAATTAATCAAGGGAGTAAGCTATTTTCTTCCTGCCTTGGCTTGTGTGCCAGATTGCCTGGCCATTTGAGTCATTTAGCTCAATAAATCTTTCTTGAGTAATTCATTGAGGTTCCCATTGATTCCAGGGTTTTAGACGGTCCAAAGTAATCCCCTGAAGAGAGATTGCTAAAGCAGTAAAGATCTCCAGTATCATAATACTGTGGCCCCTCTTTATAACATATTTAAAACCATTTAACAAAACCAATTATACCTTGCAATAGCTCTTAACATATTTTATTATTGGAGCTTTTTACATGTCTATTTTTGGGAATATTATTATTCCATTACTTTATCACTCTCTGTATCTAAATTACTGCAAGGTTCCTGGTATCAGAGAGCTGACACACATACATTCCAATTCTCTCAAACTTTCCAAATGTTATTCAATTGATTATGTAATTGGAATGTTTGAGAATGAGACCAAACATAAAATGTTGCATATTCCACCACAATTTGGCAATTAATCTGTAGCAAGTCTGCCACAGCTTCAACCCAATTACCATATGCTACACCTGTCAGAAGGTGCAGCTTTTTTTTTCATGGTGAGTGTATCACAAATTACAATAAGTTGAAAGCAGACCTGACAGTGTGCAAATGTTAGGGAAGCTTCTCAACACAAGCTCAGTGGGCACAAGTGAGAAGTACCCAGCTAACCATAAGGAATGAATGAAGGTAAGAAGCTGAATGAAAAAGAAGAGTACAAAAATTAACTCCAGTAGGAGTTTTGATATAGAAAATTTTCATCTGAACTAGCAATGCTTCTCATACACTAATGTTGTCCTGGTATTGCATTTACTCAGGTAAGCTTTGGCAAGAGATAGAGAGTAAGAACAAGAGAAGGAAAAACACTGGTGAGCGTTTGAGAGTATTTCCCCCATCCTGTAGGCAGGTTAGTTTGAAGAATATTGTTCCTGCCATGCAGGAGGGACTGTTGAGCTTGGTTACCAGTAATTATATAAGGCCAGGAGCACAATTACTTTACTATTTTCTTCTGTTACACTATTATTTCCTTCTAGTAGACTCCAGACAGTGTAATGTTGGGAGGGGAGCTTAGAAGGCTCTGGAAGTAAGGCTCTAGATGTTACAAACGTTTCACAGAACTAGCCAGATTATGACGTTTCCATCATCTAAATACAAAATCAAAGATATTCACATCCCATACCTCATCATCATTCAATGCCCCAAGGGAATTTCAACATTTTCTTTTCCAGCCGGACTCAGTAATCATACCTCCTGCAATTCCCCTGATGATATTACCATTCTAACATGATTAAGATAAATCCGGAACTTTTTTATTGAATAGAAATGAAAATGGCAGCGGAAGCGTACGAGAGTCAGCCATCAAAGCAAGTAACATGCAGGAAACAAAGTTTTTTCATACCACCTACACACGAATAAGTGCATGCTAAAGAAGACATGATTCCATTTACAGAAGCTAGCCAAAACCGCACTTCAACCCAATGCTCACTATGAGGACAGGATGTCGGGAACAATATGACCACTCGTCAGTCTATCATGCGACATCGGTGCGTATATTTCGAAAATCCTACTCCATACCCTAACATTTTATGTATAGGAAGAATAGTCACTGCCAAAGATGTGGCAAGCATGGTGAACAATGCGGCTACCATAAGCAAACTTCGAACGACCAGGTTGGTGGCTGTCGTTATAGTGACAGTTTTGCGCCTCAGCTCCTTCTTGAAGAACTCCATGGGTGTTTAGCTGGGAGGACGACTCACCGAAGCCCCGTTCAAGGGATTTCATCTGGAGATCAATTGGTCCACTCGTGTCTTTTAAGCATTCGACAGTCAGCTGACATTGCGTCGTTTCTTCACGAGTTTTCAACTGCCCTAAACTTGAGGGTTGGATCTTATAAAACGCAACGGCGTAAACCTGATTGTCAAAACGAAAGCAACAATTCCATTTCAGCTACCTGAGAGTCCAGTTAGGAAATCACTCCTCACGAATACCCGTCGCTAGAGTTTCTTGGATAGACAAATTGATTGTTTGGCCCAGGGGCGCGCTCATACTTACGATCAAACTGCTTGTTGAAACGATGCACCAGTATATCCCCGCTGTTTTTGCAGAGAACATGATGCACCGATCAAGCTCTATAAAGGGAAGTTGATTTCTCGCTATGAACCCAGGATTCTCCGACATCAACATTCTCTTAATTTCAGAGATTCGAGAGTTCATGAAAAGAACTGATTGTAAAGTGTTGCCCAACACGACGCCCGTTATAAGGATAGGGAATAAAATAAAAAATGTATTCAATAGGACGGGACCCAGAAAGCTGCGCCTGCTGGGGGTAAAGCGTGTAGAGTATGCGATGTCGATAAATAGCCTGCGCGTAAAATAGATTAAAAAAACACAGCAAGAGTGAGCGAACAAGCACTGAAAGAGGTTCATGCTTTTGTTGAGCGTTTAAATTTACCTGGAAAACATTAATGTCCATGCTAAGATCCAGGCAGAATAAAACTGTAGTAGCTTTCCAAGGTCGAGGCTTCGTGAAACAGAAGTACCATGAAAGGTCGAAAGTGCAATCAAGAGGAGAAATTTGTCAAAATTTGAGGCACTCTGCGAATCAGCAGACTAATTTTTTCAATGGGATTAATAAAACCTACATTAAAAGATAATATGAAGTTAACACAAAGTGTGAACTACTTTGAGTAAAAAAATTAATGGCGATAAAGGCCTCTGCTAAGCAGCTTTCCATGATTTGTGCTACTGTAAGGACGAGACCGCTGTTGGGAAGTAATAGAGGCGACCGGGGAACTAACACAATGTTTTTTTTTTGAAAAAAGAGAGCCAGTCAAGATTAACCCGAGAGATTTAAATGTATGGGTGGTTTCACAGACCTGCGTCCTCATCCTTATGGGCTTGGTATATTTTGACGACAATCCAACCAAGTATTGATCTTTGACCCGTTTTCTTGGCTCGGATATGCAATAGTAGAACCGCAGATACACACAAAAGTACAACCAATCCATGGAAAGCAAAATAGATGATAAATAAGATGCGCATAAGTTGCCCAAGCCGAGGGGAAGAGATTTGGCTGGAATAGTGGAGCATGCGTGGTGAATCATCCTCCTGCGAGTGTGGTGTAATCGAATTTCCCGTGTGGTTGAAAAAATTGGTGTGCATTGTCAAAGAATGAAGTCGACAATTGTTGCAACTTCATGCTTAGAGAGCTGTTCTCAATTTTTTGGACTGGATACTTGCTGAACACGAATGTCCGCCAGAGTAGTCGTCCACGCCTGCTTGCAAGACCTCGACTTCAAAAGGCGGACGGACCAAGATCCTGCAAGAACACGTAGCTCAGCATATACCCAAGGTCAAGACGCAGCTCAAAAAATTCACCCACTGGGGAATTTGCTCACTGTGCAATTGCACAATTGTTGGAATGACAAGCGAATATATTCTGACATTATCGTGCGTCTTCAAAAGACAGCTTCGAGAGAGCCATTGTGCTTGAGAAAACTTCCCCGGGTCATTTATGCACTTGCATCATCCTCGCGATGCCGTGTGTATAGAAATCCTGCGCCGCGATGCACCATCCGGGGAATTGATTGAGATTGTGTGCTATTCGAAGTGTATATAATACCACAGCTCGAAAACGACAGGTACATGACATGTTTCTATGGGAATTACCATGACCCTCTCCATGCAAAAAAAAAAAAAAAAGGCTCGCCAGCGTTGGATGACAGCTTTTTCAAAGGGTCGTTAATCCATTCGATTTTAGCCAAGCCAAAACTCAATCCCTTAGGCGGGGTCTACATATTATTTACGTCGGTCCCAACGATCCAGGAACATGCGGAAGCGAGCGAACCATGACACGGTGTGGAATTTGGTGTCGCATACATTCCTGCGACACCCGGGGGCATACAGATTTGTGCCACATCTTAACAGCCGTGCGGGCAGAAAACCACGATGACACGAGATGACTTAGACGTGTTGCATCAGCTGTCACTGTTATGGTGTTGGGTGCTCTTGATTTATTACACTTGAATCTACGCAAATGACTTCTGTAAGAACCCAGAAAGAGGTAACAGCGCGCGCTGGCCGCTTGGCTACCAAAACGGCAAATACACACAGCTCCAACAGCTTCCATTGAAGTTCGCCGGGTACGTGTGTTGTGTTGAGCTTGGAACCATCGCTCCTACTCCGAACCAAAGGGTGCGTTCGGCTGCCAGTTGTATCTGTAGCTGTAACTCAGGGTGTTCATGGGCCGGGTTGGTGAAAAAAATTGCTACCCATACCCGACCCGCCAGGAGGCGGGTTATAGTGGGTCGGGTCAGCTGAGCTTAAACCTATGCCTAAGCCGGTGACGGGCTGCCTGTGGCGGTCTTGGCGGGTATTTGCGGGCTGCCAGCGGGTCATTGGGCCCCGTGGGTTTTTTTTTCTTTTGTGAATTGTTGGCATTGGATTTTTTGTACAACTCTATATGGCTTGAAATAATAAAGGAGAATACATAAGGAAATAAAAAACATGTACAAATTAAAATATAGACAAAACAAAAACATGGACAAGAAAAATAAAGACAAAAGAAACATGTAGACAAAAGAAAAATATGAAGGAAAAAAATTATGCTCAAAGGCATGCATATGGAATAGTAATGATAAAGATTGATTTCCTAAAGGCTAAAGCATTATTTGAGCCAGTCCTGTCCACATATAAGCCCTTCAATGTTTTGATATGCCAAGCCACTGCAGATCAATCTAGATCAGGTCCACCAGTGGAGAAAGCCTGTAAAAATCACAACTAAATCAACCAAACAAAATTAAAGAGCTGCTGGAATGAAAATGAAAATACTTACATATTCAGATACAACTGATGACATACAAACAAGCAAGATTTTCTTCACAAATTTAGAAAGGTTAGGGAATCTTAACCTTTTTCATTTCCACCATTCAAGAATGTTAAATTTATCTTGATCCAAATCATCTTGGCCATCATATTCAATGATTGGCTCTTGAAGGTAGAGGTCTAGTGCAGCTGTGGGAACATGAGAATTGATTGTGGCAGTGGAGCAGGCAAAAAACTTGTGGAAGTTTTCCAGAAGGATCTGGCTTGGTTAAATTTCAGAATCTGATGTGTTTGTATTTTTATTCTTTGAAGGTTCTTTTTTCACTCTTGCCATGTTGGTAGACAAGAAGTTATTGTAAAGCTTGTATATTGCATCATGAATGGATCATATTTCAGCTTGAGTTTTAAACATGGTTGAATCTTGTTTAAGAATGAAATAAAGTAGTTCATCCTGTAACAAGGATTAAATACTAAAGCAATGGCAGGAATTTGAGACATCCTCTCCCAATACTTATTTAATTTGTTGACCTGGGCTTGAAAATGTTATTTATATGCTCATTGAAAAAATATTACCAGCTTCTTTCTTGATTTTTAATTCAATTTCCTTCATCAAAATACAAAAAAATTTGAATTTTGAATCCTTTTTGCCTGATAGTATAGTTTTAACAATTCCAAATATTTTCAAGAAGTCCTTTATTATACTAAGTTCCAGCCAGTATCCTTTGGTTTGGAAATTGGAATGGTTTGATTGAATGATTGAAAGATGCTGAAATTCTGAATTGTATAGTAATTCAGATAAAGTCATCTTATAGAAAGGGTTGCAGCAAGTTGGAACATCAGGGAAGGGTCTCTTATTGCGATAAATATTCATTAACTCTACTTCCTAAAATTCTTGCTTACATTTTTGGCTTGCATTTATTTACTTGATAATATTTCTAAGCTGATTAATACCATCTGCAGATATCTCCATTCCACCCATCACTACCAGATTTATAACATGGGCTGCACAGCTAATATGGAAATATTTTTGATTATCAGGAAGTGAATGAATTTGATATTCCAACAACATGAGCTTGAGGCATGAAATAGAAACATAATTGGAGCTTGAATTATCCAATTGAATGAAACATGCCCAGAACAAAAATGAAAAAAATACTCAGAAAAATGCTCAGAAAAATAGAATTGACATAATAAATTTTGGATCTGATTATCACAGAAAAATAATCAAACCTTGTCAATAGTTTTCCATTTTTTCATGTTTTCCATTAACCTTTAACAAATTTCTGACCCAGTATGAGGTGGAGTAATTTCCTTAAATGCAATACTATTTTTGACAGGATTCCATTCTTCATTTATTTAATGGAAAGTTCCAAGAATTTAACCATCATTTTTGGCTTATTTCCAAAGATCTATATTTAAAGCCAATTATGAGGCATTATCATTTTTTTTTGAAATTATAATTTTAGGTTTTCATACATTTCCATGCTATTGTTTTGAAATTTAGTTCAGCCAGGAATTCTAATGATGCCAAAGCAAGTGTTTTGTATTTTTTTTTCATCAAAAAAAAACCAGAATAACAAGACTCCAGGTGGTGGAAGCAGAGGTGTCAGACTACCAACTCCTCCCACTCCAACACACACCACTCACTTTATGGTTTATGGTACCCAACATGATGAATTGTTGAGTTTTCAATGCCCTTCGAAGGCTTTGGGCCTCAAATTATGGAAATCAAAAAATGCAAGAAAAGGAAAAAGGGGGTACCCCTGGGTCAACCCACAATCTAAGAGAACCAACCAAACCCATACCTGCATCCATGGCAGCCTGAGGTGGGTTGGGTTAACAAAAGGTTTTTCTGAAGCCCCTCTACCCAAACCTGTTTAGATACCCACTGGGTTGAGGAATTGCATGGGTTGGCCCAACCCATGAACACCCTGAGAGGTAACTCCCTTGGCCCACCAATATAAAGTTACAGGGGTTTTCAGGGGAGTCAAAGCTTCCAAGTTACAATTTGGGTGTTTGGAAACTGCTGTAACCCCCTATGTGTAAGTTCTATGGAATTTAAATGTAAGTTAAAGCCCCATCAAAGCTATGGAAGTTACATTTACAAGGTCAAAAACTTGTAACTGTAACTTGTTCCATGTAAATTTTGCAATAATTTGTCTGTTCTCATCTAAATTGTCCCTTCATCACACCCACCCATCCATCTCCATAGTTTCCCCCCATCCTATAACCATATATCCACCCGCCTCCTCCATAAAATTTCTGCCCCCCTCTCTTGTATCTGCTGCCTTCCCCCCCCCCTGCCCCCCTTCCCTTCTGAAAATGCCCATACCCCTCCCCCATTCCTATGATCTATTTTCCCCCCTTCTCCATTGGAGTTGTCTTCCTTCTGTACCCCCCGGTCCCATCTGCCCATCCTTCTGGAATTTCTCCTTTGCTTGCCACCCCTTCCAATCCCTTTTGGATCCTCCCCCACCCTTGTAAAAAGTTTCCCCCCCTCCTCTCATCCAATGTCCAATGACAGCATGGCAAGTGTTCCTCCCCCTTCCCCCATCCCTAATTCTGACATGGTTCCCAATGGCTTTCAAACCTTTCCTCTCATGCCAAATGGGACCCAAAAATTAATCACCTGACCAATTCCAAAAATGAAAAACTCATTTAGGTCATCAAGAAACAGAAAAACATGTCACCCAGAAGCCTGGAATAAGGCTGTAACCCGGGGCTTTGGGTGGGGCATGAGACTCAACCCCAACCCCAGACCCTGAACGTGCCCAAAATGCCCCAAAGCCCCGGGTGAAATGTTTATATGGTCAACTTGTTTTTCATTCCTCCATCTAATCATCATTGGAACATCCTTTCCCCCTATTTCCAATCCTTTCAGTCCCTCCAAACCACCCAAATTCATTGATCAAAGCCTTTTTTTAGTAAATTGAAACGGAAACACAAACCAAACTCTACTCCACCTGATCCCCTGGAACTTCATTCATGCTCAACCCATTCCAATACAACTATTCTTCATTTTATGAGAAAAGAAAAAACTGCCCCTAGTAGTAGGTAAAACCAAAAACAAAGCTGGGCCTGGAACTACTTCAAGGAAGCTGTTGATGGTAAGAACACAATTTTTCAGGTTGCTTGTAAAGGAGGAACTTCATGTGGTGCTACCCTCAAAAATGATCAAAGTGGAAGAAAAAAGAACTTCCATGGTAATCTGATGCACATCCATCAAATTTCTCACCCAAAAATTTTGAAGAAGGCCAAGAAGGAATCACACTTGGATCTAGAGAAGTGGGCCAGGACTGGAGAATTGAATCCAAAGTTCTGTTTTATTCAATTATCTTTCCTCTGTAATCAATAATTAATATTCATGAGCTCATTTACTTGTTAATACTTTCCAGAAGGAGCTTAATAGTGACACACTTAAGAATGTGCTGATCCATTTAATGGCCAAGTTCAATCTACCCTTCACAATTCTCCAAAAAAATACATTCCAAGAAATATTTGAACTCATCAACTCTGGCGCCACAAACCCCATGTTCAACCACTTTTGATTAATTTTATCCACTCACCTTGCTTGGGTCTTTCTTGAAACACAGGAAACCATCAAGATGGAACACCTTTCAGGACAAAAATTGATCCCATTTACAACTGATTCCTGGACCTCCCGCAATCATGTTGATTTTATGGTGGTGACTGTCAGCTTGCTACTATTGCAGAGCAAGCTGCAAAAAGTAAAAAAAATAACATAAAGATAATAATAATATAATTAACCTAAGAAGGAGTAGGAAAACCATGAATATTATTACAGAAATGGGTTCTCCACCCAAAAGTAGGTAGGGTCACTCACTGACCCCACCCTTGAAATCCAACTCCTTATATTTTTAAATAATTAAGGAAAGAAAGACCAAAATACCACGGCTCCACTATTGAGCTTTTGGTCAATTAAATATTACACACATATTGTCACATATAGGTTTCACACCTAAAATTCAGTCAGAATTGAGGTGTTGTGTATATTATAGGAGTTACAGATGGAAATGTGTTTTGTCACAATTCCCACATGCAGCCGCGGCAGCCAATGCACCCGCGCGCGGCTGAGACACAGCCCTGTCACTTTCTCAAGGTTGTTTACGCAGCCCTGGGCCTCTGACAAGTATGCAGCCCCGGGCTTCTGACAAGTACGCAGCCGCGGGACTACGGGTTGACAGAGTGACAGGCGGCCTGAGAGGCTTAGGTACCGCGTAAACATGCTAAAACCCACGCAGGAACATTCTACATATGTAATAAATGTTCCTGTGGATAGTAGATAGTCTAAAATTTTATAATATTATATAAAAGTAATTAAATAAACCTTAAACGTATTTTTTATTAAATGTAATTCAAAGTACAAAGAATGTCGAAAATAAGACAATGACAACTTCTAAAAATATATTAAAATATTTTAATATACTTTTATGAGAATTTCTAGACATCAATATCTTTGTGGCATACTTACAAAACTAATGATTTAAAAATATTACATGAATTCCCATGACTTATACTTTTAAGTAATTATCTTAGTAAATCAACTGGAAATCAAAAATAAGGAGTAAAATCAATGTTATGACTTTTACTCCAGTTATATAATACAGAATGAGAACTTACCTGACATCAAGATGTCCGTAGAAATGTCTATTTAAATAATTGTTAAATTACTAAGAACATTTACTAAGGATAATTAATTAAATAATACATAAATAGGACAGATTAGTGTTATTCACAAGTCCTAATATCTATTATAAAGTAGAATAATTCCCATACCCTGAGGAATTAGATTCTTCCCGTGCTATAGCACCAAAAAAACGTGACAGGCTACCACTGGTTACCCTGCTAGCCTTAGTGTCCGTCCCTTTGAGCCCTTGTACCTCTCAGAAGGATAGTATTGGGAATCCAAAAGCTATAAATAAAGAGCTCTTTTGAGGATATTGATGGGCAGAGACCCAGTTATATTTATATCCAGACACCGTGCCAATGTAATCAAGTACTTATAAGAGATAAGTAAGTGATTTATGGCTAATTCTGATCAATAATATCTGTCCTCAACCTTTTTTTATCAATTAAAACTGCTGAACAACCTTATAACCCCAGGATACAGGTTTAACCCATCAGTGCACATCCCAAACAGATACCCAAAGGATTCAATAACATACCAGTGAGTTTCATTATTCTTTCTCTGTCGTGGCAGCTTGGTTACAAGGCCCTGACACTCCACCATGTATTTTATATACATATTATCTTTGGGTAAAATATCCTTTAAACTAAAGAGTCCAAAGTAACCAGGACTACGTGTTTTCATACTGAAATCCCTGAAGAGAGGTGTTAAAGATCACCAATATAAGTGTGGCCCCTCTATAAAAATATTTAATCATCAATTTATTCATATTTATTTAAAACAATAAACCATAACCAAACCACTTAACCTTGCAATAAGCTTAATCCAAATATTTTACAGATTTTTGCTGCATTTATTGAATAATATATTTATTATATATTCTATCACCTCTGGTAGCTAAAGGATAGCAAGGGTTCTGTCATCCAGGAGGCTGGCAGTGACAGAAAATTAAATAGATGAGAAATATGAGCTTAAGGAATTGATGCTTGCAGTCCCTCATATCAAAGGTATTTGTCTTCTTCTTCTATTTTTGCATTCTTAATTTCAAGCACACCAACTGATGATCAATTTTTCACAAGCCAACACATGGCAGAAGTCTTTGCAGAAAAATTTCACAAGGTACGAAATAGTTATGATGCAAGGAAGAAGATATTTACAATAACTTCCAATAATGCCTGAACCAATATAAAGAGCTGAAGCCACTTATTCCATCTTCCCAATGAAATAAGTGGCTTCAGCCATGCAGCACACCTGCTTGGATGTGTTGCGCATGTCATAAAGCTTTCCAAAAAATCTTGAATTAAATTTCCTGGAATCATAGAAGACAAAAATGATTCAATTGAGGATGATCTTGAAAAATCAAATATGGATTCACAAGATAACTATACTTGAATAAATAGTGTGATGAGAATTTTTTACCTCACTAAAAGAACCACTCCAAATTCAATGCATTATAAATAATAAAAAAATTCCACGGTTTGTGTATTTGAGTTTGTTTTTACCCTCAATAGCATGAAAAATTTTAGAAGGTTGTATCATTTTATCAGCTGGTTCTTCATGAAAAAAAAAATTCTTGAAATAAATGTCTCAACAAGTTGAAACTAAAATCTTACAATGTTTCAGCATGCTCTCTTACTCAAAGACTCATGCAAAACTTTCTGTCAAGATCAAGTGTAAACCAAACATTTTGGCTTATCAATTGACAAATGGAATCAAACAAAGAATCTGATGTCTCTCCTTGAACCCCTATCTGAGGTCACCAA
Organism: Puccinia polysora; assembly: GCA_025617555.3. NCBI lineage: Eukaryota > Fungi > Basidiomycota > Pucciniomycetes > Pucciniales > Pucciniaceae > Puccinia > Puccinia polysora. The sequence continues at coordinate 825,401 of CM062630.1, read as the reverse complement.
AATTATCTGTGGTTCAATATTTCCATCCTTCAATATCACAATTCAAATATATGCCATCATCTTGAAGCATCTTCATGCAGCAAGGGTAGGTCTTTAAAACCAATCTAAACTTATTTTCCCAGCCAATTTGATCATCAAAAACATTTAAGTTTACCTCAATAACACACTGCAAAAACTGGCCTTAATTGTTTCCATGAGCTTGGATCCCACCTTCAAGACTTTTTTGTGGGCTACTCATGCCAGTTTTGCTGAGGAAAACTTCAAAATGAACCTTGAAAATATCACCATGGTCTTTTGCAAAATTTCAGACAAATTTGAGGAAGATTTAGGGGACCCCTCAACTAAAAACACAAGCAATAATACATCATCAACCTCCACTAAGAAAAGCCAATCATTTTTTTTTCATTAGCCCTGTATCAGCCCATAAGACCAGCTGAAATCCATGCATCAGACCATAATCCAAGCTGAAATCACCTGGTACTTTGGGGTAGACCCTGAGCCAGAGGGTGTCAACCTCCTAAAATATTGGGCCGTCCTTCAAAAAACAATGCCTATCATGGCTCAAATGGCTTTGGTATATCTTTCAGTTCCTGCTACAAGGGCAGATTCCAAGCAAGATTTTTTCCTGGAAGCAATCATCACCAAAACCAAGAAAAGTTGAGGAATTTCTCTGTCTTAAGACTTGGTACCAAGCCTTCAATTTTCCAATCTAATTTTTCTCCTTTTTGATTGGTTTTTTACTTTTTTCATTAAAAACCAAAAAAAACATATAAACATAAGAAAAAGCAGAAAATGATGATTAAATACAAAAAAAATGTTTCTTTTTAACATTGATTGAAATTACTGTTGTAAAATATTAAATATTGAATTATATATTTTGTTTTGGGCTTTTTAAGAAATCAAATAAATGCAGAAATATGGTATATTCTTGGTAAACCAAAAGGCCCCAGGGCTTTGGGGCATCTTGAAAAGCCATCCTGAACCCTGAGGCAATGCCCTGGGGCATTCAAAAGGGTTAAATACTTATACTGGACACAGCAGGGGTGGCCTTGGCCAGATCCAAACTAACCAAAGGATCCAAGCCAAAGGATGCATCTGCCTGTGGTAGTCAATAAAACTGTGTGAGGTTTTATTTTATTATTTTATCTATTATTTTATAATTTTGAGCTTATTATTAAATTTTTTTCCAGCTGGAAAGAAATTATTTTCAGGTGAAAAATTTATTCAAACTATCTGGCCCTGTGAAAAATAGAATTTAATGAATGCTTTTGGAACAAACATGCAACTAACCCCAGCAATAACAGTAAGGAGCTGCTGCAATAGAAGAATCACAGCTTCCCACTTTTTGAAGACCTTGCTTACCTAATAAATGGGCAGATGGCCAAGGGTGATTTGGAAATTTTTTCAGCAATGGAGATACCAGAACCACCAAAAAAACTCCAAAAAGAAAGCCAAGATGCTTTACCACCAATGAATCTGTGGCCATATCCAGATGGAGTCCATCAACCGCTCCTCCACCCTTGGTGAGGAAGAGACAGCACTAAAATCCTCCCAGTCCAAGTGTTTAGTGCTTTGGGCAACTCAGTGATTTGTCCCACCTAATATTGGAGGGTCTATTGGATCCTTCCCCAATAATGCCCACCCCCAATTTCTATTTCCAGAAAATAACACTTCTTCAACATCAGGCCAATATGGGCAATCCCAAATTTCACCAAATGATCTGGATTTTGAAATTGGCCAAATGCACTGAGGTGTATCTCTCCTTATGACCCAATTGCCATAACACATGGATCAGAATGGAGATGGAGATCATTTGACTTGGAATCTCCATAATCCATTCTAACACAACCTAAATTAGTTCAATGACATCCTTTGAGGGTTTTTATTGCAATATTTTTCCTCCAATACAATTTTTTTTGGTTATTTTTGGTTATTCTTGGTCATTTTTGGTTATTTTTGGTTGTTTTTTTTCTTGAAAAGATGATTGAAAATATTTTATTTCTATTTTTATTTTATTTTTTATTTTCTTTTTTTTAAGTTTTTATTTTATTTTTTTTTTAAAAAGATTTTGTGAATAATATTGTTTTCTTTTTCATTTTTGGTGATGTTATGTTGTTTTTTTTGAGAGATAATTATTGTAAATATTTTATTATTTTTTTGGTCTTTTAAAAATAAACAAATTTCAAGATCAGAAGACAAGAAATTTTTTCTAGAGAGGTGAAGTTATTCCTTAAAAAAGAATATGATATGAGTTTATTTTTTGAACACCAAGTTTAAAAATATATATATATATATATATATATGGGTCAATAGAATATGGAGCAGTTGAAATTTCCCTTGGAAATTATTTTTTCATCTATTGAGAAAAATATGTTATTGTGTGGTATCAAGGTTTAAAAAAATTAGAATTTTTCATAGATAGTTTGATATCCATGAAATCATTATCATTTTGCTACATATTATTCAATGCTTTCTGGTTCATCTGTGGTAAAAATTAGCCCAGTTAATATCAAAATGGAACATCCAGTTTTTATAAAAGAAATAAAAAAGAAAGAAAAAAACAGATAAAAATGGAACAATCTATTTTTATACCAGAAGGAAAAATCAAACTCAAAACTTTAGGATGATAATCTGGGTACAATTGAAAAGCAGGAACAATTTAATGATCAAACATGTTTAAAATTTTGGATTACCAACTTCAATTATGTTGAATAAAAGAAATGAAGTAATTTTCTTTTTTTGATTCACAATTTTCAACAAATCAGTCTTTGATAAATTTCAGAATCTCAAACTGTCCTAGGCAAAATATGGAACAAATCTGTAATAAGTATAAAAATTCAAAAGTTGAAAGAATTATTAACTATCATGCTTTTCCATACATTGAATAAACATTCCTTTGTCTATGACTCATCAAACTCACATACTCAGACCACATTTGATGAGCAATTCTATCCCTGATATCAGAAGTTCTTGATTATTCTTTGTCACTTATACCTGTGGAATGCAATGAGGATTGAGATGGTGTGTATAAATCCTCATCATTTAGATCATTGTGTGCATTTGGGCCATCCAGTTTATTGGGGTCTTCTTTTCTGATCAAGTTGTTAATGAGTTCTGTTACTAAGAGGGCCTCTCCCTGGCTCATGATTTGATACATAAATCTTCTAAAAAACACTGAGAAGAAAATTTTGAATACTCCAAAGATTCTCTCCATGACATTCCTTGTACTTGGATGTCTTAGATTGAAAAATTATTTGTGATCTATAGGCCTGGTTTAATAAACCCAATAAGATGATAAACCTCAGTCATCATTTTGTCATCATTTGGAGTGAGAAAAAATTGAAAATTGAATTCAAATACCTTAAATAAACATTACTGGCCCAGTCCTTCAGGGGATAACTTGTATTTCTGTATTGGAAATGGAATTTTTCATACAATTCAAAACCAGCCCCCAAGTAAAGGTTCTCCCCTGGAACCTTCGGGAATGTTTCAAAGCCTGATAACATAGCTTTTCATCCCAAAAACATCCTTCCCACCCAGGCATAATAAAAGTAAATCACAACTTGAAACCACATATTTATCAGAAATTATGAGAGTTTCACCCTTTCCTATTGATTTAACAAGGTTTTTCAAGGTCATTCACATTTAAATGCATAAAATACCATCCACCGCTTGAATGCGGTCCTTGAAATATAGATAAAAATTTGAATTTCCAAATATATACTAAGGGATAGGAGTATTTACAGTGGGAAAATAAATGAAAGTTTTATTGAGATTAGGGTTGGTGGCAATTTTTCCAATCAACTCTGTGATGAACCTTTTGGATGAAAAAAGAATAAAATAATTGTTTAATTATGAATGATTAGACATTTAAATATTGATTATTGATTATTGAATTATTAATTATAAGTTATCAAATGATTGATAATTAGTTAATTACTCAAAATTAAAAAAACATTTTTACAGTTAAAGGGCCTCAAGGTTTCCATATGAAACCTCAGGTTGTGTTTGGCTTCCAAGTGTATTTGTAGCTTTAAATCCCCTGGCCCACCAAAATGAATTTACAGGTATTTACAGGGGAGTTACACAAAAATTTTCAGATATGGGGCATTGGGAAACTTTGGTAACTCTCCAAATGTATGGTGTGTCCACGGAGTTTGGTTGGGTTGTCAGCTCATTTGTTTTTCTATTAAACCAGGGTTGGGGGGTGCTCAAAGCCACGTGGCAGTTAGTCAACCAATGAGGTTGTGCCATAGACTTAGCTGTGGCAGCTTTGAACTAAAGATGCCAAGAGTTCGGCATTGACTGGAGGCCACCCTGTTGGTCAAAATGATCATAAGGAGCACAGAAGCAGCAAAATTGCTTCTTTTTTCCCTAAGTTTCTCAGCAAATATGTCAAGTTGATGAGCCAACAAGATGGGGCCCTGTTGAATTTTTCCCCATCAACCAATTTGTTCCGCCCATCAACCATGTCCCGTCTAATGACCAGTGGGAGCTGACCACCTGACCAAACTCACTGGATAAATCATAAATTCTATGGAAGTTACACAGAATTTGAACCCCCCAAGAACACTATGGCTAAGAAAGTTACAAGGTTTTGACCTTGTAACTGTAAATTCTTCTGTGAAACTCTGCCTTACCTTTGCCTATTCTCATCTCCTCATTCATAAGTCCATTTCACACGGTGGTATGTGACACCATAACAACTTCAAAATGAACTGGCCTTTCAGCCAGTTCCATAGACTTTTGGTAAGGCCTTGCCTCTTAATTGTTTTGAAGTTGTGCAAGGTATGACAGTAAACCAGCTGGCCCTATTGCAGGTTCAATTTCCAATCAGGAAAAATTTTCAGAGTGGCTTGTTCCTGTGACAATTGTTGGTTTTTTTGCCTTTTAACTGAAAGAATCCTGAGTCTGGGTGGCTCCTTATGGTGTTCAGGAGTGTTTCTGAATATGGGACTATGTTTGGGACAGATGGCTTAGTGAAACCAGCCATACACACTTTGGGACAAAGTGCCCTTAAAACCAGGGGTACTGTCAGGGGGTGGTATGTGACACCATGACAACTTCAAAACAAACTGGTCCTTCAGCCAGTTTCATAGCCTTTTGGTAATGCCTTGACTCTCAATTGGTTCACAGTTGTGCAAGTTATGACAGTCCATTCCCCCAGTGTAAATGCATAATTATATATACAGCCCCAAAAAAAGACCCTTTGTCTTCTTCCACCCCCAGAAAAAGAATCTCCCCCCCCCTCCGCCAACTGGCATGTCTTCCTCCCCTCTCCTATCAGCCACCAACCACCGCTCCCCCCTTCCCTTCCAATCATTACTCCACCCCCCCAAACCCATATGCCCCATCCAGCAAGTGCCCCCTCCCCCTCCCTTTCAATTTCTCAGCCTTCTTTGAGCTTTCCTTCCCCTTCCAAACAGCACAAATCCAACCCAATTACCAATGGCTCCCAAAAACCCCCTCTCCTGCCAAATTGGACCCCAAAATTTGCAAGCTGGACTGATGCCAATGACCAAAGATTGATTGAAATCCTCAAGGCACAGCAAGAACTGTCACCTAGCACCCTCCATGGATTCAAAAAACAATCCTGTACTTCTGCTGCTGCTGCCTTGGCTGGATCCAAGCCCAAGTATCAATCTGCCTGTCACAGTTGTTGAAAATTGGTGATTCTTCAAAGCTTATTTTCCTGTTTGCATTATTTTGAGCTGAATTTTTTTTATTTGACTACGGAAAAATTTATGCACAGATGAAAGAACTTTTGGATTTTCAGGCACAGGTTGGGTTGATTTTCTGTGTCAAATTGAAATGCCCAAGTATTTTTGGAAAAAACTTGCATCTAACCCAAGCAAGAATGGTAAGGAACTTCGGAAATGTAAGAATTTCAGCTTCCCTATATTCAAAGAGCTTTCTTACCTTCTTGATGACCAGATGTCCAATAAAGAAATTGCCATTGCACCTGGCAGGGAGATCAAGATACCAGATCCAAGCCAGCCAATTGCAACAGAAGGCCAGGACACCTTGGCAACCAAAGTTTTAGTGAAAATATAAGGGTGGAGTCAACCACCAACTCCTCCAACCTCTGTAAGGATTCAGATGTGCCAAAATCCTCAAAACCCCAGCCTTGAGTTAGTGGGGTAACTCACCAGATATTTGAGGGCCTTCCCAAACCTGCCACGATACCACCTAACACCACTTTCTGGGTCCAGGCCATAAAAAAACTTCAAGAGAAGTCCAATCTTAGTAAGACCAATTTTTTCAAATCCATCCCAATGCACTGAGGTGTATGTATCCTTGAAACCCAAGCAATGTGAAGCCTGGTTGAGAAAGGAGATGGAGATGTTGTTACTGAGCATCTCCTTACTCCACGCATCCACAAACTGCATTTAAGTCAATGGATTCCATTGATTTTTTCATTGCAACATATCCTAGTTGTGGTTGTTGTTGTTTTTTTTTTTGTTTTTTTCTTGTTTTTTCTGTTTTTTTTTTCTATTTTTTTTTCTATTTTTTTTCTGTTTTTTTTTTCTGTTTATTTTTTTCTGTTTTTTTTCTGTTTTTTTTTCTGTTTTTTTTCTGTTTTTTTTTTCTGTTTTTTTTCTGTTTTTTTTCTGTTTTTTTTCTGTTTTTTTTCTGTTTTTTTTTCTGTTTTTTTTTTCTGTTTTTTTTTTCTGTTTTTTTTTTTCTGTTTTTTTTTCTGTTTTTTTTTCTGTTTTTTTTCTGTTTTTTTTCTGTTTTTTTTTTTCTGTTTTTTTTTCTGTTTTTTTTTCTGTTTTTTTTTTTTCTTTTTTTTTTTCTGTTTTTTTTCTGTTTTTTTTCTGTTTTTTTTTCTGTTTTTTTTTCTGTTTTTTTTTCTGTTTTTTTTTTTCAGTTTTTTTTCAGTTTTTTTTTTCAGTTTTTTTTTCAGTTTTTTTTTTTCAGTTTTTTTTTTTCAGTTTTTTTTTCAGTTTTTTTTCTTGTTTTTTCTTGTTTTGTCTTTTCCTTCTTTCTTTATTTCTTTATTTCTTTATTTCTTTATTTCTTTATTTTTTTCTTTCTTTATTTTTGATTTTTAAATTTATTTTTTTTATAATTATATGTATTTTTTTATTTATATTTATTTTCTTATTTTCTTATTTTCTTATTTTTTTATTTTTTTATTTTTTTATTTTTTTATTTTTTTATTTTTTTATTTTTTTATTTTTTTATTTTTTTATTTTTTTATTTTTTTATTTTTTTATTTTTTTATTTTTTTATTTTTTTATTTTTTTATTTTTTTATTTTTTTATTTTTTTATTTTTTTATTTTTTTATTTTTTTATTTTTTTATTTTTTTATTTTTTTATTTTTTTATTTTTTTATTTTTTTATTTTTTTATTTTTTTATTTTTTTATTTTTTTATTATTTATTTTTTTATTTTTTTATTTTTTTATTTTTTTATTTTTTTATTTTTTTATTTTTTTATTTTTTTATTTTTTTATTTTTTTATTTTTTTATTTTTTTATTTTTTTATTTTTTTATTTTTTTATTTTTTTATTTTTTTATTTTTTTATTTTTTTATTTTTTTATTTTTTTATTTTTTTATTTTTTTATTTTTTTATTTTTTTATTTTTTTATTTTTTTATTTTTTTATTTTTTTATTTTTTTATTTTTTTATTTTTTTATTTTTTTATTTTTTTATTTTTTTATTTTTTTATTTTTTTATTTTTTTATTTTTTTATTTTTTTATTTTTTTATTTTTTTATTTTTTTATTTTTTTATTTTTTTATTTTTTTATTTTTTTATTTTTTTATTTTTTTATTTTTTTATTTTTTTATTTTTTTATTTTTTTATTTTTTTTATTTTTTTATTTTTTTATTTTTTTATTTTTTTATTTTTTTATTTTTTTATTTTTTTATTTTTTTATTTTTTTATTTTTTTATTTTTTTATTTTTTTATGTTTTTATTTTTTTATTTTTTTATTTTTTTATTTTTTTATTTTTTTATTTTTTTATTTTTTTATTTTTTTATTTTTTTATTTTTTTATTTTTTTATTTTTATTTTTTTATTTTTTCTCTTTTTCTCTTTTTCTTTTTTTCATTTTTTCATTTTTTCATTTTTTCATTTTTTCATTTTTTCATTTTTTCATTTTTTCATTTTTTCATTTTTTCATTTTTTAATTTTTTAATTTTTTAATTTTTTAATTTTTTAATTTTTAAATTTTTAAATTTTTAAATTTTTTAATTTTTTAATTTTTTAATTTTTTCATTTTTTCATTTTTTCATTTTTTCATTTTTTAATTTTTTAATTTTTTAATTTTTTCATTTTTTCATTTTTTCATTTAATCTTTTTTTTTTCTTTCTTTTTTTATTTTTTTCTGAAATCAAAACTCATAGATCCAAATAACCTGTAGCATTTAGTGGCTAGAAACCCCAGAGCCCCAGAGCGTTAAGTTAAACTGTTGGATAAAATCCGGAAAATATAATTGGGATTGTTGGAAAACTCTTGGAAAAATAATTTTGATTTTGAAATAGTGGCTTCAGATTGAAACTCATAGATCAAAATACCACATAGGACTTAAAAATTATTCATATTAAAAGATAATTGAACACTTGAAAACTGTTGACACTTCAAAATCCTTCCAGAAAACTATCAGGGAATTCATCTTTTGATTTATTTTCCTCTCTCTTTTTATATTTTGATAAAAGAAAATGTAAGAAATTTAAACTGTCATATTAAAGAATTTGAATAAATTTTTGAAAAGTGTAAATAAGGTAAGAAGTATAAAATTTCACAATGTTTGATGGAATGAGTGACCATGCCTTTGTCTATGCCTTACCAAACTCACATATTCAGAATAAATTTTTGGTGCAATTCTATCCATGAATTGAGAAGATCTGGTGGATTCTTCTTCAGTCATGCATGTGGCATGGAATGATTATTGAGATGATGTGTATAGCCTATAATCTATTAAATCTTGTTCATTTTGTTCATTTTTGTCATCCAGGTCATTAAGGTCTTCTTTTCTGATTAAGTTGTGAATGAGGGCCGTTACAACAACAAATTTTCCTTGGATGTTGATTGGATACATAGATCCTCTAAAAAACATTGAGAAGCATTTTTTGACTACTCCAAAGATTCTCTCTATAACATTTTTTGCAATTGAATGTCTCATATTGAATAATTCCTTGTAATATGTAGGCCTGGTTTAGAATAACCAATAAGAATATGAACCATAGTCATCATTGGGAGTGAACATGAACCTCAGGGATCATTGGGGGTGAGGAAAATTTTACAATTCAATTCGAATACCTTAAATCAGCATTAATAGCCCAGTCCTCAATTAGGTGATAACTTGCATTTCTTTATAGTAAAATTCAGGAATTATTGCATATGGTAAAATTCATTACTTATTCCATACAAAAACAGCATCCACTTTCAAACATTTTCCATCTGTAATTTTCAGGAATTTTTTCCTAGTTTGATTACATAGCCTTTCATCAAAAAACCTTCCTTCCAAACCAGGAAAAATGAAAGTGAATCTCAACTTGAAATAACATATTGTCAAGACATTTTGAGAGGTTTACCCTTTCATATTGATGTAAAAAGGTTTATAATGGTCATCAAAATGTAACTTCAAATTATTCCCATCTACAGCTCAAATAAAATGCTTGAAATTAGGATAAAACTGTGAATTTCCCAATATCTCCTCAGTAATAGGAGTATTTCAAGTCTGAAATGACATGTATTTCCTAATAAATGAAGGGTTAGAGGAAATGTTTCAAATCAAATATGTGATTACCATTTTTCTCGCAAGAATAATAAATTGCACATTATTCAAAATGCAAAAGATTAAATAATTAAATGAACAAGTGAAGAAAAGAAAAGGGTAATCAAAAGCTTAATTTGATATGGTCTCAGCTTATCTCTGAAAGATTTTCTGTATGACCCTATTAGAGTTTCCAGTAATAAATAAATACATCAAAAACCTCAATTTTTCCCCATAGCTGCCCATCTTTCTGCACTCCAGAATCCATGATCTTCTGGAAATTCTTGAAGCTTTTTGAAATTTTCCACATGCATCCCCATTTTTTTATAAATTGGCCTGAGTTTCTGATTTTTAATAATGTCTATCATCCATAGTTTGGAAGACAATGAGGTAGTGTGCTTGGGTACAGGAGGATTTCTGACATGAATTCAAAATTAATTACTTGCAGTAATTACTACCTGCAAGCCTTGGATAGCGATTAAATTGCTGCATGAATGCTTTAATGATGCATAGTTATTCTGTGAAATTTCATTTCATGAATCTGGGTTACTATCTTGGGAATTATCCATGAAATGTCAGTAGTTGGTTAGGCTGGAATGATTGTAAGAAACTGAGAAATTTTTTTGACCTGGTTTGAGATTGGCAATAAAATGTTTAAAAATATAAATCTTAATAATATTTTTAAAAATACAAATTTTGTGAATTTGATCAGGGAAGAGAATGGAAAAGATATTCTTTAAAAAATCAATTGAGTTTAAACAAAGGAGAACCAGCCACCCTTTTATCAAATGAAGGGATGGGTTCCAGTCCTCATGGCAGAGGGTGCTGTATCACTGCCTACACCTTCATGGTGAAAATAGTGTGGTTGCAAATGCCTTTGTGGAAACTCTAAGGAATAAACTGCGCCTTGCAACAAGTAAGGGCTTAACTGTGGCGGAACACTGGAAAGATGAAAGTATAATCAGGTTTTAGGTTTCAGATTCAATGTATTTAATAATCCAAAAACACTGTTTTACTTTCCCTTTCTCATAGAAATTCTCTGCATCTTCCCCTCCTTGAATCTCTTGCTGCTACACACCTCATCAGGTGTGTGATTTCTTGTGTCCTTCCTCCCATCATTGGACTTTCCTCTACTTCTTGAAAGATTACTTTGAGCCTCTGATTCATAGGTCAATATCTTTGTATCTTGTCTTGATTAACCTTATTTCTTTTTCTGTGGTTCCTGACTGAAATTAACTTTCTCTGCATGTTCCCCTTCCAAAATATATTGCCACTACACACCTCATTAGTTGTGTGGATTGTTGTGTCCTTCCTCCCATCATTGGCTGTTATGGTCTGTAAAACCCATCTGGGCGCCAACCAAAGTTTTTTGAAAAATTTCTAAATTACGCGTGGCGCTTAGAAAAGCCTTCTTGACGACAGGCCAAATAAATCTGCGCCAGGCCAAGGTTATTTTGGAGCAAATCAAAGCTTGATGCTTTGAGCTGCCATATACAATTGTTTTTTTTAACAAAATAAATGGTTGAAAGTTATTGGTTGGGTGATGGTCATTTTGGTGCAACCAGCTTTGATTGGCGTCAAGGGAAGCTTTTTTGGGTGCCAAGGTTTTCACCCTGCAAGTCTGACCCAATCAAGCCCTCTGGGAGCCTATCCAAGTCTTTCTGGGTGCACGCCAAGTTAAAATTGGACAGGCGCCCAGATGCGCTATACACACCATACTCTCCTGCTTGCACGCTCACTCAAAGCCTCTGATTCATATTTTTGTGGCTCATTGTGTCCTTCCTCCCATAATTGGATGTTTCTATCCTGCTTGCAAGCTCACTCTGATCCTCTGATTCATAGTTTATGGGCCCAGCGCCCACCCTATCCATCTGAAAAGCATACACTATGGAATCATCCTGCAACTCTGGAAGCAACTCTTCAGACGCGTCTCATATCCAAAAACTGCTGGGTCCAACCAAGACCACCACCACCAAATCCGTAATGACCAACAACTCAGACAAAATCCTGAAGAATTCCAGAAATCCCAAGATGGATGGCTCAAACTTTAACAAATTTAGCAACTGGCACAACTGCATCCTGACTGCTCTAGCCTACAAGGACCTTGAAAAACTTGTACTCTTTGAAAACAAATCTGGTGCCAAAGACTCCAAAGTGAAGCTGAAAAAAAAGAAAGCAAATAAATTCATTTTTCTGAACCAGGAAAACCAAAACTTTACCCAATTCTTCTACAAAATCACCAAGTATCAAAACAAGGCCCTGTGGGACGCCATAAATTCCCAATACACCTCAAATACATGGAGAATGCGGCCAATATCATGGAAAGAATCTCAAAAATATCTTTACAGAACATTATCCAAATTTCAATAAATCTATTACACAAAGACTTCAAACTTCTCATGGAAGTCAACTCCAAACGCTTTGAGGTAAAGACCCTTGAGGCACTGTGGTTTTTCTGAATCCTCAAGCACCTCCCTGATTTGTTTTAGCTCCTAAGATTTCTTTGAGTCAAGAAGATGAAGGAATCAGACCCCATAAATAACACCATATTTCTAGAATCTTTTCTCTACAACCTCAAAATGGAGCTCAACAAGGTGGCTGACCAAATCACTGCAGTCACCCCCTCAGCAATGATAGTTACTTGTTCTGCCATCTCTCAACCAAGATGGAACAACAGACAAGTCTGCAGGAATGGATTCTGTAACCTAGAGACCAGTAAATTTCCCAAAGTGTGCAACCAGCTAAACCCTGAGAGAGTGGTGGCCTACCACAAAGCTGCTCTAAATTGGCTTAAAGCCCCAGGAAATTCAAGTGGCAGGGCTGGCTTCAACTCCAATGGGCAACTGGGACAGCACATTATCTTTAACCATGAAAAAAAGGCTGCACCTTCAGGTAGGTGTAGCACCCAAAACTTGTTTTGGTTTGGTTTTGAATGTGAGAAAAATCTTTTTCTAAATTGAGTAGGAACCCGAGAAAGTTTGTTTGTAACATTTATAAATTATTCCAAGTAATTCTAATGCATGCATGGAATACAGAAGGTATGGAATTATGGGGAATTGAAATTCAATGTAATGAACAAATTTGAGTATACCATCAAGACAAGTGGTTTTATTTTGATTATGATTCAGATTTAACAAAATTTTGGTTGTTTCCGTCAAATTTGCTTGATATTAATATTTTCATCAATTCAATGTTCAAAAGGGAAAATAAGATGTTTTGAAAATACCATGTTTTTTTGATCATTTTGAATACATATGTTTTTGTAAAATTTTTCAATGCTTTCAAAAATTTTCAGTTGAATCATTGATTGCTAGATTAAAGCGGATCAGAGTTAGAAAACCCTCCATTAGAAAGGGGCCATTTTTTTTTGACAAAAACCACCATTAAAAATGGCGGGTTTCTGAAATACACATACCCCCTAACTGGTGTATTTCAAAATGGGGGTTTCATGAAAATGGCAAATTTCAAACATCAAACCCGCCATTTATGAATCATCATCCATACACAATCCATCACGTCCAAAACACCCATCCAAATCATCAAATCCATACCTGTCCCATCTCCATCACATCACACACATCTCATCTCCATCACTTCACATCTCCATCACTTCACATCTCCATCACTTCACATCTCTATTGCTTCACATCTCTATTGCTTCACATCTCTATTGCTTCACATTTCAATCTTCACAAAAATCCCATCATCATATCATCACCCCACATCAAATCACCATCTTTCTCAAAATGTCCCATCAAACTTCTTGGCATCAAGTTGAAAATGCAAAAAAGCTGACTGAACATGTTTTAGTATTTGACTCCCATTCAGAATCCAATTCAGACTCCAATTTGGAATCAACTTGGTTGGCTTTGAATGCTCTATTACAAAAGCAATACATGGTTTCAAGAAGAAAAACTCTCCACAACCCTATTTATGAAAGGCAAAAGCTTCATCTCCTCCCCAAATTAAGCTTCCAGCAACTATTCCAAACTCTATTGCCTTCATTCATCAAAATTTTGGAGATGATTAAAGACCACCACATCTTCCGGAAAAATTCTTCAAATCCTGAATGCAATCCAGCTATCCAACTTGCTTTTGCTCTTTGTAGATTGGGATCAAATGGAAATGGAGCGGCAATTCATCAATTAGAAAATCTATTCCCAGTTGGTTATGGAACCATTGACTCATACACCAAAAGAGTCATGGTTGCTATCCTATCTTTCTGTTTCTCAGTCCTTTCTTGGCCAAAAAATAAAAATGCAAGTAGATATCTCAAGTAATGGAGACAAAAGGCTTTCCTGGTTGCATTGGTTTTGTTGATGGAACCACCATCCCCTTGAGTCAAAAGCCAAGCTAGATGGCAAACACTATTTTGATTGGTAAAAAAGGCAACTGATTCCTTTCTTTTCCAACAACTTTGATAAAACCTTTGATCACACACTGACAAAATGTGTTTGGTATGTTTGTTTAGATAATCCTTGGCACTGAAACTTGTTTGTGATAACAACAAGAAGTTAATATCCCTCCATGCTACCCTTCCAGGTTCTTGTCAAAATTCATATGATTTCAACTGGATGCAGATTGCCCAACAACCAGAGATCTACTTTGACAAAGATCAATAACTTCCGGCCAATTCAGCTTATGCTAGTGGGAAATATGTGGTTCCAGCATACCGGAATGTTTTTTCAAACAATCAAGGAAAAACTGATTTCAACTATCATCTTGCCCACTGATGAGTTTGGATTGAGAATGCCATAGAATTCCTGAAAGGAAAATGGGCCAGCTCAAGGGAAATGAGAAACCAGCTTCAAAATCCCAAAGAAATGAAGTTCCTCATCAACTGGATTATCACTTGTGTCATCCTTCACAATATTTTGGCCAAAATCAAAGATGAATGGGACAAAATATTTAAAGATGATATTCCAGATCCGCCTCAAGTCTTTCTTGTCTCATCTTGTCCCTCATCTTCTTCTATGAGAGAGCCAATTTTTCCTCTCACCCTTGCTTGCTTTGATGAGTAATTTTTGATTTCAAGATAGGTGAAAAATTCCTTCACCATATTTTTTTGGTTTTGGTTGTTCACCCAAGATTCATTGGCTGACTAACTTGGTTTTTTTTTTCTCTTTTGGTTGACTTAGAAAAAAAACACCCTCAACCTCACCCCACCAAACCACCCATCCCTCCAACTCACCCCTCCTCCTCACCCACCACCTCAGCATCACCCACCACCTCCACCTCACCGCTTCTCCTCACCCACCTCCACCTCACCCACCACCTCCCCTCCTCCTTTGGTTGGAGCCCATGGTGAGCTCCCCCCCTCCTCCTCATTCTCCTCCTCATCCTCCCCATCATTGGAGTCTGATCCTTTGATACATCAACATTCAGGACCCCCCCACCTCCTTGGTTGATCTCCCAGGTAAGCCCCCCACATCCTACTCATCCTGCTTTTCTGTCCCCCCCACCCATCCTTGCTAACCTCACCTTTGCATCACTCCCTCTCCTCCCTCTTGCTTTCCCCCCTCTCAATTTCTCCCCCTCCCTTTCCCCCCCCTCACAATTACCCCTCCCCCCCTCTTGCTTTCTCCCTCTCACTTGCCCCCCCCTTGCCTTGGTTGCCCCCCCTCACTTTTGCTTGGTTGGGGGCCCCACCCTTTCCAGCCACCCCACAAGCACTCGCCAGCCCCCCCACTAACCTTGGTCACCCCCCAACCCCCTCCTTGGTCGCTTGCCACCCCCCCCCCCCCCCCCCGCATTGACAGCCGCCAACCCCCCCCTCAACCTCCCCCCCCTCCGCTCCCCCCCTCAACTTGCTTGCCCGCCCTCTCAATTGCTCCCCCTCCCTTTCCCCCCCTCTTGCTCACTCCCTCTCACTTTCCCTTCCACCCCTCTCTTTTGCTTGGTTGGCAGCCCCACCCTTGCCAGCCAACCTTCCAGAACTCGCCAGCCCCCCCACTCACCTTGGTCACCCCTTAACCCCCTCCTTGGTTGCTTGCCCCCCCCCCCCTCCACTCCCCCCCTTTGGCTGCCCCTCCTCTTTGGCCCCACCCCCCCTCCGCATCAACTGTGGCCAACCCCCCCCTCAACCGCCCCCCTTTGGCCCTACCCCCCCCTCTGCATTCATGGCGGCTGACCCCCCCTCCGCGTTGATGGCGGCTGACCCCCCCTCTGCATCAATGGCAGTTCCAGGCCCTTCCTCCCTGGCTCCCCGCCCTACATGAGGCCCGGCCCAATAGTTTTGCCCCCGGTATTTTTTTTTTGATGATGTAACTAATTTTTTTTTTGGGCATAATAAGCCCGGCCCAATAAGTTCACGCCCACACCCAGTAATTTTTTTTATTTGTATTTTTTTTTGGTTTTTTTTTGTGATCACATGACTGACATATTTTTTTGTAATCATTTTTTGACTGCTTTTCCTTCAATTCCATTGCTTATTCCAACACACTCACAATTTTATACTCCAAATTCAATCCCTTTTTGATCCTCACCCAAAGTGTAGAATTTGGCTGGGAGGGAACAAGATGCAAGGAGATGAGGCAAAAAAAATAAAGAGAGGTGGCAAGCAGGGGGCTTTGAAGTAAAAGAGGTAAAAAATTAGGGAAGATTAAATCTCTTTGGAACTTGCAGAGGGGGGAATCAATGAAAAGTTTGTGTGGTCTGAATGGAAACTATGACCTTTTGATCTGTATCCTGCAATTAATGCTGAAAACAAAAAGAAAAATCAAAAGCCCTCACCGGCTGAGTTTGAACTTGCTAAGCAGACAATCAAGCAATTCCATTTCTTCACCATGGAAAAGTAATTTTTCTCAATAAGTCTGATCACAACAGTCTTGTTGCAATGATTGAATTTATCCCTTTGGATAAACTTTCTGATCAAGACAAGAAGGACATCAACTTTGTGACAACTTTCCTTCACCAGTCAAAAAAATTTGTCAACATGGTTGGTCTGTCAAGTTCTTGGGGTGGGAAAATGTGCAAAATTGGATGGCAAAGATTGATGGACCCCTTTGAGTTATTTGGACACTATGTGAAGAAATCATCTATTCAATATTCCCCTCAAGATTATCCTTTTTTCAATCTTACGGCAGAAAAAGTCTCCCCAATTTAAGGAAAAATGTTTTGCAATTTTTCCAGACTTCCCTTTGGATACAACTATGAAATAAAAAAAGAACAATGGCATCACCTCCTTTGCATCACTTGAATTTGGTTCTTTTCCTACTTGCTTTGACTCCTCTACGCATGTCACCTTCACATCCAACTCTTTTTGCAACTCACCTCACATTGACAGAGGTGAAATCTCTGAGTATTACTTTTTACTTGCAGTTTCAACCAGGAAATCAAATGGAAAACTTATTGAAAACATGGAAAAATATCAAGTATCTGATGGCCAATTTGTTTTTCCTGACCTGGGCTTTGGAATTGACTTCCGGCAAAAAGGTGTGGTCAAAATGGTTTGGGCAGCCAATAAGTACAAGCACAGTACTTTTCCTGCTGTGGAGACTGCCACTCATACAAGAATGGCAATTTTAATGCAAATGAACAAAACAACTAGAAACACTTGCAGGGACTTAAGAAGTGGGAAAATATACTCCAGGGAAAAAAATATAAATAAAAAGAAAAAATATTTTTTTATTGGTGGGGTTCAAAATAGTCTTGAGCATTGTTGTAATCAAAAATGTTTTTTTTTTTATTTTTAAGTTTTTCATCAAAGCAAATATATTTACAGGCTCAGAATTGGAGTAATCTGCTTTAATTCATCTACTTTTCTACTGCTAACAATTTATTAGGCAGGCATTTACCACTTATCCTTTTTTTATGTTTCCAGTTGTTCCCTCTCCATTTCCAGTTGTGCATTCTGCCAATCCTTCTCCTTTTAATATTTTTAAAATTCTAGCCCAGCCTTTTTCATCTTCCACTCAGCATCTCATTTTTGCTGATGAGCCAAACTCTTGGTTTTCTGCTTTTTTAAATCAATAGCCAGTTGAAAATACCTCTTCTCCTTTTCAAACTGAAGTTTCTCAGATTGGATTTTTGATTTCACTGTTTTGCAGAGGGGAATAGGAATGAGCTTGATTTTGAAAGCAAGGATAATCCAATTGGCTTACTTGAATCTTTCTTCTCCATGATCTCCTCAAAGCCCAAAGAATTTGGAGTGTTTCTCCTCTTTTGAATGCTACTGGGGTTGATGTTGATGGAATTGAAGGCCTTTTGCTTTCCCTTTGCAGAGGAAGTTTGTGTGTGAACATTATTTCTCTCATTTGAAGTTGATGTCAGGGGCTCCATTGACAAGAGTTTTTGGCCCTTAAGGAATGGATGAGCCTGTTTTTTTTGAATCTAAATCACTCAGGATTAACTGGAAAGAAGAGAAAAGAACTTGGTTCCTTACTTGAGCAGATGTTGATGGCAATGGTGATACGGGAATGATGTCCTCTTCATTGGCCAAGTTCTCCAGCTCTTCCACCCCAGGAAGAGAGGAATCCAAAGAAGGAGGGGAGAGGTCCAAGGTTGGTTTTGACTCCTCAGTCAACGCAGAAGTATACGTGATTGGAGCTGATTGCATTTGAATATCCTCCTTGGCATTGGATGGGGGCCACTCATAGGTTTCTTTTGGATCACCATTGCTAGGCTGAGCATCACCAGCCAAGTCCTCAGCGTCAACTCAATTGGATTTTTGGGCATCAAAAGAGGCTAGGGGGGTGATTTTGGCCTTCTTTCCAAAGATTTCATCCATTTGAATATAAAAAGGACAAATTGAGTCCCACTTATCAACCACCAAGTTGATTCCCTTGGCTTTGTTGGAGTTGTTGAAACCAAAGCCAGTGGAGATTGACATGGAGTGTGCCTTGTTGTACTTGGCTTTATAATTCTTGAATTGCTCCCTCATCTGTTTGGATGACATATCCAACCTACCTTTTGTTTTATTCTTGAGTTCATTGGTCAGAAGGAAATAAACATTGACCTTAGAGGATGGAGGTTGGAAAACGCATGTTTCATTGTCCAATCCAAAGCAAGCATTGTAGTTGGATGGAATTTTGAGCCAGTTTACCAGGATACTGTGATCAGCTATCTTGAGCTGACTTGAGCCTTTGGAAACTGATGGGGCAGGATTGTTGTATTTTGAGTTCCTGGGGGATGTTTGATTTGGTCCATTGAATTGTTTAGTTGACTTGCGGGGGGAGGATCACTGGGGTGCCATTGAAAAATAGGAAGAGGGATGAAGGGATGAAGGGCTATGAGAGTGTTTAAGTGGTGAGAGTGATGATGTGATGAGAGGATGAGAGTGATGAAGCAAAGTGAATAGGAAGATATGAGAGTGATGAAGTGAGAAGAGGGATAAAGCAATGAGAGTAAGGATGTGATGAAAGAAATAAAGTGATGAGAGTGATGAAGTGATGTGGAAAGTGATCTGATGAGAGTTAGCTGGATGTGATGAAAGCAATAAAAAGATGAGAGCAATGAAGTGATAAGGATTGTGATCCAATGAGAGTAAGTTGGATGTGATGAAAGAGATAAACAGATGAGATTGATGAACTGATCAGGATATTGATCCAATGAGAGTTAGCTGGATGTGATGAAAGCAATAAAGTGATGAGAGTGATGAAGTGATGAGCATAGTGATGAAGAGATTAAGAGCAATGAATCAATTTTTTTTCCAATCAGGTTCGAGTTAGAAGGAGGTGGGAAGCCAGGGGTGGATGATGTGGACAGGTGGTGGAAGCCTTTTAATAATTTATTTGAAAAAACCCACTTATTTCCAGGTAACTCTGACATGTCTGATGTGAAATAAGTGGGTTTTTTGATTTTTAATTGCAGGTTTGAAATGGCGGATTTGGTTTGAAACCCACCATTCAAAAATGGGGATTCTTATTAACTCTGATACACCCTATTTTAATTTTTTATTGGTAATTTTTTCCCTGTTAATAGGGTGTATCAGAGTTAGAAAATCCGTCATTTTGTTTGACCAAACCCATCATTGTTAATGGCTAGTTTCTGAACTTCCACAGCCCCTTAACTGGTGTTTTTTTCATTGGTGTGTTTCATGGAAATGGCAGATTTCAAAAACCAAATCCACCATTCATGCATCATCATCCATCCACCATCCATTTCACACAAAACACCCATCCACAACTCCACATTGGCAAATCCATTCCAATCCCATCTACATCCTTTCATAAGAATCTCATCTCCGTTTCTTCACATTTCCATTTAATTGCATCTCCATTGCTTGTTACACTCTTGCTTGCAATCCCCCCAGCTCCAGCCAGCCTGCTCTCACTTTTGACCATTTGGACTATCATTGTGATCTCTAGGGAGTGACAATGACATTTAGACTAAGATTTTGGATCACTGACTTGAATCAAGCAGTTATTCACCAAATTGGGTCTTAGGTTGTCTACTTCAAGATGAAAGTTTTGAGGCTTGAGTTTTGATGCTTGGAAATATGGGAAATCATGCGGCTTTAAAAATATATGTCCATTGAATTAGAAATACAAGTGCTGCCAAGGAATTGAGTTATTTTTATTCAAGCATTTCTTTTCCTTTGTGATGATAATCTGAAATCCAACTGATGATAGTATGATTTTTCTGAACTTATATATTGTACAAGAGTTTTCATGAAGTCTCCTAAGCCAGACAGAAATGTATTGTTATCATTACTGAAGATTTATCTGAGGCAACCTTCATTGGCCATTGATGGAAGTGCACCTACAACGGATCAAAAAACTAGTGTGGAGAGTGACCCTGTCTGTGAAGAAGGAGGCCAATAAACACTACCTCATAAAGACACAAGCATTCGAATCATAACTCCACTCTTTCCAATTTGGAAGCAACAATCAAAACAGTGGAAAAAACCAGGAATGAAGGCTTAAATATGCAAGACTTACTTGATGCAGGAATGAATTTGATCAATAATCATGGGCAAAAGATCAAAGGGATCAATGAGGTGATCAAATGCCTACCAAGTCTGGTCAGTCTGAAGGAACTAAAACAACTCATCCAAAAATTGTTCAAAAAGCTCTTTGCAAATTGCCATCAACTTCAAATCTTTAAGTTCTCCTTAAAGTCTAGATCCAAATTCTTAGAGCTTGGCCCACATTCTTTGCTACATTGAAGCATCAAAGTCAACCTTAAACAATATTCAGTTTTCCCTCTCATCTTTGGAGTCTTTTTATTCCTTTTTTCATGCAATTAAACCCCTTATCTCTAGGTTACCCGTTGCCCTCCTCCTCTGTCTCCTCCTCCCCCTCCTCTGTCAATTGATTGTATGCAGTTTGATCAATTGATGAAACTGCAAAAAATTCAAAATTGATTGTAAATTGATTCATTGATCACAGAATCCGTATCAAAAACAGACGAGTTGGATAAACAAAATCATTATCAAAATGTACTCCAATCCTCTGACCCTTCCAAGAAGGATAGGAATTGTAAAAAAAATAAATTTATCTTTCAAAAATTCAAACAAAGAGTAAAATCACATTTGATCACTTGAAGCTTGGATTGAAAATCATATTGATCTCCTTTGAACTCCCATCAGTCTCAATCAATTGATCTCCGGATACCCCAAGTGTCAATTGATCAGATATCCTAATAGTATCCTTGGAGAGATTTTTCTTGATAAAACCTTCAGATTTAACAAGTAAACCAACCCAAGGCAAGAAAATTAACATCATAAAGCCAAAAAAGGCAAGAAGGACTCAAGATGGGCTTGGAGGATCACAATCAAGTTGGGAGGATACTTTGGACAAAATTTAAGATCTCCATCAATCATCCTCAAATCTCGAATTGAATTGGAAATTTTATTATCAAGATTGATCACTTTACACTGTCTTCAAGCTCCAATCAAATTGATTGACCAATGGGGAATGAGCTTCACAGGTCTGATCCTCAAATCTAAACAATGGAGAGACTGAGAGTGTTGATCATTAGTCACAATTGATAAACTAACAGATTCTCATCAAGAAAAGACTCCTAAAATTGATCAAAACAGTTCTTCTCAAACTTTGTCTCATCCTCCTCATCCTCATTGTGGTAAAGGTATTAAGATCTGTGGGCATTTGGCAAAAATCTTGATCAAAGCCCTCCAAAGGCTTCAAATCTTAATGCCAAATATAATCTAATTCTCATACTCAAACAATCTCTCAATCCTCTGCTCATCATTCAAACCTACCATGAATGATTGATTGCTAATCAATTTTTCAATTGAATGAAAATTGATCAATTTCCCCCCCCAGACAAGGTTTGTTTTTTATTTTTTTCATCCAATCTTGTTTCACCAACAATAATCACATGGCTGACTGTGTTTTTCTTTTTGCTTCTTTTTTTGCACAATTTCCCCCATTTTCTGGACTTCCAATGCTTCTACCCAAACCCTCAAACTGTTATACAACAAATTGAATCCATTCTTGATCCTCAATCCAAGCGCAGTAGGTTCCTGGGAGGGAAAAATATGAAAGGATATGGTTTGAAAAAAATAAAGAGAGGTGGAAAGCAGAGGGCTCTTTGGCAAAATAGGAAATGAGAGATTCCAAATATCTTTGGAAGTAGCCAAAGAAGGGTTTACCAAAAGTTTTGGGTGGTCTGGAAAAAAACCACAACCTTTGGATTTGTAGCCCACTATTACTGCTGAAAAGAAAAAGAATACTCAAAAGCCCTGCCCCACAGAGTTTGGAAAAGCTAAACAGAAGATTGAACAATTCCAATTTTTCAGCTCTGCAAAAGAAATTGTTCTTGACTGCTCTGATTGCCAGTCTCTGGTTAAAATAATCAAATTTTTCCTTTTGAATAACTGTTGGAGAAATATAAGAAGGACAAAAACTTAAAAAGATTTGTTTAATGGCAGGGTTAAAAATATTCTCAACTGTTGTTGTAATCAGAAATGATTTGTTTTTCTTTTTAAACTTTTTATCAAAGTAAATATATTTACAAGTCCAGCAATTGAGTAAGCTGGTGTATTTACTCAACCATTCTACTGCTACCAATACATTCCATGGCTACCAATATAATATCTTTTTTTACCCATCACCAGTTTTTCCCTCTCCTTTTCCAGTCACTCTTACAGTGTATCCTTCTCCTTTTACTCTTTTTGAAACTCTAGCCCTCCCTGTTTCAATTTCCACTCAGCTTCTTATTTTTTTTATGAGCCAATATATTGGCTTTCTGCTTTGGAAAATAAATAGAAAGTTGACAATCCAACTTCTCCTTTCCAAATTCAAGTTTTTCAGATTCAATTTGTGATTTTGATGATTATTGGAGGGGAATAGCAATGAGCTTGATATGGAAAGCAACTAGATTTTATCAATGAACTTACTTGAGTAATGTTTTCTTTTGTGTATTTGAATTTTGTGTAGACTTGCAGAGGGAGATTTGCTGAGGGCCCATCTGGAAAAAGTAAGAGCAATGAAATGAAAAGAATGATGAAGTGATGAGAAGAGAAATGGTGCAGTGAGAGCAATACATTGATGAGAAATGAATCAATGAGGATAGCAACAAAGGGATGAGAGTGATGAAGTGATGAGAGCAATAAACTGATGAAATTGATGATGTGTTGAGGGAAATAAAATGATGAGAGTGATGAAGAGCTGAGAGTGATGAAGTTTTGAGAGCAATCAAGTGATGAGAGTGATGAATCGAATTTTTCCAATGAGCTTGGAGGTGGAATTTTTCTGATGAGGTTGGAGGTAGAACCAGGGGTGTATCATGTGGATTGATGGGTGGGAAGGTGGTGAAAGGCTTTGAATAATTTATCTGCAAAAACCAATTTAATTTGAGGTAACTCTGAAACGTCTGAACTGAAATAGGTGTTCCTTTTCCTTGATTTTTGATGGCTGGTTTGAAATGGCAGATTTGGGTTGAAACCCGCCATTAAAAAAATGGAAGTTTTGGTAAACTATGATGCGCCCTATTTTCATCAAAGACATATTTTTAGAATATTTTTATACTTTATGGTTTTATCTTTGGCATATTTAAAATATTTCAATTCCGAGCATTTAATAGAATAATTCAATAAAACTTTGGGTTTAATTTTAACCAGAAGAATATTGATAAAATGATGCCCTTTTCCCAAAAAGGGGTCATTATATTGATTTTGAAGGTGTTAATTTAGACTGGGACAAGAAAATCAGGGGGAACTGATCAAGGCCCACAGCCACAAAAACCTTAGGATTTCTCCAAGAAATTTAAAAAATAAAAAAATAAAAAATAAAAATACAAGCTAATACTTTTATCAAACATAATAGTCATATACATATATATATAATATGGAAAAAAGATAAATTAAAGAAAAAAGGATGGTGGGTGGGAGGGCCACCACAAAAACAAATTCTGGGATAGGTTTTGAAAGGAACTGCTGAAGGAGATTGTGATGGAAACCACTGCATCATTTTTTGCTGGAAACTGCTGCATTGGGTTTTGATGGTCATCTCCTGGATGGATTGGTGGCTGGGCCAATGTAAGGGCCAGCCCTCCCCTGGTGTATTAAGGGGGGTAAATGCCATTCCAATGCCAAGGAATTTAATGAAACCCTTAAAATAAGTTTTCATGCAATTTGGAATGGGATAAAACATCATTTGATGCGATCAAATTGAAAGATTAATATATTCACAACTTGGTGCATTCTTTTAAAAAAAGAATTATGAAAGAAATCATGCCTTTTGGAAGTATTTTAGAAGAAAATTCATGATAAAGCCAAAGAAATAAACCTAGCCTTTCATGAAATGGACTCAATATTTCTTTTTTAGGTTCAAATTGATACTATCAGTTTCAAGAAAACCATCCTGTTTTCTGTAATTGTTGTCCAAATTTTCAGAGTTTTTGTCCTATTTTTTATCTTATTTGTCCCATTGTTCCAATTTATTGTCCTATATTAAATTCTTATCTCCTCCTTTTTAATATGTATTTCCTGCAATGAAAAAAACTTGTCCTTGCCATGAAAAAGGCTGTCCAGTCTCATAATTTTTTTGTCTTGAATTTTCAGTTTTTCTGTCCTCTTGTTAATTTTGGCGGACCAGATTTTTTTGTGAGAAGAATTGAGTATAAAAATTGTATTGATTTTTTTTTCATTTCAAATAAAATTAAATTTCTCTTACCTAAATTACAGGAAAATAGTTAGAAACTTAGTACTTTACATGATAAAGTAAAAGCAAACCAAAAAAAAAAACTCCAAAATTGCTTGGATCCAATGTGATGGAGGTTGATGAAAACAATGAAAATGATGATCATGTGTTTATATTACAATCTCCTGTCCCTTTTCAACCTGACCTTAATGTCATCTTCAATTTTTGTGCATCTACCTCTACTGGCAGTACAATTGTTGAACCGTAAAGTCTCTCCACTGGATTGTCCCGTTTGGCTTCAGGCTCTTATGTGAAAAAGCCTCTTACCATTACTAGCATGGCCCCCAAAACTCTGAAAAGCAGTGAAGTCTTTCTGAAACCTTAAATAGTTGTTTTTTATGACAGGGATTCCTTGTATTCAAACAAAAATCTGCATTCATCTTATGTTTGGCCCACTTGCACTTTCACAGCCACTTCATCTGGTTTGGTTGGAATGGAAAACTTATATGCATCCAAACTCCCCTCCTCAGCCTGCCATTAGGGCCAAAGCATTATAATATCATCAGAATTCTTCCAGCTATTTGCCTTTTACATATGCACAATTTACAACCTCCAACGGTTTGACTCCTGTTGATGTCAGAGGTTTATATTGGAGGTTGACGTTGGAGGTTGATGTTGGAGGTTGATGTTGGAGGTTGATGTTGGAGTTTGATTTTGGAGGTTGATGATGAAGGTCAATTTCAAAGGCAAGGGGTGTGGTGTGAAGGCCTGCGGTCTGCTTTCCAGTTTAAGAAAAACCTGGACAGGAAACCTGATACAGGTGACCTTTCATATGAAAAAATAAGCAAAGTGCTTTGCCCTAGCGCATCCAGGTTTTGCCCCAGGCTGTCCAGAATTTTCAACAATTTTCCGGCCAGGAATGCACAAAATAAAACTCCAGAAATTTTCATTGAAACTGATAGTAAGATATCTGGACATAAAAACGGCATCACCCTTTACCTGAGTCTGATTCCCAAAAATTGGGCTCCATTTATTCAAAGGAGATGGGAACAAAAACTCAGCCAATCAATGGAGATAATTAGTTAAACTTTATTTAGGAACAAAAAATATTTTATGAGAACCTTGTTTGCCAGAATTTGGATCCAAGGATGATATTTCAACAAGAAAAAGTCTAGTTTGGTCTGAATTTCCATTATTGATTATTCAAATCAATCCTTGGAGCCAAGAATTTCCTCTTTGGATTGTTTGATTCCAATCTTTTAAAAAGTCATGCAAATACTCTCAACCTGAAGGAGCTGATTTTGATGCATCAACTGTTGGAATACTCCTACCTGACACTATCTGAATGGTTTCTTTGTTTTTCTCAAAACCACTCTGTTTCTGTTTTCTTTCTTTCTTTCTCCTTTTCTTTTTCTCCTTTTACTTATCTCTCATATCAGTTTCCATATTACTCAACCATCAGACATGCTCATGTAAATTTTTTCTTCACACGTCTGTCTCACTCACTCTCTTGTTCTCTTCCACATTATGTCTATCACTCACGCGCACCTTGCACTGTCACGGTCTAGGTCACACTATCTGTGACACTCACTTGTCCACTACTACCTGAGGACAGAGGTTGAGTCAGACTGAAGGATTTTTCTCTCATCCTTCTTTTTGCTCCCACCTCTGCGTATCCTCAGGTAAGCTTGGTTTTCTTTTCTGTTTTTCCTATGTTTTCTGTGTTTCACTCTATCTATATATATATTTCTGTGACTGCATAGTATGAAATCTTATCCTTCTTTTTGCTCTCACCTCTGCATATCCTCAGTGAGCTCAACAGGTTATGAGCCCAGAGCGTTCATCACTGCAATCCAGATTCATCATATTCCAAGAAGGATCCAACTCAGTCTAGGGTTGATAAATTTTTTTTTCTGATCAAAATCCATACTCTTCACACTATGGAAGAATCTTGATCCTGCCACCCCGTTCTGAAGACTCCATCAATTATTCCTCTTAACTCTCCAGGCTTGGACTCCAAATATCTTGATTGGGCAATGATTCTACGTATTCACTTCAGAGCTTCAGTAGTAAGCTACCTGCTCAGCAAGGAATCAACAAAAACCAATCCAGAAACTCTTTTGCAAGACAATCTGGCCGTATGTTCCGTTATCTCTAGGTCTATTCTCCCAGCAAATTTCCAATAAATTTGAAAGCACAAAGCAAGCGCGCTGGGAATGTGGAACGCCCTGAAAGAAGCCCACCAGCACAGCTTGTCGGGCGGAAGAATGTATTGGCTCAGGAAACTGCTCCTCACAAAGCTGAACGACAAGGATATGCCCACTCACCTCACAGAAATAGTGTCCTATGGAGAGAAGCTTGGTTCCCTAATTACTCCTGAAAACCCTCTAACGGCAGACAATCTCCAATCAATGGCAATTCTGCTTTCTCTGCCAGAAAATTGGCTCGGATGTGTATCCAGTATGATGAACAAAGAATTGGTTCCATTGTGCAAAATAATCACCGCACTGAAACAAGAACATCTAAGGAGACAAACTCAAATTGAAGATGAAACAGTACATTCAGCCAATGCTAAATTTGCAACAAAAGCGCCGTCAAAGAAGAAATCTGATCAGAACTCAAAAAAATACGCCAGAATCTATTATTTCACCAATTGCAAGACAAAAGGAACCTCCTTCTCAAGATGTCCAGAAGTACTTTGAATAATCAAAAAATCCAAAAAGAGGCCCAACAACAGAGGAACAAGACCCAAACCATCAAACGTGAGTGCAAGCAAGGCAGTTGTCAAAAAAAAATCAGAAGAGGATGAGTCAGACGATTTTTCTGACTCACAAATCATTGTGCATGCCGGCTCTACTACCTGCAATCTCACTCACTCAACCGTCAATCTGAAGAGAGATTTCAACCTGGACTCCGGCTGCTCCGTTTCAATGACCCCTTACGAGTACCAGGTCTTCAACAGGAAGACAAACCTCACACCCATTCACCTTGCCAATGGCTCAACCATCACTTCTGTCTTGGAAGGATCCCTCAGTCTCCCTTTTTGTTGACTCAAATCTCTTGTGGTGCCTAAACTGAACAAACCCCTCCTGTCCGTCTCAAGTATTTGTGACTCAGGGTTCATTGTTGTGTTCTCCAAAGACGGGTGCGACATCTCTGAAAAGAACACCAAAGATCTGACCAACTCGACTCTCCAATTGGGTTATCAAAACGGAAACTTCTTCTACCTTCCAAGACAAGATGTGGGCGGCCACAATTCTATGTCAGCGACTGTTCCACACTCACCTGACAATAGTCTTTTTGGCTACCATAGCAGAATCTCCCATTTGAATCTCAAGTCTCTCAAGAAGCTGCTGAAGTTGCAGAACATCTCACCGCTGCCGTCAAACAATCTTGAGGTCCAGCAATGTCCCATCTGCTTTGAATCAAAAATGACTCAAACCCCCTTCCACGCTTGCCTCAGCTATAGGTTGACAAGACCAGGACAAATCATACACTCTGATGTCTGCAGTTTTGATACCACATCTCGTGAGGGGTACAAGTACTTAGTTACCTTTATTGACAACTTCTCTAAAGCTCTCTTTGCGTACCCCATCAAGAACAAATTGGATGTTTTTCAATGCACAAAATTTTTTGTTCCTTTCTTTGAAAATCACTATCAATCACAAATCACTTCATTTTGTACCGACAATGGAGGAGAATATCTAAATCACCCTTTGAAAACCTACATTGAGTCTAGAGGCACAACTCTTGATCCTGGTCCACCACACTCCCCCTAACTCAATGGTGTAGCTGAAAGGTCCAACTGGACCATTTGCAACATGATACGTGCCTCCCTCCTGTCCTCGCATCTGCCCAAATCCTTTTGGGCGGATGCCCTCCATCATTCAATCTTTGCTTTCAATTATTTTCCTTGCAAGAACCCTTCTGGGTTTGTCTCACCAAACTCCCTTCTCCTTTGCAAAGATATTCCACTATCCTATCTTCATCCATTTGGGTGCATGGTGTGGTAGAAAATCCCCAAACCAAATCGCTCCAAGCTTGACAAGAAAGGGAAGGCCGGCATTCTCCTATCCTATCTCCCCAACGGTAACAGGTATTGCATCCTCAATCCCCAAAGCCGCAAGGTGATTAAGTCTTGGGACTGTATCTTCAATGACACCGTTTTTCCCTATGACCGACCTTC
Source organism: Puccinia polysora (assembly GCA_025617555.3). Taxonomy (NCBI): domain Eukaryota; kingdom Fungi; phylum Basidiomycota; class Pucciniomycetes; order Pucciniales; family Pucciniaceae; genus Puccinia; species Puccinia polysora. The sequence goes on along the minus strand of CM062630.1, from coordinate 796,442 downwards.
CAATACCGACAAGGATCCTATGGTGACTCCCATGCCTGACCTTTCACTTATACCAACCACTGCGTATCCCCTCCCGTCCACTGACACCCCGGGAAATGAAAGTCCAAGATCACCACCTAAAAGGCCGTCCTTTTGTCCATCACACAGTCCCCCCGTCATTAACCCTAACCCGGCTCCCGTGTCCACAAACTATTGTCCAGCTTCATCGTGGCGGCCATGCTCTACCAGCGTTGGTTCATCCGGATCCAACTGGATGCTGTGCCTTCCCTCCCTTCCTGATCCCCTCTCACCACCCTCCCCTCCTTCCTCTCCCCGTCCCGCTCACAAGCTGCAGTTGCCTCCTCACCTTTCTTTGTCTCTTCCTCCTGTTCCTCCCTCTCCACCATCTGTTCCTGCGACGGCTCCTCTTCCCACTCCCACAGTCAGCCTTCCCGCCGGCTCCCCTCCTGTCCAACTTTCCTCGAGACGCCGCCAATCCCCCTTGCAGTATGAAAACTTCTCCAAGTCTGTTTCCGTGAAGGAAAATCTGGTCCCCCCGAAGACGTGGAAGAAACTCCTCAAGTCACCACATCGCCATCAATGGATCCTCTCCGCCAAAAAGGAAATGTCCTCGCTTCAAGGCATGAAAACCTGGAAGCTTGTCCCGCAGCCCACCGGTAGGAAGGCTATCCGCTGCAAGTGGGTCTTCAAGGTGAAGCATTGGGAAGATGGTTTGATTCTGAAACTCAAGGCAAGACTTGTGGCCATGGGTTTTTCCCAAGTGCAGGGTCTTGATTTCTCTGAAGTCCTTGCACCAACTCTCCAAATGGAAAGTCTACGTCTTGTCTTCTCTCTGCTTGGTCACAAAGATTGGATTGGCCGTCAAATTGATTTCAAGACTGCCTTCCTGAACGGTTGTCTGGAAGAACCCGTCTATATGTCCCAAACACATGGATTTGAAGATCCTTTGCACCCAGACTGGGTTTGCAAAGTCTCACGCGCAATCTATGGTCTTCGCCAATCTCCCCGCCAGTGGAACCTTGAACTAAGCTCCGCGATGATCTCCCTTGGTCTGGCACAATCCTTGTACAATCCTTCCCTCTACTACAAGATAGAAAGTAATACTCTTGTAGGCGTGGTAGCTGCCCATGTCAATGACCTCGCTGTTGTGGGAATGGAAAGTTTTGTGAAGACCTTCATTGGCGAAATCAGCGGTAAGTTCAAAGTTGGCTTGGACAAAGATCTCCATCTGTTCCTATTGCTATCCATCCGTGGCGACAGGAAGGCTAAAACTGTCTCAGTCAGCCAGTCCCACTATATTGAATCTGTCCGCAACCATTTTCTCTCCCCTGCCAATTCCAAGTCTGTCAAATCCCCGACATCAACATCCTTCAAACTCCTACAAAAGCGGCTACTGGACTCTCCAGCAGCCGCTCCCAAGTACAACCAGCTTATCAGTTCTCTACTCTGGATCTCCCAATGCACCTGCCCCAATGTTGCCTTTGCTGTCAACAAGTTATCCCAGTTCCTCCAGAATCCCTTGCTCAATCACTGGCACGCCGCGGTACGGGTCTTACGGTATCTCTACAGCTCTTGCAATCTGCGGCTTGTCCTTGGTGGCTCATCACTCAACCTTACTGGCTACACCAACTTGGACTGGGCTGAGGATTCTACCAACAGGAGGTCTACCTCTGGGTACACATATTGGCTGGGCGCTAACACCATCTCCTGGAAGTCAAAGAAACAACCAACCGTCTCCCCCTCCAGCACCAAGGCGGAATACAAAGCCCTGTCCAACGCGTGCAAGGAGGGTCTCTGGCTGGGCAATCTGCTATCAGAACTCCGCCTTCGCGGTTCCTCCCCAGTCTCTCTTTTCGTCGACAACAGTGGTTCCAAGGCTTTGGCAAAGAACCCTCTCCATCACTCCAGAACAAAGAATATTAACACCAGGCACCATTTCATCCGGGGATGCGTAAATCAATACCTTTTTGAAGTTTGCCACATATCCACCAATGACATGCTTGCTGATATGCTCACAAAAACTCTTCCCAGGGTTCTACTACAAAGGCATTGCTCCTGTTTTGGCTTGGTATGATGTGTTCAGCAAGGGGGGGTGTTGGAATACTCCTACCTGAAACTATCTGAATGGTTTCTTTTTTTTTCTCACAACCATTCTGTTTCTGTTTTCTTTCTTTCTTTCTCCTTTTCTTTTTCTCCTTTTACTTATCTCTCATATCAGTTTCCATATTACTCAACAATCAGACATGCTCATGTAAATGTGTGCTTCACACATCTGTCTCACTCACACTCTTGTTCTCTTCCACATTATGTCTATCACTCACGCGCACCTTACACTGTCACGGTTTAGGTCACACTATCTGTGACACTCACTCGTCCACTACTACCTGAGGACAGAGATTGAGTCAGAATGAAGGATTTTTCTCTTATCCTTCTTTTTTCTCTCACCTCTGCGTATACTCAGGTAAGCTTGGTTTTCTTTTCTTTTTTTCCTATGTTTTCTGTGTTTCACTCTATCTATATATATATTTCTGTGACTGCATAGTATGAAATCTTATCCTTCTTTTTGCTCTCACCTCTGCGTATCCTCAGTGAGCTCAACATCAACTCCTTCAAAATAATAAAAATTTATTTTTTCTATCAAAATGAATTTTTGGGGCGTATCAGCATTAGCAAACCCACCATTAGAAACATGCCATTTTTTTGGCCCAACCCGCCTTTTTTAATGGCAGTTTTCTGAAATACACATACCACCTAACTGGTTTATTTAAAAATGGCGGGTTTCAAAAAAATGGCAGGTTTCAAGCATGAAATCCGCCATTTTTATCACAACCCACCCAAAGATAGATCATCATCATCAATAGAAAATCAACCACAACAGAAAAACCATCATAATCATCAACTCATCAATTAATCATCCCATCCTCATCCTCAATCTTGAAACCTACCTCATCTGATTTCATCAATCCCAATTAATTCATCCCAACCCAGAAAACTAACAAAAAAAACAACAACCCTCAATCTCATACTTGTCAAGATGGTTACCTCAACAATTGAAACAATCTCATCTGTCCTCACGCACCCAAAAGACTCAAGATCATCCGCAAGAATGAATGTGAACATACTAAACCATGTGTCATCCTGATCAGATTGTACCTATCAAGCCCTTTGATAGATTTTACAAATGGAACAGTGGATAGAGGATTGATTAGATTCATCCATTTAGGTCGGTTGATCAATCTCTTGAACTTCCTGTGGTATTTTAAATTTGAGATGTGATTCTCCATCTCTCAATCAAGCGTTTCTGAAAGCATTTATTTGTAATTGGTGTTGCAGAAAACTTCAAAATGGATTATTTTGGAAGTTTGTTCCTATATGTTATCCCACTCATCATCCAGGCTGAATTGTTCCATTTAACGCTCTCAATCATAATAAAGAATGGTCAGATCACAACCAGAAACAAGCACAAAGAAGACCAGGATGGGAAGCAGGAGCAGGAGAATAACCAGCAGATTGTTTGTGATGGTGATCAGGATCAAGTTGAGGTGATTTCTGATTTCATCACAATTTGTACAATATAATTGATCCTTCTTCCAGTCAAACTCAGTCTGTTGCTCTACTCACTGATGAGCCTCAAGTACCATGCCATGTCACCTTTTGCAAGGATTCCCAGACAATCCCTTGTTGAGTCAAAAGAATTCATTACCAGTCAAGTTGGATCAAATCAATTTCAACCAATGTTAACCTCCCTTTTGATCACCCCATTGTGCCAATAGTTTTACTCAATTTTGGAATATTCATTGGCACAATTTCCAGAGGGAAATATTCATCCATCCCAGTAAGGTCCCTTTCAGTTTTCTTCTAGTCTGTTACCTTGGTCTCCAACCCAACTCAAAGATTGTCAGACTAGGTTGGATCTTAGGCGCGTTTAGTGTTTCTGGAGCAGTTGGCGTCTGACTTGTACATAGAAAATATTATCTTTCCTCCACACCTTCTTCCAAGCATCATATAACTACAATAACCAAATATTCAAAAAAAACCCCAAAAAACATTTAAAAGAGCTTGTAGAATCTTTTCCTTTTCTTTCCATTTCCTCAGAGCAAACACCTGAGCGCCACAAATACAACATCTCTTAAAACACTCGCGTCCAAACTTAATTCTTGAATTCCTTCAATCCACTCTTTGATCAATCAACTTGATTGTCAAGCCCTTGGAAAAGATTGATGATACAGGAACCAAGCTAAAGGGACTTGTCTGATAATCATCCAAGCTTTTATTTATTGTCTCAATTGCCAAGCCCTTGAGGAATATTGAAAATCCAGGAACTGGGCTTGATGGACCATCTCTCCTATGTTTTCTCCCCCTTCTTCTTCTCTCAATTTATTCTAATCCTCATGCGCGCTTGTGCATTTTGTTCTCCTCCTCAAAAGAAAAAACACACAAGATCAATAAACAGAGGCTTCTGAGAAGCGCAAAATCACCAAGAGACCAATCCCCCACCAATGGAGTATGATGGGGTTTTCTAGACTTGGATTACTGCGGTTGGGGCATGTCTTTTTCATGTTGGAATGGCGCGCCGCTTGCTCTTGAATTGGTCAAACTTTGAATCAATTGATTGAAAAGAATTTTGCAAGCTGGGAAGTGATCAGAAAGTACAATGATCCACCACCCCATCATCCCTCCCGACCTCCCTGGGGTGTTTTAGATTTCCAAAAGAAGAGCAAATATGATATCAAGGTGAAAGGAAACAAGATTTTGTTGGTGACAAAAGTGAATGCAAAGAAAGAGGAAAGAAAAGAAAAAAGAAAGAGGAATGGGAACAATGAAAATGGTGATTATATGAAAGAGTAAAGGCCTCCAAGTACTGGTATCGCTAGGTCACAATTGAAGTGGTATGAAGCCAAATCAGGTCATACCAAGTTGGGTATAAGTCAATGTACCTGTGATCAAGGGAAAGCGGCAATGGAAGATATAAATAAGCCCAAAAAAGAGAGAGAGAGGGGGGGGGGTATGAAAGGGTCCGAGTTTGATTGTAAGATTGAGTAGATCAATATGGAGGAGAGGGGTCTCAAGATTTTTAAAGTTCAAGGACAGAAGATGGGAGAACAGACCAATGAAGAGGAAACTGCGGTGGGATGTGGTGCCTCTTTAGAGTGTTCAATTTATATACCATATATGAAAAAACCCACTTATTTGCAGGTAACTCTGACGCGTCTGATCTGAAATAATTGTTTTGTTTTTTTTTTTCATTTTCAATGGCAGGTTTGAAATGGCGGGCTTGGGTTGAAAAAGGCCATTAAAAAATGGCAGTTTTTCCTAACTCTGATACTTCCTATTTTGTATAGGGCATTATTTTTCTCAAAATCATGGTTGTTCTACATCTGCGCACCATCACTTCCACATGAACAGATATTTTATTTCACATTTTTTTCATGAGTTTAATTTTTTTTGAATTATGAAGTTGAATTCAGTTTTATTGGTCTCTTGAAAACTTAAAATCTATCTTTGATAATTTGGGGAGCAATAGAACCCCTTCAAAAATTTAATGAAAAAATGAAAAAAAATAAAAATAAAAACCAATTTCATGAGAATTTTGGATCCTTTTATTTTCCTTTAGAGCTTTTTTTTGGTGATTCAAGCTCTCATAAAATTGAAAAAACAACCAAAGATATTTTTTATTCTTCTTTCAGATTTTTTAGATGTATTTTTTTACCTTAGAAAACTCATTCAAAAAATCAAGAAAAAATCAAAAAAACAAATCTTCATTGGCCTTTTTTATCCCTTTATTTTACTTCCTAATTAAATTTTTGTATTTATTCAAGCTCCCAGATAGATAAGAAAATGAAAAATCTTTTTGATATTTTTTGGAGATCCAAAAGGCAATGAAAATGATACAAAATGCGCTGAGAAATTTGTTTTTTTCTTTTTGTATTTTTTCATTTTTTGAATGAATTACTTAAGGTAAAAGAATAAATCCAAGAAATCTTCAAAAGATATGTTAAAAAGCTCACTTTTTGTTGTTTCATATTCCTGAGTTCTTGAATCAACAAAAGAAGAATTCAAAAGGCAAATAAAAGGATCCAAAAGTACAATGTGAAATTTTATTTTTTTGATTTTTTGAATAAATCTCCTTAAGGTAAAAGAATACATCAAAATAATCTTAAAATAAATATGAAAAATTTATTTGATTGTTGTTTCACTTTATTAGAGCTTGAATGAACAAAAAAAATAAATTAAAAAGGCAAATAAAAGGATCCAAAAGTCCAATTTTAAACTCATTTTTTTGTTTTTTTGTTTCTTTGATTGAATTTTTGAAGGAATTCTATTGCTCCAAACATTATCAAATATTTAGTTTAAAAGCTGAAGAGAACCAGCTTGCAGACTGCGGCTTCAGAATTGAAAAAAATTGAATTCTTGAAACAACTGTGAAATAAAGTATTTTTCCATATGGGACTAATGGCACACATATGGAAAAAACCCATGATTGAAAGTATTGCACCTGTGACAAAAATAATTCCAATTTCATATTACCTTTTTTGGGTGAATAATCACCAATTTACTGTAAAAATTCCCAACGCTTTTACCAAAAAAGAAGCTTAAGCCAATGGGAACTCCAACTTCACCATCTAATGTAAGTGATGACGTTCAGCTCAAATCATCTTAATTAAAGGGATAAAGAAAGACATCCTACTGAAAGAAATTCAACCCCAAAAGCCATCAAAGATGGGGCATTGATTCCAGCGCTGAAATTTTTGAAGAAATCATTGATGAGCAATTCTTGGGTGATGAAATAGAGTAATTCTACAAAATTTAGAACATATATACCAAATACACTACCAATACAATTTTCAAACTGGTTAAATCCCAAGTGGAAATTCATGATCTTAAATTTTAAGACCAAAAGCTTCATTTTTAAGGGAGAAATGGGTGCTTCAAATGGAAATAAATTGAGAAAATAAATCAGATTAAAAAATACTGATGATAAGAAGCTGGATTCTCAGTTGAATTCAAGCTGGATTGAGCTGCATTTTGGAAAAAAGGATCAAGACCAGAAAGAGAAGGACTGAGTGGCATGAGAAAAAAGTGAAAGGTTTTCTGAGATTTTTCATTTTTTGGGAGTGGTAGATCCATGGAGGAAATGGAAAAAATAACTCAAATCCTTTGGTTTTAAATGAATTTCTTGATCCAATTGAAACAATAAAAAAATAAGAAAGGTTTTAAGACTATTTTCAATTCCCCCAATAGAAAGATATGTGTTATTTTTATTAATATTTTTTTCAATAGAATAGATCCTCTGACTATTCAAGCTCTGGCTTGGGTTACTGTTCCTTTGGCTGATGCACAGAGAAATATCCATTCTGGTACAAGGGTCCGGCTCAAAAGTAGGTAAATTACAATGCTTTTAGTACTTATCAGTCCAAAGAAATTTGAACATAATTTGATTTCTTAAAATAAATTCCAAGAACTCAGTCAGGACACAAAATTTACATTCAGAAATATTATATTTCTCATATTTTTTTATAATTTGTCAAGTTTACTTCTTTGTTGGAACATCCAAGAGAATTCAGTGTGAACAGATATCATCCTTTTCAAAATTTAGAGGTTTTTTAGAAGACATGGGATTTACAAGTGATGTGAGGGGAAAAAACAAAAGAAGTTAGGAAAGCTGCATATTTCAATGAAGAAAAGGAGGGGATTGGTGTTTCATTTATGGCTTTCTTGATGGATTCAAAGGGAATCCTGGCCAATTTTCAAATAATTTTTCATAATTTCTGAGAGAACTGGTCAGATTTTGAATTCAGAAATTTGAAATCTGGGGGGAAGCTCAAACTTTGGATTTCATAATTTATTTGCAAAAAAATTCAGAAGGATGCATCAATTCTTTTTTATAAAGTTGCCTGCATCTTTCAAGCCCACGTTTTCAAAGTCCCACAAGATTTTTTTTTGGTGAAGGTGGATTGTAAAATATTTGATCTGTTTCTCCTCTTCCCTGTTGAATTGATTCATGGGTATGAATTTGATTATTTTCTCAACCAAGCTGTGATAAGGCAAATCCAGAACAAAAAATTTTCCAGAGATGAATAGATGGAACAGCTGTATTCTTCTTTTTTTCAGGTAGGGACTCATTGAGGGTGGATGTCATATTAAGTCTTTTTCTTTTAAGTATTGAAGCCAGTTTATAGATCCAAAGGCCAAATTTTACTGCCAGAACACATTAATTTTTTGTTGGGACCATCCTCATGGGCCTTGAAAGAGATTTTAGAAAATCTCTTTTAATCCCTGTTTCTCTGAAAAGCCATATTAGGGCGTATCAAAGTTAAGAAAACCCACCATTTTTTAATGGCATGTTTCAAACAAAATCCACCATTTAAAACCCGCCATTAAAAATCAAAGAAAAAACTTCTTTCACATCATCAGTGACAAAGTTACCTGGAAATAAGTGGGTTTTTTCAAATAAAGTATTTAAAGGCTTCCACCACCTGTCCACGTCATCCACCCCTGGCTGCCACCTCCTTCCAACTACGACCTCATTGGAAAAAAAATTGATTCATCACTCTTCATCTCTTCATCACTCTCATCACTTTATCACTTTGATCACATCCAGCTAACTCTCATTGGGTCACTATCCTGATCAGTTCATCACTCTCATCTGTTTATCGCTTTAATCACATCCAGCTAACTTTCATTGGATCACTATCCTGATCACTTCATCACTCTCATCTGTTTATAGCTTTCATCACATCTAGCTAAATCTCATTGGATCACTTTCCTCATCACATCATCACTTTCCTCATCAATTCATCACTCTCATCACTTTGTTGCTTTCATCACATTCTAACTCTCATTTCTTTATCCCTCTTGTCACTTCATCACTCTCATCTCTTCCCATTCTCTCTGCTTCATCACTCTCATCACTTTCACCACTTAAACACTCTCATAGCCCTTCATCCCTTCATCCCTCTTACTATATTTAAATGGCCCCTCATCAATCCTCCTCCCGCAAGTCCACTAAAAAATCCAATGGACCAAAGCAAACATCCCCCAAGAACTCAAAATCCAACAATCCTCCCCCATCAGCTTCCAAAGGCTCAAGTCAGCTCAAGAGAGCTGATCACATCATCCTGGTAAACTAGCTCCAAATTCTTTCCAACTACAATGCTTGATTTGGATTCAACAATGAAACACATGTTGGCCAACCTCCATCCTCTAAGGTCAATGGTTATCTCCTGATGGCCAATGAACTCCAGAAAAAAACAAAAGGTAGGCTGGATCTGTCATCCAAACAGATGAGGGGCAATTCAAGAATTATGAAGCCAATTACAAAAAGAGCCAATCCATGTCAATCTCCACGGGCTTTGGTATCACTGACTCCAAAAAAGCCAAGGGAATCAACTCAGTGGTTGATAAGTTGGACTCAATTTGTACTTTTTATATTCAAATGAATGAAATATTTGGAAATCAGGACACCATCACCCCCCTAGCCGCTTTTGCTGCCCAACAATCCAATTCAGTTGATTCTGAGGACTTGGCTGGGGATGCTCAGCCTAGCAATGGTTATCTCAAAGAAACCTATTAGTGGCACGCATCTGATGCCAAGGAGGATATTCAAACACAATCAGCTCCAATCATTTCTATTTCTGTGTTGACTGGGGAGTCAAACCCAACCTTGGACCCCTCCCCTCCTTCTTTCAATTGCTCTCTTCCTGGGGTGGAAAAACAGGAGAACTTGGCCAATCAGGAGGATTTCATTCCTGTATCACCATTGCCATCAACATCTGCTCAAGTAAGGAAACAAGTTCTTTTCTCTTCTGTCCAGTTAATTCTGACTTATTTAGATTTTAAAGAAACAGGCTCATCCATTCCTGAATGGCCAAAACCTCAAGCCAATGGGGCCTCTGACATCCCCTTCAAATTAGAGCAATGATGTTCCCACACAAACCCCCTCTGCAAAGGGAAAGAAAAAGGCCTCCAATTCAATCAACATCAATCCCAATAGAATTCAAAAGAGGAGAAACACTTCAATTTTTTTGGGCTTTGAGGAGATGATGGAGAAGAATGATTCAAGTAAGCCCATTGGATTCTCCTTGCTTTCAAAATCTAGCTCATTCCTATTCTCCTCTGAAAAACAGGGAAATTGCAAATTGAATCTGAAAAACTTCAGTTTGAAAAGGAGAAGTAAGATTTCCAAATGGCTATTGATTTTCAAAAGCAGAAAGCTGAGAGTTTGGCTCATCAGCAACAATGGGATGCTGAGTGGAAGGTGAAACAGGCTGAGCTAGAATTTCAAAAAGAGGAAAAGGAGAAGGATCAACAGCAAGCCAAACTGCAAATGGAGAGGGAACAACTGGCAACAGAAAAAAAAGATAAGTGGTCAGTAACCATGGCATGCATTGGTAGCAGTAGAACTTTGGATGAATTAAATCAGATTACTCAAATGCTTGGCTTGTAAATATATTTTCTTTGATGAAAAACTTAAAAAAAAAATCATTTTTGATTACAAAAATGCTTAAGACTATTTTTAACCCCACCAATAAAAAAATATTTTTTCTTTTTATTTATACTTTTTTCCTTGAGTATATTTTCCAACTCCCCAAGTGCCTGCAAGTGTTTCTAGTTGTTTTGTTTATTTGCATTGACATTGCCATTCTTGTATGAGTGGCAGTCTCCACAGCAGGAAAGGTACAGTGCTTTTACTTATTTGCCGCCCAAACATTTTCACTACACCTTTTTGCTTGAAATCAATTCCATAACCCAGGTCAGGAAAAACAAAATGGCAGTCTGATACTCCATATTCATCCATAGTTTCAATAAGTCATCCATTATATTTCTTGGTTGGAAATGCAAGTAAAAATGAATACTCAGAGATTACACCTTTTTCAATGTGAGGTGAGTTGTAAAAAGAGTTGGATAGGAAGGTGACATTTGGAGAGTAATCAAAGGGAGTAGTCCAAGAAACAAATTCAAGTGATGAGAAGGAGGGGATGCCATTTTCCTTCATTATTTCACAGTTTGATTCAAAGGGAAGTCTGGCCAAATTGGGAAATGTTTGTCCTAAAATTCAACAGACTTTTTCTGCCTTAAGATTGAGAAAAGCATACACTTGAGGGAAGATTGAATAGATGATTTCTTCACATAGCATCCAAATAACTCAAAGGGGTCCATTGATTTTATCCATCCAATTGCCCACATTTTTCCACCCCAAGATCTTGAGGGACCAACCGTGTTGAAAAATTGTTTTGAATGGTGAAGGAAAGTTGTAAGAAAGTTGATGTCCTGCTTGTCTTGATCAGAAAGCTTATCCAATAGGATAAATTAAATAATTGCAACAAGACTTTTGTGATCAGACTTATTGAGAAAAATTACTTTTCCACGGTGGAATAAATGAAATAACTTGATTTTCTGCTTGGCAAGTTCAAAATCAGCCAGTGAGGTTTTTTGATTTTTCTTTTTGTTTTCAGTAGTAATTGCAGGATAAAGATCCAAAGGTTGTAGTTTATTTTCAGAACATACAACCTTTTCATTGATTCCCCCCTCTGCAAGTTCCAAAGATATTTTGGAGGCCCTCATTTGATGCCTCTTTTGCTTTAAAGCCCTCTGCTTGACACCTCTCTTTATGTTTGTCACCTCATCTCATTCCATATTCTTCCCACCCAGGCGAATGCTCCACTTGGGGTGAGGATCAAAAAGGGATTCAATTTGGAGTATAACATTGTGAGTGCGGTGGGACAAGGGATGGAATTGAAGGAAAAGGGATCAAATAAGGGTTAAAAAAATGTCAGTCACGTGATCATCAAAAAACAACCAAAAACAAATAATGAAAAAAAGATACTGGGCATGGGTGTGAGCTAATTGGGCCGGGCTTACCAAAAAAAATAAGTTACATCATCAAAAAAAAACAAAAAAACAATTATTGGGGGCAAACCTATTGGGTTGGGTTGGTTGGGCCTTGGTTTGGGCTGAGTTGGCAAGGGGGGGCAGGTGCCCGGTGGCAAGGCAAGGGAGGGGGGTGGCTTGGGGGGGATCAAGGGGGGGGGGAAGACCAAGTGGGCGGTGGGGCCGGCAAGCAAGGGGGGATGGGGGCCAAGGAGGGCTTGTTGGGAGCAGGGCCAAAGAGCAAGGGAGGAGGAAAGGAGGCAGGCAAAGGTGGGGGAAGGTAAGGAGGCTGGAAATTGAGGGGGTGCAGTAAAGAGGCTGGCAAGGAAGGGGGGTGGTGAGGAGGCAAGGGAGAGGGGAGGCAAGGAGGCTGGTGAGGGTTGGGGGAGGCAAGGAGGCTGGCAAGGAGGCTGGAAAGGGTGGGGGGAGGCAAGGAGGCTGGCAATTGAGGGGGGAGGAAAGGAGGCCCGCAAGGGTGGGGGGAGGCAAGGAGGCCTTCAAGGGGGGATGGGGGGCAAGGAGGAAAGGGAGGGGGGAGGCAAGGAGGCCGGCAAGGGTTGGGGGAGGTGAGGAGGCTGGCAAGGATGGGGGGGGCCAAGGAGGCCAAGTTGGCGGCAGGGCCAACAAGCAAGGGTGGAGCAAGGAGGCTGACAAGCAAGGGGGGGGCAAGGAGGCCAGCAAGCAAGAGGGGAGGAAAGGAGGCTGGGAAGAGAGGGAGGGGCAAGGAGGCTGGCAAGCAAGGAGGGAGGCAAGGAGGCTGGCAAGCAAGGGGGGAAAGGAAGGGGGGAGAGGGAGGTGTTGGTGATTGAGTGGGGGTGAGAGGGAGGCAAAAGCGGAATGAGGAGGAGGGAGGGGGGAGATTACCTGGGGAATCAGGCAAGGAGGTGGGGGGGGGGGCTGAAAGGGGATGGAGGTGGATGAATCAACCTATGAGCATTGGATGATGGGGAAGATGAGGAGGAGGGGGGGAAGCTTACCAGGGGAGCCAACCAAAGGAGGATGGGAGGTTGTGGATGAGGTGGAGGTGATGGGTGAGGTGGAGGTGGTTGGTGAGGAGGAGGAAGGAGTGGACTGACTGGTGGTTTGGTGGGCTGAGGTGGGTGGTTTTTCTGGTGGTTTGGTGGGGTGAGGTGGGGGGTTTGGAATTTTTGAGTCTGTTTTGTCTCATTCCACCCCATTAAATGAGAAAAAAAAATATGGACTCAGACAAGTCATTTTGGTTGTTCTGGCTAAGTACACCTAACCAAATGAGAAAAAAAAAGAAGTGAGTCAGCCAATGAATCTTGGGTGAACAACCAAAACCAAAAAAAATTGGTGAAGGGATTTTTTACCTAATTTATAATCAAACATTACTCATCAAAGCAAGAAAGGGTAAGAGGAAGAATCTGTTCTCTAATAGAAGAAGATGAGGGAAAAGATAATACAGGAATGACTTGAGGCGGATCTGGAATATCATCTTCAAATATTTCATCACATTCATCTTTGATGTCGGCCAAAAGATTGTGAAGGATGACACAAGTGATAATCCAGTTGATGAGGAACTTCATGTCTTAGGGATTTTGAAGCTGGTTTTCCATTTCCCTGAAGCTTTCCCATCTTCCTTTCAGGACTCCTATTGCAAGCTCAATCCAAACTTGTGATTGGGCAAGATAATAGTTGAAATTGGTTTTCCCTTGATTGTTGGACAAAACATTCAGGTATTCTGGAACCACATATTTCCCACTAGCATAAGCTAAATCGCCTAGAAGGTATTTATTGCGCTCAAAGTAGTTCTATGGTTGTTGGGAAATCTGCATCCAATTGAACACGTATGAATCATGACAAGAACCTGGAAGGGCAGCATGGAGGGATATGAACTTCTTGTTGTTATTGCAAACAATTTGTAGTGCCACAGAGTATCTAAACAAAAAGACAAAAAATATTTGGTCAGTGTGTGATCAAAGCTGGTATCAAAGGTTTTGCAAAAGAAATGAATCAGTTGCCTTTTTTTCCAATCAAAATAGTGGTTGCCATCTAGCTTGGGTTTTTGACTCAAGGGGATGGTGGTTCCATCAAAAAAACCAATGCAAACAGGAAATCCTTTGGTCTCCATTACTTGAGATATCTCCTTGCATTCTTCTTTTGTGGCCAAGAAAGGACTGAGCAATGGAAAGATAGGATAGAAACCATGAATCTTTTGGTGTATGAGTCAATGGTTCCATATCCAACTGAGAATAGATTTTCTAATTGATGAATTGCTTCTCCATTTCCATTTGATCCCAATCTACAAAGAGCAACAGCAATTCGGATAGCTGGATTTTGTTGAGTATTCCAATAATTGTTCTGGAAGATGTGGTGGTCTTCAATTATTTTCAAAAGTTTTATGAATGAAGGCAATAGAGTTTGGAAAAGTTGCTGGAAGCTCAAGTTGGGGAGGAGATGAAGCTTTTGCCTTTCATACATAGGATTGTGGAGAGTTTGTCTTCTTGGAACCATGTATTGCTTTTGCAATAAAGCATTCAAAGCCAACCAAGTTGATTCCAAATTGAAGTCTGAATTGGATTCTGAATGGCAGTCAAATTCTAACAAAAGTTAAGTCAGCTGTTTTGCATTTTCAACTTTCTGCCAAGAAGTTTGATGGGATGTGTTGAGAAAGATGGTGATTTGATGTGTGGTGATGAGATTATGATGGGATTGATTTGAAGATGAAGATTTGAAGCAATAGAGATGTGAAGCAATATATATGTGAAGTGATGGAGATGCAAAGCAATGGAGATGAGATGTGTGTGATGTGATGGAGATGGTACCGGTAAGGATTTGCTGATGTGGAGGGGTGCTTTAGATGTGATGGATGGTGGATGGATGATGATGCATAAATGGCGGGTTTAATGGCGGGTTTGAAGTTTGAAATCTGCCATTTTCATTAAAACCGCCATTTCAAAATACACCAGTTATGGGGTATGTTTATTTCAGACACCCGCCATTAAAAAGATGGGTTTGGCCAAATAAATTGTGGGTTTCCAATGGCGGGCTTGCTAACTCTGATACGCCCTATTAATACAATTGTTCCTTCTGCTTGTAAAATAATTCTAACTCATAGTGTTTTGTCTCATCTGCATATATTAATTGGGTGCAAAACAGGAGGTTTTAGAAATCATTTTATAAAATTTCAAAATTTTGAAGTGGAATATGTGTTTCAACAGGGAGAGTGTTCTTACATTGAAAAAATTCTTCAAACACAGAATAAAAGAAAAAAGGGAAAAAATAGTAAAAATAGAAAATACTGGAAATTGGGAAAACCTGAGTTTCAGAATCAGAAAAAGAAGAAAAAAATGTGGTCAGTAGGGTTAAATTGACCATTTTGATGAACAGAGAATGGTAGAAAAAAAACAGAAGAATTATCTATTACCTATCAACAGAAAAAAACTACAGGAAGAATTAGTTAACTTTAAGAATCAAAAACAATTTCAAAATACAATTTTGAATTGATCTGGAATAAAATTGAAAAAAAAATCAAAATCCAATGGTGAATTGATTTGGAATCAAATTTCAAAAAAAAATTCAAATTCACAAGCTAATTGAAAAATTGATTTTCAATTAAAATTTCCAATTGATTTTTAAATCAACTTGTCAAATTTCTTGGGAGGGATTGACCTGGAGATGGGGGGTGGGTGGGGTCCTGAGGAGGTTGGTGAGGTGAGGAGAAGGATGGTGAGCTGTGGTTGTTAAGTTGATGCCAGGAGGTAATGTTGGAGGTTGGTTGTGAGGATGTGATGGTGATGAGGATTTGATGATCTGATATTGATGAGCAAGTGATGGTGGTGAGGAGGGGTGGTGGTGGTGGTTGGTAATGATGTGGAAGCAGGTGGATTATAATTAGTTTCAGAGAGAAGGTGGTGATGGTTGGTGGTGAGGTGGATGGGGGTGAAGGAGGGGGGGGGGGGTTGGCCAGGGAGCAACAGATGGTGGTTTACTCAAAAAAAAAAATAAATTTCACCCAAAAGATAAAATTGAATAAAGTAAAACAAAAATGTTTTAGTATTCTTGGGTGAATATAAATTCTCAACTGATTCCTAAAAATAAAAAAGAAAAACTTGTGGTCTTGAATTTTGACCCCATTAAAAATAATCAAACTGAGAAAGAGTGAGAGCAAGGATCCTGCCTATGATTGCATAAGATGAAGAAAAAGATAATATTGGAATGGCTTGAGGGGGGTCATGAACAGTTTCTTCAAATTTTATTTTCCATTCATCTTTTATGTTGGCCAATAAGTTATGGAAAATAATGCATGATAAAATCCAGTTGATAATATCTTAATTTATTAAAAGAGTTTTGGAGCTAACTTGGTATTTATATTAAGGTTGCTCATCTTTTATTCAAAAATCCCATGGCATTTTAATCATAACTTGTGATTGATCAAGATTATATTTGAAATTTCTTTTGCCTGAATTTTTGGAGTAAAAATTTCATTAGGGCGTATCAGAGTTAAGCAAACCCGCCATTTTTAATGGTGGGTTTCAAACCAACTCTGCTGTTTCAAACCTTCCATTATAAATCAAAAAAACGCACTTATTTCACATCAGATGTGTCAGAGTTACCTGGAAATAAGTGAGTTTTTTCAAGTAAAGTATATAAATGCTTCCACCACCTTCTCAAGTCCATAAACCCCTGGTTTTCCACCTCCAACCTCCGAAAAATTCTCCCTCCAACCTCATCTGAAAAAAAAAATTGATTCATGGCTCTTGATCTCTTCATCACTATCCTCATCACTTCATCACTCTCATCACTTGATTTCTTTCATCACATCCAGCTAACTCTTGTTGCACCACTATCCTCATCACTTCATAAAACTTATCCCTTTATTGCTATCATCACATCAAGCTAAATCTCATTGAATCACTAACCTAATCACTTCATCACTCTCATCACTTTCATCACATCCTAACTCTCATTGCTTTATCCCTCTTGTCAATTCATCAATCTCATCTCTTCCTATCTTCTTTGCTTCATCACTCTCATTCTCTCATCACTTCATCACTCTCACCACTTGAATGCTTGCATGGCCCTTCATCCCCTCATCCCTCTTGCTCTTTTTAAATGTCCCCTCAGCAATCCTCCCACTGCAAGTCCACTAAACAATCCAATGGACCAAAGCAAACATCCCCCAGGAACTCAACATCCAACAATCCTCCCCCATCAGCTTCCAAAGGCTCAAGTCAGCTCAAGAGAGCTGATCACATCCTCCTGGTTAACTGGCTCAAAATTCTGTCCAACTATGATGCTTGCTTTGGATCCAACAATGAAACATGTTTTGGCCAACCTCCATCCTCTAAGGTCAATGGTTATCTCCTGATGGCCAATGAACTCAAGAATAAAACAAAATTTAGGCTGTATCTGTCATCCAAAAAGATAATGGAGCGATTCAAGAATTATCAAGCCAAGTATAGAAAGGCCCACTTTTTGTCAATCTCCACTTGCTTCATTATCACCAACTTGGACAAAGCCATGGGAATCAACTTGGGGGTTGATTAGTTGGACTCCATTTTTCCTTTTGGTATTCAAATTGATGAAGTCTTTGGATAGAAGGCCAATATCACCCCTCTAGCTGCTTTTGACAACCAACAATCTGATTCAGTTGATTCAGAGGACTTGGCTGGGAATGATCAGCCTAGCAATGAGGAACTTGATGAAAATTTTGCCTTTCAGTGGCCCCCATCCAATGCCCAGGCAGATATTCAAACAAAATCAGCTCCAATTGCATCTACTTGTGCGTTGATTGAGGAGTCAAACCCAACCTTGGACCCCTCACTTACTTCTTTAAATTGCTCTCTTCCTGGGGTGGAAGAACTGGAGAAATTGGCCAATGAGGAGGATTTCATTCCTGTATCACCATTACCATCAAGATTTGCTCAAGTAAAGAACCAATTTCTTTTCTATTCTGTTTGGTTAATCCTGACCAATTTAGATTGTAAAAAAACAGGCTCATCAATTCCTGAATGGCCAAAAACTCAAGCCAATGGGGCCTCCCACATCCCCTTCAAATGAGAGAAATAATTTTCCCAGACCAACCTCCTCTGCAAATGGAAAGTAAAAGGCCTCCAATTCCATAAAACCCAACCCCAATAGCATTCAAAAGAGCAGAAAAACTTCAAATTTTTTGAGCTTTGAGGAGATCATTGAGAAGCAAGATTCAAGTAAGGCCATTGGATTCTCCTTGCTTTCAAAATCAATCTCATTCCTATTCCCCTCTGAAAAACAGTTAAATCACAAATTCAATATGAAAAACTTCAGTTTGGAAAAGAGAAGTGCAATTGTCAACTGGCTATTGATTTTCAAAAGCAGAAAGAAACAAGTTTGGCTAATCAACATGAATGAGATGCTGAGTGGAATTTGAAAAATCCTGAGCAATTATTCCAAAATGAGGAAAAGGAGAAGGATTGACAGCTAGCACAACTAGAAATGGAGAGGGAATGACTGGCAACAGAAAAAAAGGATAAGTGGTCAATGGCTGCGGCATAAATTGGTAGCAGTAGAAAAGTAGATGAATTGAAGCAGATAAGTCAAATTCTGGGCCTTTAAATATATTTGCTTTGATGAAAAACTTAAAAAGAAAAAAAAATTGATTGCAACAATGCTTAAGACTATTTTTAACCCCCCCAATAAAAAAATATTTTTTCTTTTTATCTATATTTTTTTTCCTAGAGGATATTTTCCCACTCCACAAATCCCTGCAAGTGTTTTGAGTGGGTTTTTTTAATTTGCCTTGAAATTTCCATTCTTGTATGAGTTTCACTCCCCACAGTAGGAAAAGTACAGTGCTTGTAATTATTGGTTGCCCAAAACATTTTGAAAATACCTTTTTTCTCAAAATCAATTCCAAAGCCCAGGTCAGGAAAATCAAATTGGCTTTCTGAAAATTGAAATTTTTGCGTAGTTTCAATAAGCTGTCCATTAGATTCATTGTTTGGAAATGCAAGTAAAAAGGACTCCTCAGAGATTTCACCTTTGTCACTGTGAGGTGAGTTTTAAAAAGAGTTGATGTGAAAGTGACATGCAGAGAGCAGTCAAAGGGAATAGGCCAAGAACCAAATTAGGGTGATGAGAAGGAGGGGATTCAGTTGTCCTTAATTATTTCACGGTTTGATTGAAAGGGAAGTCTGGGAAAATTGCAAAACATTTGTCCTAAAATTTGAGAGAATTTTTCTGCCTTAAGATTCAGAAAAGCCTACTCTTGAGGCAAAGATTGAATAGATGATTTCTTCAAATAGCTTCCAAATAAATCAAAGGGGTGCATTTATTTTGGCCATCCAATTGCCCATATTTTTCCACCCCAAGATCTTGAGGGACCAGCATTGTTGAAATTCTTGTTGACTGTTGGAGGAAAGTTGTCACAAAGTTGATGTCCTTCTTTTCATGGTCAGAAAGTTTTTCCAATGAGACAAATTCAATTATTGCAAAAAGGAACTTGTGATCAGAATTATTGAGAACAAATACTTTTCCATGGCTGAAGAAATGGAATTGTTTGATTTTCTGCTTAGCATGTTTAAACTCAGCAGGTGAGGGTTTTTGATTTTTCTTTTTGTTTTCAGGAGTGATGGCAGGAGACAGATCCAAAAGTGGTAGTTTCTGTCCAGACCATAAAAGATTCTTGTTGATGCCCCCCTCTGCACGTTCCAATTAGATTTCAAATTCCCTCATTTGATCCCTGTTTTGCTTCAAAGTCCTCTGCTTTCCACCTCTCTTTATGTTTGTTGCCTCATCTCCTTACCCCTACTTTCCTCCCAGGCAAATGCTCTGCTTGGGGTGAGGATCAAGAAGGGATTTAATTTATAGTACACCATTGTGATTTCTGTGAGAGAAGCAATGGAATTGAAGGAAAAGCTTTCAAAAAAAGATTACCAAAAAAAAAAGTCAGTCATGTGATCACAAAAAAAAAAATATTGGGGGTGAACAAATTGGGCCGGGCTTATTACCAAAAAAAAAAAAAAAAAAAAAAAAAAAAAAAAAAAAAACAGTCACTCCATCACAAAAAAAACAACAAAAAAAATTAACTGGTTGTGAAAAAATTTGGCAGGGCTATGTGGGACAGGGAGGATGGGGGGCTGGCTTGGTTGACCAGGCAGCAGGGCATTGGGGGGGGGGCGGCGGCGTCAAGCAAGAGGGAGGGTGGGGGCCGGCAGGTACCAAGAGGGAGGGAGGGGGCCGGCGGCAACTGGGGGGGCAGAGCAGGGAGCCAGCGGTGGGGGCTGGCAAGCTGGCCCGGGGGGGGGGCAAAAGCAAACAAAGCAGGTGGCGGGGAAAGAGAAAAGGGGGTGAGGTGGTGGGGCTGCAGCAGAAAAGGGGGGGGGGGGGTGTGGGGGGGGAAGTCCAAGCAAAGGGGGGGGCCGGCAAGCAATTGGGAGGGGCAAGGTAGCAGAGGGGCAGGGCAAGCAAGGGAGCAGGGGTGGGGGGGTGGGGGGGGTGGAGCAAACAAGGGGGGTTTTGGGGCTGGCAATCCAAACAAAGGGGGGGGGAGCAGCGCACAAGGGGGTGGCGGGGCCAGAAATCCAAACAAAGGGGGGGGGCATTCCAATCAAAGAGGGGGGGCCGGGAATCAAGGGGGGGCAAGAGAGAAAGCAAAGGGGGGGGGAAGTGAGCAGGGGGGGGGGGGGTATGGTGAGGGAGTGAGCACAAGGGAGAGGAGGTGAGGGAGCAAGAGGGAGGGAGAGGAGGTCAGCAAGGATGGAGGGAAGAGGAGGATGAGTAGGAGGGGGGAAATTACCTGAGGAAAGAAGAAGTAAGGAGGTGGGGGGCCTAAGGTGGATGGATCAAAGGATTACTATATGTTGATGGGGATGGATGAGGAGGAGGATGAGAAGGAGGAGGGGAGCTTACCAGGGGTGCAAAACAAAGGAGGAGGGGAGGTGGTGGGTGAGGCAGAGGGGTGAGGTGGATTTTGTGTGAGGTGGAGGTGATTGGTGAGGAGGAGGTGATTGGTCAGGAGGAGGGAGGAGTGGAACAACCAGTGGTTTGGTGGGGTGAGTTGGAATTTTTGGAAGTTTTGAGTCTGTTTTTTCTAAGTCCACCCCACCAAAATAGAAAAATAAAACACCACTCAGCCTAGGAATTTTGGGTGAACAATCAAAAACAAAACAATACGGTGGAGGGATTTTTTAACTAATTTGAAATCAAACATTCATAATCAAAGCAAGAAAGGGTGAGAGGAAGAATCTGTTCTCTCATAGAAGAATATGAGGGAAAAGATAAGACAGGGATGACTTGAGGCAGATCTGGAATATCATCTTAAAATATTTTTTCCCATTCATCTTTGATTTTTGCCAAAAAATTGTGAAGGATTACACAAGTGATAATCCAGTTGATGAGGAAATTCATTTATTTGGGTTTTTGAAGCTTTTTACGCATTTCCTTAAGCTGGCCCATCTTCCTATCAGGAATCCTCTGGCATGCTCAATCTTGACTTATGATTGGGCAAGATGATAGCTGAAATCAGCTCTTCCTTGATTGTTGGACAAAAAATTCTGGTATGCTGAAACAACATATTTCCAACTAGAATAATCTGAATTGGCAAGAAGTTATTGATTTTGCTCAAAGTATTCCTCTGGTTTTTGGGCAATCTGCATCAAATTGAAAACATATGAATCATGACAAGAACCATGAAGGCCAGCGTGGAGGGATATGAACTTCCTGTCTTCATTCCAAAAAAGTTGTAGGGCCACGGATGATCTAAATGAACAGATGCAAAGTTCTTGGTAACTGTGGGATTAAAATTTTTATCAAATTCATTGGAAAAGAAATGAATCAATTGCCTCTTTTTACAATCAAAATAGTGGTTTCCATCTAGCTTGGGTTTTTGACTCAAGGAAATGGTGGTTCTGTAAACAAACCAAATGCAACCAGGAAAGCCTTCAGTCTCCATTACTTGAGATATCTCCTTGTGTTCTGCTTTGGTTGGCAAAGAAAAGACTGATCAACAAAAAGATAGGATAGCAATAATGACTCTTTTGGTGTATGAGTCAATGGTTTCATATCCAACTGAGAATAGATTTTCTAATCAAGGAATTGCTGCCCCATTTCCATTTGATCCCACTCTGAAAAGAGAAACAGCCAGTTGGATAGTTGGATCATGTTGAGGATTCCAAGAATTATTCTGGAAGATTTGGTGGTCTTCAATCATCTCCCAAAGTTTTATGAATGAAGGCAATAGAGTTTGGAACAGTTGCTGGAAGCTTAAGTTGGGGAGGAGATGAAGCCTTTGCCTTTCATACATAGGGTTTTGGAGATTTTGTCTTATGGAAGGTATGTATTGCTTGTGTAATAGAGCATATAAAGCCAACAAAGTTGATTCCAAATTGGAGTCTGAATTTGAGTCTGAATGGAAGTCAAATACTATTAAAATTTCAGTCAGCTTTTTTTGAATTCTCAACTTTCTGCCAGGAAGTTTGATGGGACATGTTGAGAAAGATGGTGATTAAATGTGGGGTGATGAGATGATGGTGGGATTTGTGTGAAGATGGAGATTTTAATCAATAGAAATGTGAAGCAATAGAGATTTGAAGCAATCAAGATTTGAAGCAATCAAGATTTGAAGCAATTGACATGAGATGTGTGTGATGCAATGGAGATGGGATTGGTATGGATTTACTGAGGTGGAGGTGTGGATTGATGTTTTGGATGTGATGGATGGGGATGTATGATGATAAATAAATTTCAGGTTTAATGGCGGTTTTGATGTTCAAAATACGCCATTTTCATGAAATCCACCATTTTGAAAGAAACCAGTTAGGGGTTATGTGTATTTCAGAAACCCACCATTCATAATGGAAGGTTTGGTCAAGAAAAATGGCTGGTTTCTAATGGCGGGTTTGCTGAATCTGATACACCCTATTATTCTTGGAAAACATATTTTCCACTAGTAGCAGCTGGATTAGCCAGGAGGTATTGGTATTAATTGGAGGAGTTCTGTGTTTCTTGAGCAATATGTATCTGATTCAAAAAATATGACTAATGACAGGAGCCTCAAAGGCTAGAATGGACCCAAGGAAAAAAATTTCTGACATCACAAATAGTTCATAAATTATTAGGGTATTGAGTTGATTAAAAGTCCAATGGTTTTTTGATTTCTCCTGAAATACATTTTGGAAGGAGAGAATGTATTTTCTTTTCTTCTGACCAAATTTTTTATTTCCATCCAGCTTGGCTTTTGGAGTCAAGGGGATTGTGTATCCATCAAAAAAGTCAATATAAGCAGCAAAGCCTTCATTATCCATGAACCAAGATATATCTGTGTGCCATGACTGAGTAGGTACTTGGGGTGGCTTCCAAAAATGGGTGGACCTGTTTCAAACAAAGATGCTTGTTGTCTGTTAAACATTTTTGATGGTATTTTTTGCAAGTATAAAATGAAAAATCACTAGACGGGAGGGAACAGGAACCTTTCACTTCAACTTGCAAACCACTAACCTTTGTGCCCATTCTGGCCAGGGATTTGTTTGTGGTTTGAACCCTGGGACAGCTTGGGAGATCCTTGAGTGTTGTGTTGACCAGGTTGTAGTGTATTTTAAAAAGTGTGGTGACCAATTTGGTAAACCTCAAGAAAAGGGGAAATTTTTTAATTTTTTAATTTTTTAATTTTTTGATTTATTTGTTCTTTCATCCAACATCCAAAAAAAAAAAATCTGTTGCTATGGGTACTCTCCTTCTTTCCCATCTACCAACTCTTTTTTGTACTAGCAGTCTAGGAAGGGCCTCTAGCGCGTCCAAATCCCCAGATCCTGGGTTCAACTCCTCCTTGTAGCACTTGGAACCCAAATTCTTTATGGCCAAGTGTGGGAAAATGGTCTCCATCACCACCACCAATCATCCTCATCACCCCATAAGACCTTTTAATCATCATCAAACCATCAATCTGGTCAAGAACCAGATTGTTGCTAACCCAGACCAACCATCATCAACCATCAATCAACATCATCATCTCCTCAATCCTGACGGACTGCAAGGTGTTGCTTGGAGCTGTTTGAGTCATCCATCTTGCCTCTGGCCCACCCGCTGCTCCTTGTCCTATCTCCTCTGGCCCACTGAGTCACCCATCCAATCCAATCACTATGACTTTAATTGATGATTGAACAGCAAGCTGTAGCATGTGAAGATGAATGAGAATTAGAATAAACAATGCCAGGAAATAACCATATAAGAAAACGTAGAAAGATTGAGAAAACCAACACAATGAGGATGTTTCCCAAGTAGCCTATGGCTATATGAGAGAGCAAGAGAGACACTTGATGAGACTGAATTGGGATAACAGATTCCAATAAGCTACTTGCGGAATGATCTTCAGTTAGAGATCATCTTACCAATTAAAGAAGATGCGTGGTCTTGATGGATGAGCGTCGTGTTTCAGGCTTTGAAGACCGTTGAGGAAGATGTTGAGGAAGGTGTTCAACCAGGTTTGACGCTCTTGAGAAAATGATGAAATTTAAGAATGAAAAAAGAAAATACAAACTAAAAAAAAGAAAATGGAAATAAAATAAACCAAGTATTTGAATCGTTGGTTAGTGTTTGTCGTCCCTGTATGTCTTGGGTTGAGCTGTTGGATTGTTGGTTCCTCTTTGAGTGCGGTGAGAGTCTTGGCTAGATTTCTGTACAACGTGAGCGTAACCGCGGGGACGGTGAACCCGCGGGGATGGTGAACCTGTCACAGCAGTGAGATCCACGCATCTATCTTTACACTCCCCTTAACTGGAGATCAGTCTTGTTTGAGTTGAAAGACTAAGATGGTAAATTTCTCTAGCTGTTGCAGATTGACTGCTTTTGTCAGAGGGTCAACAATCATTTCTTTGGTGTCTACTAGATGAATGAGGAGTAACCCTTCTTTCATTCCTTCCCTCAGCCCCTTGGTCTTGAGGTCCATATGACGAGTCTTGGAATTGGATCCAAATCTTTTCAGTTTGTCATCCACGCCTTTATTATTGATTTAGTGTTTTGAGGATGATAGAGTTAGTTGGAAAACTTCTTCTAGAAAATGGCGTACCCACTTGCTCTCAAGATAAGAATCCAGCAGCGAGTTGAGCTCCGCCTCCATGGATGAATATGTTATATTTCTTTGTTTAAAACTGTTGCACAAAATGAGGCTGACAAAGGAAATTCACAAGTAGACCAATTGAGATTTGCAGATGGTAGGGTCTTCGGCCCAGGAGGCGTTGTTATAGTACTCAATGGGACCTTTCAATTTGTCATATGTGAGCTTTAGCTTCCAATACTTGGTGTGGTTCAGGTATTTCCAGGTTCTCTTAAGTTCCCTCCAGTGCGTGAGACCAGGCTTATTCTGAAATTGCGCCAGGCTGGAAACAGAGTAACTGATGCCAGGACGAGTCCGGCTTGCAATATAGTTCAGCAGTCCAATGGCTGATTTATAATTTATGTTCATTTTCTTGAATCCCTCAAAGTTCTCATCCAATGCCTCACTTAACTGGAAATGTGGCGTTAAAGGAGTGGATGAAGGTCTAGATTCTAGCAGACCAAGTTCCTCTAAGCCATGCACGATGTGTCTGGGTTTACTGAGCAAGATGCTATCAGGAATTTGCTCAAACTTCATCCCTAGAATTGTTTCCGGTTTGTGAGCTTGAGACCCTTTGAAATTTTTTTTGAATTCTTTGTCAAAATTATTGCCATTCCCTAAAACAATCACATTGTCTATGTGAAAGAAAAGAAATGATTTGTTGTCCTTCAATCTATACAGGCAGGGGTCACTGTCTGATTCTTTGAATCCCACAGACTTGATCCATTCCGTGAAGGTCTTGTACCAATTTTTTGGAGACTGCTTGAGTCCATATAGGCTTTTCTTAAGTCTCAAGTATTGGCATGTTCGTGGCCATCCCTGTGGTGTTCTGATGATGACTTCTTCATCTAAGGGTGCATGCAAAAAAGCGGCCTTTACGTTGTAATGTTTGATTTTAAGTTGATTCTTTAGAGCAAATAACAGGATCACTCCCAGAGAGGCTATCTTGCTGGTCGGAGCAAAGTTTTCATCAAAATCCAGACCGTGCACTTGATTGAACCCCTTGACACAGATTCGCGCCTTGTGGATGATGGTATCATTGTGGGTGTTGTCCTTGATCCTGAATATCCACATTGTGTCCAACCGGTTCAGTGGAGTTTCACCCTTGTAGTCCTCCCATACTTCAAATGATTCACACTGATCCATTTCTTTCTTTATTGCTCCACCCCATTTAGGACTGTCTTCACACTGTCTGGCTTGTTCAAATTTTTTTGGTTCAAAGTAATGGTGAAAACCATATTGTTGAGGAGGTCTGATGGAGGATCTGTCACAAAGAGTTCTTTGGATTGGCCCTTTGGTTGTCTTGGAGGGTCTTGATTCTTCATGTGATCGAATTGCTTGGAGGGAAGGTTGGAGTCTACTAGGTTTGTCCTCAGAGCTTGACTCTGACTCAGAGTTGCCGCTTGATGCATCTTCTTTGGAGGAGTTAACTTCAGCTGGAGGATTACGGTAGTTCATCCAATCAGGAATTGTCTCGAAGGTTTCTTCATTTGTCAACAGAACCTCATCTATCACTTCTTTAGTGTTGAAGTCGAGATCCATAGTTGATTTGATTCCCAGTTGATCCACCAAGTTCTTGAGAAAACAAACATGTTTCAATTGGAGAATTAGCCCATTGGGCAAGAGAATCCGGTATGACAGAAATTTGGGGTTGTACCCAACCAGTATTCCTTCTCTTCCCTTGGGCTTGAACTTCGCACCTTTTGTTCTCTTTTGATTCAGCACTACTGCAGTAACTCCAATTGGTTGGAGGTAGTTGAAGGGCAGTTTGCTTCTCTTGATGAGTTCCCAAGGAGATTGATCCCGACTGTCTTTTGGAATTTGATTAAGACTGAAGCAGCAAGATTTGAGGAATTCTGACCAGTATTTACAAAGTAAGTGAGCAGAGCTTAAGGTTGACCTCACGCTTTAAATAATTTTTTGATTGGTCCTTTCAGCCCTGCCGTTGTGTTCAGGATGATATGTTTCAGTCACCAATTGATTGATGTATTTCTCCTTGAAATACTTTGCTAACCTAGTGTTGATAAATTCTGATCCCCCATCCAAACAAACCGTAGAGGGATAATACCCACAAACATTCTTCTTCTTCTTGATGAATTCAATCAGTACTGGAGTTACGTCCTACTTTCTATGAAGAGGAATACCAGATATATAGCCGGAATAATTGTCAACAACTGTCAGTATGTACTTGTCATGTCTGTGCAACTCCGGCGTGATTTGTTCAATGACGTCAAGATGGATCCTTTCAAATGATTTGGAAGCTGAGGTTGAGGTTGCCTTGAACGGACTCTTGGTTATCTTGCAAATTAGACAGTCCTTAAATTCAAATTTTTCCTTTTCGGAGGAGTTAAGTTGCATCCCCTTGATCTTGGCTAGGCGGCCAAGCAAGGCATGACCGTAGGAGAGATGAAGATCCTTCAAGGTTCTAGGGTCTTCAAGGGTGGTCCAATGGCACTTGTGATTGCCAACTTTGTGCGGACAATCCAGGATGAAGAGGTTGTTGATGATTGAGCCTTGACAGATCTTTTTGCCATTCTTTTTCAGTTCAAAATGACCCAATCTAGCCTTCAGAGTACATCCTTGATCCAGGAGCTTGCCCGGGCTTACCAGGTTGACTACAATATTGGGTACAAATAGGCAGTTTGATAATTTAATTGTTTGATCCTTCCAAGCCAGCCTGACCGTTCCCAGACCCAGAATGGGTAAGTTTGCTCCAGCCTTTCTAGTCATTACATGCTTTACCAAGTAATCGTTGAGCATGATGAAGAATCTTTTGTTGTTGAAGATGTGTGTGGATGCGCCACTGTCAATCAATATGTTCTTCTCTGCTTTTATTTTGGAGTCAATCCATCTTGTGATGAACGCGTGATAATGTGCTGATTCTTGGTTCCTCTTTTGCTTCTCCTTCCACTTGTTCTGATTTTCCCTCCACCACTTGGGAGCCTTTTCCGGATGAAGGTGGTAAAATTTGGATTCTGGGTGGTTTTTATCCTGTTTTGGGTTGTGATACCCTTCTACGCAACGGCTGGATAGGGTGTTCTTCGTTTTGGTTCTCATGGTAGTCAAGACGGTTTCAGAATTCCCTCGCACTACCCCTTTTTCCAAGATTTTGGCCTTAACTTTGTTATGATATTGTACAAGGTGATTGCATACAAATTCCACGGAGATCTGCTTGTTGGAGTGCATGAGTTGATGCTTCAGATCTTGCAGATTTGACGAAAATTTAAACATGGTTAAATAGGCAAGGATGTCGTCGGGTAGATCTATACCTATGTCAATCATCTTTTTGATGGATGTTTTGATATTCTTAATAAAGTCCAGTATCTCTTCTTCTTTGAATGTGAGATGTAGAAAGTCATTGAAGATTCTTGCTTGATTGGATGCCTGAGAGGATGAGAATCGCTCCTTGATTGCCTTCCAGATATCCTTGGCGGAGTTGATGTTGACCGCACTGATGACGTTGTTGTGGGTGATGGAGTCTACTTGAGAGATTAGTAAAAGATGAATTTCGTCGTTTTCTTGAGTGGATAGTGATTTGGAGGTTGATTTGAGTGTATTTAGTACTCCTCTGAGCTTGATCAAGGCCGTCATTTTATCTTTCCATATCCCGTAGTTCTCTTCTGTCAGTAAGGGGGTTGTTTCAAGAGCTGTTTTGTGAATGGCCTGTCGGAATGAATCCGTTGAAAACCCCCATCCTGTAGCCATAGTCCTGTGTCTTGCTGGTTGGAGAGAGCTTTGGCTTTTAACCGTATGACTTTAATTGATGATTGAACAGCAAGCTGTAGCATGTGAAGATGAATGAGAATTAGAATAAACAAGGCCAGGAAATAACCATATAAGAAAACGTAGAAAGATTGAGAAAACCAACACAATGAGGATGTTTCCCAAGTAGCCTATGGCTATATGAGAGAGAAAGAGAGACACATGATGAGACTGAATCAGGATAACAGATTCCAATAAGCTACTTGCAGAATGATCTTCATTAGAGATAATCTTACCAATTAAAGAAGATGCGTGGTCTTGATGGATGAGCGTCGGGTTGCAGGCTTTGAAGACCGTTGAGGAAGATGTTGAGGAAGGTGTTTGACCAAGTTCAACGCTCTTGAGAAAATGATGAAACATAAGAATGAGAAAAGAAAATACAAACTAAAAAAAAGAAAATGGAAATTAAATAAACTGAGTCTTCAAATTGTCGGTTAGTGTTTGTTGTCCCTGTTTGTCTTGGGTTGAGCTGTTGGATTATTGGTTCCTCTTGGAGTGAGGTGAGAGTCTTGGCTAGATTTCTGTACAACATGAGCGTAACCGCGGGGACAGTGAACCCGCGGGGATGGTGAACCTGTCACAGCAGTGAGATCCACGCATCTATATTTACAATCACCAGCTCAATCATTGCTCCCATTGCGGTAATCCAATCTTGCTCATACTCAACAACCAATCCAATCAATGCTAGGCTCAACCCAATCTACCATTGCAGCAAGCAACCCCCCCAACTGGTTGTTTGATCCACCACTGCCCCTTGCGTCACTGGTGGCGGCGGTTGCTGACATTTGTTGCAGCTGTCTGAAAACTTGTGGACACCCATCAGCAACTGAGCCCGCCCGCTCATCTCTGCCTGCTGGGCCATCTTCCCCCTCTTTATTTCTTTTATGGTTTTTCCTTCTAAGTTTTTTTTGTCAATATTCATTCATTTTCAAATCCAGATTCTTTCTCATCATCCTCATCAATCTTTCATCTGTCAAAAAATAAAATCTGCTTTCATTTGTAGTTATCTCTTGTAAGTAATCTACAAGGCCTCTTTCCCATAAAAGGAGGGGCTCTCCCCTGCCTCTTTTCCCCATCAAGCATTGAATAATCCAGCTATCATCCATCATCATCTAAGTAATAAATCCATGGGGCCCTCCCCTTTATCTGAGAATCCTAATCCTGGGTATATCTTTTCATTGCCCCTTGAGCTTTGAGCCTCCATACTCAAATATTTTGATCCTTCCTCTGTTAACTTATCTGTTATCACCAACCAATAGCCTTTCTGGTTGCAAAATAATTCATTTGGTTGAATTCTTGAGTGTTTTAAACCACTCCTTTGATCCCTTTCTCTGACCACTTTGGTCTTGATCATTGATTTAATTTTATTTCTGGAATCAGTCACATTTGACTGAGAGTTTTTCTTAAGCTTTAAACCTGCAGTGTTAATCCTCCCTTTATTTATTTCAAGTTTAATTCTGCCACACTATTCTTGAGTTCCTTTAGAAGTGTTGGGTTATTCTTGTTCAAATTTTTTACTTCTTTGCTTCTAGAGCTTCATAAAACAAATTAATTTGTTCTGTACAGCCACCCACAGTTATCTGTTACCCTTAAAGCACTTAATTGCAGAGAGTTGGGCAGGTTCATTGAGAACCTGGAGGTTGTTTGGGATTGAGTCAATCTTTGCTAACCTTCTGCTGAAGACCAGATTTATTAGCTTGTGGGAATTTTCACTTACAACTGCCTTGTTCTATTGAGCTCTGAAAAAACTTTAACTTAGTTTTTTAAAGTATTTTACCACACCATCTTGTCTCAGATAGTGTTGTTTCCATTGCTACCAACTACTCTCAAAATTCATCCTTTCCATTGATTCCTTATTTACAAGGTTCTGTACCTTGATTCTGGTTACATTTAAATATTTTTTTTACAATCAGGAGGGAAGCCTCAACAGCACCTTCTACCCTCCCCAGAAGTGCCTGGGGCTCAGCACCGTTTGGAGTCTTACACCGGCTCAGGGTGTAGAATAGGTAAGGAGGATCTAGGATTTTCCATGGGTTTGTTAACTTGGTCTAAATATACAATATTTCCATGGGTTTTTTAACTTTGTCTACATATCCCTGATTTGGGTATTTTTGTCTGATGGATGCAGCTGGGGCATGTGGGCCTACTTGGGAGGAGCAAAAAACAAGGAGGGCTGGGTGACAAGGGACAGGAATGGGGTGCTGATGGTAAACACTACAAGACAAAACAGGGCGTGGGGGGAAGGATTTCATCATTTTGAGTGAGAATGAGGGCATCTCTTTTAGGGTGTTTTTGGAAATCCCAAGGCCTTTTAGCATTAAATGAGTCTCCAGGGCCCCAAAGCCAAAAATCACACCCATTTTTAACTGTAGCATCACAAAAAAGGTTAAATTCACAGGGTATGTTTGGCAACAACTGCATGGGCTCCAAGGATATGTTGCCACAGAGGCATTGGCAACCATGCAACCACATTGTGGCTACCAAGCCTTCTCCCCCCTATACTTGTGAAGATTCACTCCATCCTGGCCTGTGGGGGCTTTAAATTTCATGAATAAATTCATAGTGTGCAATACAACCTTGCAAAATTACACTTTGAAAAGAAAGAAAAGGTGTTGCTATGAATCAGAGGCTCAGAGTGAGCTTTCAAGCAAGGGAGGAAGGAATAATGATGGGAGGAAGGAAACAAAAAGCCACAAAACTGATGAGGTGTGTAGTGTTGACTGTTTTTCTCAGCACTGTACATTGATCCTTTCACATCTCTGTTATACCTCAGCCACCTGTCATCTTTCCTTCTGTTCTACTGTCATGAGTTCTTCCTTTTTTCCTGTTTCACATCTTCTCATTGCATAAATAGATGTCACACATGTTTTTGCGGCGGCTGTCTCATTCTCTCCAGATTTTCTCATTGGCGACCGTACTGTCCTGTCTCCTCTATATATAATCAGTTTCTATTTTCATCAAAACAATCATCACCTCTTAGTGTTTGGACCCATTGAAATTAATGGATTGGAACAGTACTTGACTTTGAACTTGCCAACCAATCATCCCTAATCATCAATAGTAGAGTAGGCATCAATGACTGATTGAATCATCAACTCAACCTTGGAATACATTTGACCGACCTTCTTACTTAGCTCTTACTTTCTCCTGAGTGGATCTGTTGGATAGTTAAAAAAGCGCCTGATTCTCTACATAGTCCGTACTGAGGCCATAACCCTGCTAGTAGAGGCATTGTTTCTGTTCATTTCTGTCTCTTTCTTACCTGGGATTTTTGTTAGGCTGTCATCTTACCTTTTTATGTCTTTTGTGAATTCAATCAGCCTGGTCCAGGTTTTCCAATTCAGTTTGAATTTTAACCCGGTTAAAAGCCAAAGAATGGATCACCCAAGCTCAATTGACTTGGCTAGAAACACTGAATCATCTGGACCAGGATTTGATGACAACTTCAAGTCGCTGGCGCTGAAATCCCTAATGGAATCAACCCCCTTGCTGATGGAAACAAATTACTCGATCTAAAGGAAGAAAATGGAGAAATTGTTCAAGATGAGAGGTATTCTGGATCTTTTTAGCTCTTCAGACCCTCTTGTGAATATTCCTGAAGACGACAAGATGGCTGGATACCTGATGTCTGAATTGGACCCCAGCACTCACACCAAAATTATCACTCCAGAGAATGAGGACTCTACCAGACTCATCTGGCTTGCTGCTAAAAACCACTTTGCTTCAAGCCAAGCTTCCAATTGCTCAAGAATGTTTTTCAACTTCATTTACCTAGGATTTGATCAGAATGACATTAAAGGCTTTGTTACTTCCATCAAGGCACATCTTGGCAAACTGGACAAAGTCGGAATCATCCTGCCCAACAACATCCTCAGTTACCTAATCCTTCTCAAGCTTCCAGACTCTCTCAAGACTATGTGATCCCAGATCATGCACTCTGGCACCAATCTATCCGTCAAACTTGTCCTAAATCACCTATTTCAGCACCAGAATGAAGTGCAGTCAAAGACATTAGAAACTTCCAAAACCAACACTGCCATGTTTCACTCCAAAAAATCAAGGGAAAATGATTCCTATAGATGTGAGAATGGAAAGCATAACCCGGCTTTGAAGTCTCATCCATCCTCCTCCAGCTGGGCTGAATTCCCAGAGCTCTGTCCAGATCAACCTTCCAACAAACACAAACTGGGTCCAAAGAAGAAGTTGCAGGCTGAGTCTCAATTTCACGACTATTCCTTTTTCTGTGCCTCAAATCAACTCTCCAATCTTCACTCTGATTGATACATTTTATACAGTGGATGTTCCATACATATGTTTCATGATTGAAAATTGTTCCTTTTGTTTACCAAAAAACCCAGGGAAAAATACATAAGAATTGGAAAGAAAGGAGAAGGAATAGCCATTCAAGGCCTAGGCACTACAGCTCTCATAAGTGGAGGAAAAACCATTCATCTTGAAAATGCAGCTTGCTTACCTGATGCCACTGTCAATCTGGTGTCTCTTAGTGCGCTCCTGTTGACTGGTTGCTCAATCAGAGTCAACTACAGGACCAATCCTCCATCTATTACTCTTTGGCAATCCAAAGGTTTGTTTATGAATGGCAATTTCAAAAACAATCTCCTCATGATCCTAATCAACAAGTTACTGTCTTCCACAATCTTGGAGAACTCAATTGCAAACAATGATCCCTTGTGCTATTTGTCACTGGCTGATCTCCAGGAACTGCATCTCAAAATTGGCCATGCCAGTGTTGAAAAAATGGAGAAGCATCTTGGGTTTACTATTGACAAGGAGTTTACTGATCTATTCAAATGTGTAGCATGCAAGAAGAGTAAATTCAACAAAGTACCCTTCAACAGAGACCAAGTCCCGGCTGCCAGAGTGTTTGATTGACTTCATCTTGATTTAATAGGCCCCTTAATTCCACCAACAAAGGGGGAATGATATTCTTGCTTACCGTTGTGGATAACAAATAGGGATACTTATCAGCCTTTCCTCTTCCCTCCAAAGACACCGCTGCAAAAACCATTAAATTTATAATAGATAATGAAGCAAAATAAAAAACAGAGATACCCGATGGAGATTGTCACAGACAGAGGAGGAAAGTTTGTAAACAAATCTCTCAAGGCTTTCTTTAAATCAAAATCCATCAACAATCTGATACGCAAGCCATATCATTCTCAAAACAATGGCAAAGCAGAAAGAGAAAATTGGAAAATTACAGAATCCCTGAGGTTGGTTTTCAGCTCTTCTAAAATATCAAAGAACTATTGGCACGTGTTTATTCAAAGCTGTTTTCTAGCTTTGAATCAGATCCCTTTAGAG
Source organism: Puccinia polysora (assembly GCA_025617555.3). Taxonomy (NCBI): domain Eukaryota; kingdom Fungi; phylum Basidiomycota; class Pucciniomycetes; order Pucciniales; family Pucciniaceae; genus Puccinia; species Puccinia polysora. The sequence continues at coordinate 762,451 of CM062630.1, read as the reverse complement.
AAAGGAGGTTTGACTCCCTGGGAAATGATGCACAACACCGTCCTTCCTGATGACTATCTCAAACTGATGGGTACTGGAGTAGTCTATCTCCTCAATGATAGGCGCATCAAATCAAAAGTAGATAATAAGGGCAAAGAAGGCATTCTGATCAGTTACAATCCATGTTTCCTCTCATACAAGGTTCTTGTGAAGACTGGAATGATTGTTGAAAAAATCACGTGAAGTTCCTCAAGTCTACTTCTCTTGAAATTTCTTCACAGCTCAATGATGAAAAACCAACCGTAGTATGTCTCCCTGGTAAAGCAACAAATGCAGCTCCCCTCAATGATGAATCAAGAACTGAAAACTCCAAAGAGCTGAAGCCAGATGTAATTGGATCAGACAGCCTAGAATTGTCCAAATCTGATCATTCTGCCTCAAAAGTCCTGGAAGTCTGCACCCCAAGCTGAGGGATTGATCCAAGCTGAATGCCCCTGAACAATATGGATACCACCATGAGACCCTTCCTTGAAACATCAAAGAGGCACTGAAGCAACCCATCTGGCCAACCCCAATCAAGAAGGAACTGAATACCATAAAAGACCTTGTAGTCTAGGAAGATGCAGAGGAATCCCAGGTAGTCAAACCTGTCAACACAACTTGGGCATTCCAGATTAAGGAAGATCTTCACTCTGGTGAGACCACTCTGAAAGCAGGCGTCTGCATTCAAGGATTCAACCAAAGGTTTGGCATTGACTACTTTGACACCTTTGCCCCAACAGGCAAAGTTTGTTCTTTTAAAGCCTTACTCAGCTACTTGGTTGACAAACGTCTCAACATTTATCAATTCAATGTGAAGGTTGCTATCCTTCATGCACCCCTTGAGGAGGATGTTTTCATCAAAACCCCTTCTGGTTTGAAGAGAACCTTAAAGTTTCTTAAACTTAAGAAGTCTTTGTATGGTTTGAAGCAGGCACCTTTCAACTGATACAAGACCTCGAGCTAGTGAATAGAGATAATGTCTTTGAAGAAAGTGACAGCAATCCATGTCTCTATCTTCATAAGGACAACATTACCACCCTCTTTTTGCATGTTGACAACCTATTTGTAGTGGGAGAAGCAGATGGCTTCAAAAGAAAATTTCTGAATTGATTCAAGGATTCCTCTGCTCATGAAGTTGAGACTTTGTTGGGAATGAAGATTGTTGTTGGTAAGGATAGTATTTCTTTTTCCCTTCCAAATCAAATCAAAAAGGGACTAGAAGAAATGGAATTACTCAACTCTAAACCAATAAAAACTCCTTGAACTTCTGGGCTACATCTCCAACCTGCCACTGAGCAAGAAGCCAAGGATTTTGAGAAACTGAACAAGAGTTACCAATCAACAATTGGAAAACTCAACTTTATTCACACCCTAGCTATGTCTGAAATCAGCTACGCCATGTCCAATCTGGCGCGCTTTGCCAAAAATCTTGGCATCTCTCACTGGAAAGAGGTAGAACATGTTTGGAGATACTTACTCAAAACAATTGACTACCAACTTGAATTCTGTGCCAGGATCCCTGCGACCCAACTTGTAATCTACAGAAACACAACTTGTGGGGATGATCCTACAACCCGGCTATCACAAATTGTTAAGAATACTAAGAATAAGTTCCTTCCTTCTACCTCAAAACTCCACGCGGCGCGCGCAATTCTTGAGAACGGGGAACAACTCTCCTCCCCCGGGGGGAGAGGCTCTTGACCCCCTCTCTTCCTGGTCGTGAGGAGAGTTTCTCCCTTGGGACCTTTTGTTTCTAATTCGATTCCATATTCAATTCTTCAGTAATTTCTTAACTCCGTTTCCTATTCTCTAGTCTGCTTTCATTCATTCTCATCTTCCTTATGTTTCTATACACTCTGTCTCACCCACTCAAACTCGACTCATCCTTCACCATCCAACCACCAAACTTGTCTCGACTCTAACTCTCAACCTCCTCAAGACTTCAATCTAGCCTCTCTCCATCACAATTGTTGCCTGGTAAGAGCCTCCTCCTCAAGATCATACAAGTCCGACAAGATCTGATCTCCTCAGAACCCTGGCTGTAGTTCTCTGTCTGCATTGCTGCGTCCCATCTGTTCTCCATTTGCTCTTCCATCCTTATCTGTCCTGGAGGTAGTCAGACCGTTGGTATTCTTTTCTCATTCTCCTCTTTCTTCTCTATTTTCTTGTCTCAAGCTTGTTCCTCATGTCTCTGATGTTTTAACTCTCAGCCTGCTGGTTTCTAGTCATAAGAAATTCAATTCTCAACTTAACACAAATGGGTTTTATCTGTCTACTCAAGGGTTGTTCAATCTACTGGACCAGTCAACGGCAGCAAAGCTTTTCCCACTCCTCCACAGAATCAGAATGTAATTCCTTATCAGCTAGTAACCTGGAAGGCCAATGGATCAACCACCTGATTGGTGAGATCTGGAGGACAACACCCCTGTTGCTGTAAGACTCCAAATGGTGCTAGGCTGTGGCAGTTCTGTGGAGGGGAAAGGTGCTGCTTAGGCTGCCCTCCTGAGTATTACAAAAATATTTAAATGTAACCAAGATCAAAGTCCAAAACCTGGGAAATGAGGGAATAAAGAGTAAAGGATAAAGATGATAGTAGTTGGTAGCTGGGAAACAACACTATCTGAGGCAAGATGATGCTGGGTAAAACTTGAATAGAAGAAGTCAAGGATTGTTCAGAGTTCAAAAGGACAAGGCAATTGTAAGTAACAACGCCCACAAGCTAATAGCTCTTGTCGTCGGCAAAAGCTTAGGAAAGATAAACTCAATCCCAAAAAACCTCCAGGTTCTCAATGAACCTGCCCAACTCTCCGCAATCAAGCGCTTGAAGGGTACCAGATAACTGTGGGTGGCTGCAAAAGACAAAGCTAATTGTTTGAAGAAGCTCTAGAAGCAAAACAATAACCAATTCATAAAAGAATAACCCAACACTTCTCAAGGGACTCAAGAGTAGGGTGGCGGAATTCAACTTCAAAAGGAATAAAGGGAGGTTTAACACTCCAGGTTTCAAGCTTAATAAAACCTCTTCAGTCAAACGTGACTGGTTCCAGAAAGACAATCAAAGGATGATCAGGACCAGTATGGTCGGATAAAGGGATAAGGAGTGGTGTAACACACTCAATAATTCAATCAGTCAAATTCTTCTTCAACCAGCAAGGCTATTGGTTGGTGATAAAGATCAAGGATCAGGGTTTGAGTATGGAGGCTCAAAGATCAAGTGGCAATCATGGATATACCCAGAATTTAGTCTCAGATAAAGGGGAATGAGACCCCACAGATAATATATTTCAAGATGGTAGTGATGATGTTACTCTCCGGTAAGGTACCATATGATACCCGCCCCAAAAGGCAGGGGAGAGCCCATCCTTATATGGGCAGGAGGCCCTGTTAGACTATGTACAAGTGATACTATAGATAGAGCGGTTTTTTTTTTTTTTTTTTTTTTAATGGGCATGAGAAAAAAAAAAAGAGAAACCAATGAGAAAAAAAAAATCAAACAAAATTGAAATAATGGACAGAATCATGGATGAGTGGGGATGGAGAGACACCAGCCTGTGCCAATGATTGGCACGGGCAGGAGAGTCACAGGTGAGGAGCCGCGCGGACAGGCTCATGGGCACGGGAAACTGCGTGCCCGTGGATAATTGCACAAGAGCGGAGAAGGTGAGTGATGGGTGGATTCATTGGGACAGCCAGAGATTTTTGAGGTGGCGTGGCAGGGGGGAGATGATTGGAGGAGGAGGAGGCCTTGGGTGGAGATGATTGGATGATTGATTGGGTGGTTGTCTGACCGATGGGGGAGAGAAGATGAGGGTGCAAGATTGGTTGTGGGAACAACTGATTGGAATGAGAGGAGGATGGCCTGACAGGGGGGAGATGATTGAAGGAGGAGGAGGCCCTGGGTGGAGATGATTGGATGATTGATTGGGTGGTTGTCTGACCAATGGGGGAGAGAAGATGAGGGTGCAAGATTTCTTGTGGGAACAACCGATTGGAATGAGAGGAGGATGGACTGACAGCAAACAAAGGGGAAAGTTGTGGAGAGGGATTGAATGAAGATGCGGCGGAATTGGCAGCAAGGAAAGCTTTCCGACAGGCACATTCTAGGTTCTCAGACTGTTGACAAACTCTCTCCATTTAATGTAGATAACCTCCAAGGACACTGATGATGACTGGCACCACACCAGCCTCCACAACCCAAGTGCAAATGGATTTGGTGCCCCTGACGCCAATATCAACAACACACTGGAAGGAGAGACTCCAAGTCCAGAGTAACTGTTTTTGTTTCTTGGTGAGTCCGAGACTGGGGACTGAATGAGGGGCAAAGGGTAGATGATTGGAAGGTGTGGGTTGTTGAGCCAGGACTTGAGTTGTAAATGGAGTGGTGGGAGTGGGGGTAGGAGTATCATTGGTAGCTGTAGGATTGAGGATGGGGTGAGGATGTTGGGCTTGAGAGGAAGAATGAGAGGGTAGAAAGGGAAAAAGAGGGTGCAGTGGTGCGGAGGAAGATCGGGCCAAGCGGGTCTTTTCCTGCGCGTTCGGCCAAAAGGAAAGGGGGAACAAAGAGAGAAGGAATCAAACGCAATGCCTAGGTGATGAGACCAAGAGAGGCCTGTCCCAGACCACTTGTACAGAGAAATTCTTGGCAGGATGAGGAAATTGGAGGAGTGATACTGATAAAAAAAAATTCCAATTTTTTTTTTTTTTTTTTGAATGACACTTAAATAAAAGCATTGTAAAAAAATTTTGAATTTTCCGCATCTGGTCCAGGGTGTCCAGATTTGGTCACCACATTGCCCAATCACCTCATTGATAACAAGGGATTGAACAACAAAATAAAGAAATTTGGTTGTAAGTTTCATGCCAAGTACATCAACATCAAGATGAAATGTCTCTGAAATGACTGGAACAATCAACTGATAGAGATAAAAATGATTCTGTCCCAATACATGTTAGCAGATTCCCTTACTAAGGCAGCTAGCAACGCTGCTTTGTAATTGCTTGCCAAGTATGTTGAGGCACAAAATTGATCCTGATGTTGAGTTGAGCGGGCATTTTGACTGTTGTTCTCAGCACTGTAAATTGATCCATTCATGTCTCTGTTATACCTCAGCCATCTGTCATCTTTCCTTCTGTTATACTGTCATGAGTTCTTCCTTCTTTCCTGTCTCACATTTTCTCATTGCATAAATAGATGTCACACATGTTGTTGCGGCGGTTGTCTCATTCTCTCTAGAGCTCCTCATCCCTGAACGTACTTTCCTGTCTCCTCTATATATAATCAGTTTCTGTTCTCATCAACACAACCATCAGCTCTTAGCCTTTGGACCCATCAACATTAACCAATTTGAACGGTACTTGACTTCAAACTTGAAAACCAATCATCCCTAATCATCAATAGTAGGGTAGGCATCAATGACTGATTGAATCATCAACTCAACCTTGGAATACATTTGACTGACCTTCTTACTTAGCTCTTACGTTCTCCTCAGTGGATCTGTTGGATAGTTAAAACCTTGCCTGATTCTCTACATAGTCCGTACTAGGGCTATAAACCTGCTTGTAGAGGAATTGTTTCTGTTTGTTTCTGTCTCTTTCTTACCTGAGATTTGTGTTAGGCTGTTATCTTACCTTGTTCTTTCTGTTGTGAAATCAATCAGCCTGGTCCAGTTTTTCCAATTCAGTTTGAATTTTCACATGTAGCAGCAAGAGATTTGAGAAGGGGAACACATGAGTGGAGAAATTTAATTTAAGTCAGGCACCACAGAGAAAGGAATAAGGTTAATCAAGACAAGATACAAAGATATTGACCTATGAATCAGAGGCTTAAAGTGAGCTTTCAAGCAGTAGAGGAACAGCCAATTATGGGAGGAAGGACACAAAAAGCCGCACACCTGATGAGGTGTGTAGTGAAGAGATTAATATGAGAAGCAATGTTATTTTGAGGAGGAAGGAGTATGGTAGGCTACTGAAGAGCCAACTGAGATTTATTGATAAGGCTACAAAGAGCCAAGGAAAGAGGGAAAGTACTTGTATGGTCAAGTGGAACTGATCTGAAGAGGAGGAAGGGACACTCTGGTTAAGTTCTCTGGTAATCAGATGAGTTTGCTTTCCAGGTCCAGGGAAGGACCAGTATTTCAAGAAACCTAGAAAACCCCAATGGGTTCCTAAGGCAGAAGTTTAGAGAAAACTAGAGAGCCCCAGAGGGGGCGTTAGACATGGGTAATGAGATAATGAAAACATTAAGATAGCAATAAGGTAACTAAATTTGTTAGTTACAGAATATGAACATCAATAAGACAACATGTAGCAGAAAGAGATTTGAGGAGGAGAAGACGCAGAGAAAGTTGATGAGAAAGGGAAAGTAAAACAGTGTTTTTGGATTATTAAATACATTGATGCTGAAAATTAAACCCTGATAATACTTCCATATTTCAGTGTTCTTCTGCAGTTAAGCCATCCCTTGTTGCAAGGCGCAATTTATTCCTCACACCCCCCCTTGCTTTCTATACTCTGAGCCATGTGGTCAGTTGGAAAAAATCCTTAATTGCTTGTTGTGTTTGGCTGACTGGCTTAGTGAAGCCATCTCTTTTATTTTCTTCAGTAAACATAGATTGGTTGTTGAAGTTACTTTTGAGTACTGCCTCCTGAAGCCATTTCAGGCAGACATCCACATGCCAGGTGCAATTTTGGAATAGAGGGTTCTAAATCCAGGCAGTTGAACCATAGGATGGCGGCTTCCAGGGGGCTTGCATTCAGCGCTCCCACACTCTAGATGAGATTGGCTTCCCACATAAAATACTGACCACTTTCAGAGCCGGCTCTGATATGGGCTTTGCAGCTGGACAGTGCCAAATTCAGTTGCTTAAATGTGTGCAAGCTCACCTGGCCATTGAGATAAACACAGCTCCCTGAGAATGATTGACATCCTGGGGATTTGGTGAAGTTGGAGTTGGAGTAGAAAACCAGGCAGTGTTCAGCCAAGGGGACCCCTCCCATTGGAAGATCAAGATCCGCCGTAGATTAAAGAAAACTTAGGACATGTTTGAAGTGCACTTTGTGAGCTTTGGTGGGGTTGATCAGGAACTTAAAGAGATGACTGCTAGCAAAGGAAAGGTTGGGTAAAGTGAATTGGAAAAGGTAACCTAGGAGTCAAATTGCCCATATGAAGTTGAATCTGTCTGTGATTGGGCTGGAGTTGGAGTCTGGGGAGCGGGCCCTGGGAGGCAGAGGATCTTTGACAGGGTGAAAGTCTTTCATGCCAAATTAATCCAGTACGTTGTTGATGCATGAGTCTTGGAGCAGGGAGTTTTGAGATTATAGCTCTCTATGCTCCATTAAATGTTCATTCATGCTTCATTTCCTTCTCATGTTTCTCTCATAAGACTGTCACTGATAAATGGTTTCTCTTTCCAATGCAGGCTCAAATGTGAACCTACTCAAATCAAATTGCATTTCAAGCCACTTTCACATCTGCTCTTGCACGAATGTCACTGTCATCTTTCTTGTAACTCTCAGCCGGAAGCTCTCTGCACTCCTGTTTTTCCTCAATCTATTTAAACTTGTCCCTACCTTCTTGCTTGTCTCAAATTGCATGTGTTTTGTCTTTTCTTTTCCCTCCTGTGACTCTCAACCAGTACCACCAAATCTGTTTCTACCATCTTGAATCCAATTTCCAGTTACTTCTAGCTGACTCACTTGGACTACAACAAAGTGTAAGCCACCTAAATTTTCCAACTCAGCCTCTGACCCCACTACCTCATCAAACTCAACATTTTCATAATTGTAACACCCAGTCCATGAACACTTCAAGCTCAGAGCCAAAATTCAGATTTTCTTCCAGGTCTTTTTAGAGGCCATCACCCGGCTAGTAAAATAAGCAGTTTTTTTTTGGTTCAATTTTATCTCCTTTTGTCTGTCTCTTCTTATTTGTTTCCTTCTGATGTGATTCTCAAATAATTTTTTGAAAACTTTGAAATATAAGCCTGGTTCAGGTTTCCAAAATCTCTTAGATCTTGTACATGGTTAAAACCCAAAATGGATCCTCCAAGCACCTCCAGGTTTCTACAAACTTCTGAAACACCTGTACCAGGAATTGAATCAAATTTCAAAGCACTAGCACTCAAGTTGCTCAAGTAATCAACATCTCTTCATACTGAATCCAACTATTCTATATTTAAGAAGAAAATTGAAAAACTGTTCAAGATTCTGGGCACCATTCATTTGTTCAGCTCTGCCAATCTTCTTGAAGAAATTCCCAATTAAAAAAAATGGAAGGTTACCTGATTTCCAAAATGAACCCAGCAGCCCACACCAACAATATTGGTTCAATCAACAAGGACTCCTTCAACCTTATCTGGATAAATGCCAAAAAACAATTCACCTCAAATCAAGCGGCCAACCAAGCAAGAATTTTATTCAAATTCTTGTATCAGGCCTTTTATTTGAAAAAAATTGACTCCTTTGTGAGGAATGTGAAGCTTCATCTTGAAAAATTAGAAAAATTTGGCATAGATCTCCCCAAAAATATTTTCAGCTATTAAATCATCTTCAAAATCCCTGAATAAATGAAAGCCATTTGCTTGAAAATCAAGCATTTGTAAAGATGAAGCCATCAGCTTGCATGCTCCTGTTGTATCCAAAACTAGACCAGCCTGGAAAAGGGCACAAACCAGCAGGTACACATGGTACCTGATAATCTCATGGTGAGATGAACTCTCCACCATGCGTCATTCTCATTCTTGATAGCTTACCACCATGTTGGTCCTTTTTGGTTAAATTGAGCCCAACATCAAGTCTGTCTAGAAAGGGTTATGCCTCAAATCTCCCTTCTCCACCCAGTGGAAATGCTCCAAATGCCCCAAGCACAGCTTGCAGAAGACTCAATCACTCATGACTATGAAAGATAACTGATGAACCTGAATATCTGAGTAAGAATAAAACCAGCAACTACATACAAGATGGTTAGAGATGTAGTGCGTGAGACTGAAAATGAAGAAACTGATGAAGTGATAGATCATACCCAGCCTCTATCAAGTCTAATTCTGGTCACAGAATAGGACTATAAAGAAATAAAGATCTAGACTACCTCCGTTGAAGACGCTGGTATACCTCTGAGAATGAATATGAAAAAAGAGTCAAAACAAAAGAAGACAAAGAATGGAAAGCTTGGTGAACAAGGGATTGCACCAAATTGGGAAAAACTCTATGTGAATGGCCAATCTTTCTTCTTGAGAGTGCTTGAACGTTTACAATCAAATCTTGAAGTTGAGTTATTGAAAACTTTCAATTTGAAAAGAAGAATGTCAACGAGTTCCTTCTTTTGAGATCAGTTTGAACTTCAGACTATTTACCCTTGTCACGCAGAGTGAGAGTGGTGTATATTGAATAAGTGTTTTGAATACACTCAAGTCTGGCATGATTGATAGGGCGCACGTATAGCGCCCGTATAAAAGAATAAATGTGATCAGAAAAAAAGAACATAAGAAATAAAAGAAAAGAGAAAAGAGTAAATAATTAAAATAATGAATAAGTATATGATAAAATAATAATGGAAAGAAATGCAGTAATATGTCAACAGTATGTCAACAATAAGTGGTATGCCCCACATCTCTGGTCCAATCTTCATTCACCTTTCTCCTAAATTTTTTCAGTCCACCTTGACCATCTGCATAAAATCACTCCTGACTTGCTGCTATCTATCATGAATCCTTGTTGTTCCTTTCCATCCTCTTCTTCCACTCAAACTGCCTATAGAGCAGTCATACTCCCTGCAATCCTGCACTGCTCCCGCCAATAGGCTTAGTCAACTTGATCTTGTCCTAGGGCAACCTCAACCTTTGTTATCTTAACTCAACCCTTCAACAAATCTTTAATTTCCCAATTTCCTATTTCCTTCATTCTATTCCATTCTTTTTAATAACTGTTGTCTCTGCTGTTAGGTGAGAGCTAGCCATTGTATCCTTTTGTCATCTTTTGAGCTCAGCATGTTGACTATTTGCTATCTCTTAGTTTCTTTTTTAATCAAAATTATTCAGAATTCATGTGTGGATGTGACTGTGTCAATGGTTCTAAATCAACTGTTACAATACAAAAAAAGTCCAATCTAAGGAAAAAGACCAGCCAGACACTAGCTCAGCCCTCTATCACAACAAAAATGGTCACCCTGACCAAAATCTCCCAAGATGAAAGAATGGAAAAAAAATCCAGCTGTCACTACTAATCCTCCATCCTCTTTCTGGGTTGAATTCCCCAAACTAAGACCTGACCAATCATTGAAAAAAGGAAAGAAATATCCTTCCAAGAAGTCACCCAAATCCCATCACTACTCCTTCTTCTGCAGCCTCAACCAACCAGAACCTTTTTAAAAAAGCCATTACATCCTGGATAGTGGGTGTTCCATACACAAGATCAAATATTTCATGAAATTCTTTACCATTCAAGAACATTTTGGAAAATAAAAAATCAAAACTGGGAAGTTGGGCAAGGGAATTCCCATCAGAGGACTGGGCACAGCAGTCATCAAGTGCAGTATCAGCTCTATCAAGCTCAAAAATTCTGCCTGGGTCCCTGAAGCCACCTTCAACCTCATTTTGATGGGAGCCTTGCTAATCAAATGATTTCACCTTTGTGTCAAACTACAAGTCAAACCATCCCACTTCAACCTGTAACTCCATGTTCACAAATTTCTGGAAGGGCTGATTTTGGAAAACCTACTGATTATAACCATGTCCCCAATTCCCCCCCTGCTGCCTGCTACCTGTCATCCATAGACCTAAACCTCCTTCACAAAACCTTAGGTCACACTGGACTTTATTGAATGGAGAAATAACTAGGGAATACCATAAGCTCAGAAACAGATCCTTGTTCAAATTCTCAGCCTGAAAGATGAGAAAAACTTTACAAGGCTCTTTTAAAGAGGAGCAGAAACCTGCGCTTTGACTTTTTGAAAGGCTGCATCTCACTTTGATTAGCCCTCTAAATCCCATCAGAAAAAAAGGGAAACACTACTCACTCACCATGGTCAATAACAATTCCAAGTATGTAGCATAATTTCCCCTTTCTAGAAAAGATGCTGACACCAATGCAATCATGTTTTGATGAGGTCTACTGGGCCAGTATGAGTGTGAAGTGGAAGGATTTCAATTTCGTGATTCAATGAGAAAGACAGAAACATCACAGTGAGAAAAAGGAAAAGATAAGAAATGAAGAGAGGATGTACCTGGGCCATTATGAGTGTGAAGTGGAAGGATGAGGAAAAGAGATACTTCCACTCACTGTGACTGACCCAGGTATACTATACAACTTGTGACAGGTGAGTGAACTGTGTGAAGCATACAAATGAGAAATAGTGGATATGTCCAGTCTAACACCTCCCCTTGCTGCACACTGGAGAGCAAAAAGAACAAGCAGAAATAGTCATAAAAAGAAATCAAGGAACCACTCCAAACATGTGACAATTTTTTTCAAGAAGGACTCTGTTGAGAGGCTTGGTAAGCATGTCGGCAAGCATGTCCTTGGTTGAAATGTGAATCAGGCTGACGGAGTTATCCTGCACACACTCTCAAACAAAGTGATTCCTTGCATGGATGTTTTTGGTACGCGAGTGGTGCTCTGAGTTTTTTGCAAGTGCTTCAGCGCCCTTGTTGTCTACATTCATTGGAATGGGGTCCTCTGATTGGAGGGAGAGCTTGGTTAGAAGATGTTTGATCCAGAGAGCCTCTTTTCACGAATCAGACAGCGCTTTGTACTCAGCCACAGTACTTGACAGAGACATGGTAGCCTGCTTGCAAGAATTGCAGGTGACTGCACCCACTTTTAGACGGTACACGTAGCCCCAAGTGGATTTCCGGGTGATATGAGAGAGTTAAGTCGCTTGTGAAACTTGGCCATGGTGTCAATATGTGTGAGGATGTCATCTCAGTCCATCTTGGTTAGAAGGAGCTTAAAAAGCCAATACACAGGCCTGCCCGTTGTTTGATCTTGATGGGCTTGGTTTAGAGCAAACCACATTCCATGGGCATGTGAACAATGTTTGCGTACATACCAAAGGTTGGAGGCATTGATGGCTTGAGCAATGAGTCCACAAACAATTTTGTTGTTGTTCAGCCAGGCGTTAGATGGGTTGTCTGGACAAGGTCTTTCTAAGATGTAATCCAAACCAACTGCCTCAAAGTACAAGGTTACCACAAATTCCCAGTCTAGGTAATTTGAGTTGGGGCTGGGAGCTTGAAAAATTGGGAGTTTGGCGCTTGGTAGTTTATAGGTGCCCAAGAATGAGTCTGATTCAATATTGATCATACTTGGTGTTTGTTTTGACGTTGGGGATTGTGGAAGCACCATCTACCTAAGACTTGCTTTGTCACTAAGCATACGGATCCTAATAGAGTACAGACGGAGCGCAGTGGAGCCCTGGGCTCATAACCTGATGAGGTTGACTGGGCCAGTATGAGTGGGAAGTGGAAGGATGTCAATTTTGTGAGTCAATGAGAAAGACAGAAACATCACAGTGAGAAAAAGGAAAAGATCAGAAATGAAGAGAGGACGTACCTGGGCCAGTATGAGTGTGAAGTGGAAGGATGAGGAAAAGAGATCCTTCCACTCACTGTGACTAACCCAGGTATACTATACAACTTGTGAAAGGTGAGTGAACTGTGTGAAGCATACAAATGAGAAAGAGTGGATATTTCCAGTCTAAAATCTTTGCCATAGAAAAAGAAGCAATGAATCAACTCCCTTATCCTGCTGAACTTGTGACCAATGGAGGGGGTGAATCCATAAAAAAAAACTCACCTTCTTCTTCAATTCCGAATCAATCAATCACTTATTAAGCAGCCCCTGCCATCCAAAGAAAAACAGGAAGGCCAAGCAAGAAAATTGGACCATCATCAAATCTATGCAAGCCATTTTCAGCAGCACATCCATCCCAAAAAACCAGTGGCACAGTCATTTAAATTTGTTGCTTCACCCTCAACAAATCACTTCAAATTTGCATTCTTTGGAATATTCAGGGACTACTCCGCCCACAAGATAGACACTGTCAGCTTCCTACTATGTACAGAGCAACCTGTCATAGCAACACAAAACTATAAAAAATAAGAATATCTAAATTAACAAAAGAAGGAGTGAGAAATACATAGATATTATCAAAGAAATGGATTCCCCACCCAATATTAGGTAGGGTCACTCACTGACCCCACCCTTGAAATCCAAGTCCTTACATTTTTAAAATAATCAAAAAGAAAAGTACTAAAAATGACAACACCAGTATGGCACCTTTTTGCCTTTTTAACACTTCACACGTGTTGTCACGTATAGGTTTTACACCTAAAATGCACACAGAATTGAGGTGTTGTGTATATTTTAGGAGTTACATGCGGAAATGTGTTATGTGACAATTCCCCCGCACAGCCCCACATCATTACATACCCCTACGTACACATAGTAGCAGTTTCCCGCGTACTAGAGACCCGCGCGCAGCTAATTCTGCCACGCACGCAGCGGATCCCACCCCGCGCGCATCTAAACTGACTGATCCCTGCGTCTGGATCCGTCGTGACTAATCTGACAACCAGGTACTGCTCAAAAGAGCTACAACCTAATTAGGGTTGCCTGGCATATGTAACAAGTTGACATATGCATTATTAATAATTTAAAAAGATCAAAACTTGATTAAAATTAATAAAAATTAAGTTTAGAACATTTTTTAATAATAAATTAAAGATAAAAGATTACCACATAAATCATTGACTCTGATCTTTGAAGACCACAAAACACTACAAGAAGTGTTCATAAAAATTATTGAATGATCTACTTGATCAGCAGATGATGAAAAAGCAGTAAACTTCCACATATGTTCACTTTAGAGCAATAATAATAGTACAAATAAAGGATGAGTGCAGAATGATCAAATTTACGCCATAATAGATTAAAAGATCCTGTGGCTAAAATAGTACAGAAATCCAGAAGATCTAAGGTCAGATGATTAACAGCACCAAGTGGACGTGCTAATCTTGCTCTGACTGGCTTGCCAGCCTCAGAAAATGAGCAGAACTGTCTCGCCGCGCCCTGAGAAGCTCAAAATCACCCCAAAAAAGGTATTTATACAGATCTCTTTGGATCCATTATTCCATCACCAGTTTACCAGGAATTATTATTATCAATCAGAAACCGTGTCATTGTTAGTCACGTTCTTATGAAGAATCTAAGCAAGTGATTTATGACCAAGTCTGTAGTATTATTATTTATTTCTTAAAACCAATCAACCCTTGAAGTTTAGTCAGGCAATCCACCCCATCTGCTCTGAAAACCTTCCTATTATTGCAGGATTTTTGTGGTAAAGAGCTCAGAGTGAGTTTTTCCCTTCCTGTATTAGCCATTGTGCTGTTATGCCTGGCCATTAGTGAAATAAGACCTTTCTAAGGCACCCATCTTCATTCCAAGGTTCTTAAACTGCCTAAGGAGACCCCTTGAAGAGAGGTTGCTTTGTCTGTAAAGACCCCCAGTAGTATAATACTGTGGCCCCTCTTTTATATACATATTGAAAACCTTTTATTACCAAACCAATTAAACCTTTAAACTGCTCTTATTATATTATTTATTTGAGCCTCTAAGCTTTTATTTTTGGAATAATAATAATTATTATTATTCCTGTATTTCTATCACTCTCTGTAGCTAAAGTACTGCAAGGTTCCTGGTATCAGAGAGCTCTCAAATGGGGGTCTGGCCGGGAAATATCCTTAAATAATTAATCTTTGATTATCTATTCCTTGGACCAGTCTATTTTTCTTGAAAATAAGATAAAATCCTTATAACATATATTTTTGATCCTTTGTTTCTCTAGTGGATCTTAAGACCAACAGAGAATTGATCAATTATTTTTTGAACATTCTCAAAAAGAAAAAAGAAGAAAAACTCCGTAACTTTGTCCCTGTTATTATAACTCCTGAGCAACAATAAGAGAAATTGCTTTATTATAAACAGCAGTTTATATAGGACAAAGGACTTGAGATTGAAATAATTATTAATTTCAATTCTTTATTAAGGCAACATGATGTGTGGAAAATTTATCAAAGGAAGCTTTATATTTATAAACTAAATAATCCTGAAGATAAAGAAAAATCCAAAACTAATAACAGTGATTATTTTTCTAAAAACATCATCTTGCCACGTAAAAATGCGAAAAAATATTAAACTTATATTTTTTGTTTTTATCCATCTCAGTGAATTTTGTTTTTGGTGATCTCATTGACCAGGACCTCCTAGAGGATGTCCCAGACAGTGTACCCCTGGACTTACCCTGGGATTTATCCCAGGATCTGTTTGAAACTCATCAGACCCCGTTGGAATACCCCCCAAGGACAGTTGTGATCCCAACCAAGTCTTGGTACCCTTGAATTTAACTTCAAGTGAGTTTAAATATATATAAAAAATTATTAAAAATATAAATACACACAAAACATTATTTTTTATATTTTCAAGTCTTTTCTCAAAAGTTTTGACAAAAGACTTACTCATTTTTTTTGGTGCTATGTACCAAAACAGGTGCAACACCCGTGCAACAGGTAGAGCCCCATCTCATGGATCTCTGCCCGGAGGAACCCGTATGCGAAAGGACTCCAGTTGCAAGCGCAATGAGGGGGCTCAAACCCATGACCATAGCGTCAGGCGGGACAACAACAGCAACAACAGCGGCCGCCAACTCGACCAACAGACCGTTGGAGAAGAACCCTCCGCCCAATGTGTTATCCCAGGAGGATACTGGTCCTCCTATGCCACCCCAGCTGGACTCAACCAAGGAGGAAAGCCTCAAGTTATTAGTGAAAGAACACGTGAGCTATTGGGAACAATTCAAACTGGATCAGACCCAGGATGCTCAGCCAGGTATGAGAAGAGCTATTTCTCTGACAAATAAATCTCAAATTTCTCTGCAAAAGTTGATCCCAAAGAAAGAGGTAGAAGGCTACGTGCAGAACTGTAATCCTTGCAATCAGTTAGCTTCCCCAAAGGGAAAGGACCCCAAAAAGAAGATGTCCTCAGCCTATCAGAAGCTAAGGAACCTGGAAGATTGGGACAGCATAATATCCCTAGCCCAGAATTGGAAAAAGGTGTACCACAATTAGATGTAGAAGCTCTTAATAGCTTTTCTGTAAATGTGTCTCACAATTTTACTGTTATCAGCCAGTGTTTTGAAAAAGTTTATCAACAATTGGAAAAATTGAGTCTGAGTATTTTCAGAGTGATTGATACCCAGTCTCAGACTATGATAATTGATGAGTTAGAAATACAACAAATCAAGGATAGTATAAAATCTAGTAAGTTGAACCTGATGAAACATATTGATGATAACCAATCAATTCTTCAGGAAGATATTCTTGCAACCATGAACCAGCTTCAGGAAGAAGTTAAGAAAACTAGTCCTACTCCTTCAGCTCACCTGATCAACAAAATTGATTTAATAAACAACAAACCATATTTGGAGTTAGGTATGATTAAGAATGATCTCAGAGATCATGAAGTCAATTTACTAAATCCCCAGTAATTGACCTGGAAGAAACTAGACCTGCTACGTTCACCAGTACAACTAGCGTTCCTGCCAAAACTAAAACAACTAGGGATGAATCTTTTAGGCCCTTTCCTACTCCTGAAATAGAATAGGCTTTGAATTTACTTCCTACCATTGCTGAATGGCCTAAATTCTCTGGAGAAGGGGAATAAAACCATGTCAGTTTCATTAAATTTATTGATTATACCCTGGATTCTTTTGAATTCCCTGATACAATAGTTGTGGTAAGATTTCCCAGACTATTTGAAGGAGTGGCTCTTGATTGTTTTATCAATAAAAGGGAAAAATTTAGATCTTTATCCTGGAGTTCTTGGAAAGAATTGATCAAAGTACAATTTGGTATCAGGATTTGGAAAATAAAGATGATGAAAACTTATGAAACCTCCCAGTTTGATCCATCCAAGGACAATCCTCATAAGTGGTGCTTAGACCAGAAAAGGGTTTTAGACCTTTTTTACCCGGATGCTGATAAAGAAGAAGTCAATGAAAGACTTCTCAACTTATGTCCTGGACAAATCAACCACAGTTTAAGGTGCAGGATGCCTATGGATTCTCATCTTTCTACCTGGATAGGTGTGTTGGAAGAGACTATTGATATGAATGGTCTAGATAAGAGAGTCAACAGACTCCCCATGGAACAAAATACTAGGAACAGGGAAGAGTATACTTCCAAAACTAAGGAATCCCCTGCCACTAATCCAACTACCTTGGAGGTCAAGAAGACTCCAGAGTCAAAGGAAAAAGTATGTTGGAACTGTAACCAAAAAGGACATGTAAAACCTGATTTTCCTCTACCTAGGAAAAGGATTTATCCTATTTAAGGAGAAGATATGATAATCCTGACCCTCACCTTGATGATACTGATGAATCTCTTTCTGAGTGTGATTTGATGATCACTAACCCCATCAATGTTATTGAAGGAAGTATTGAGTCTTCTCTGGAAATAAATTCTGTTAATGAGGATTCTAACTTACCTCAAAAATGGAATCCCAACATGAAGATTCACCACATCTCTGAGGCTAAGGCCTTGAGTCTAAAGCCTTCTGCCGGTAAAAGTTAAACTTCAGGCAAAACATGCTATGCTACTGGTTTAATCCAAGGTTCACCTGTTAAGTTACTTCTAGACAGTGGAGCCTTTTGCTTTTTTGTTGGTTCAACTTATTTGGAGAAACAAGACCCAAACTGGAAACCAAACTTATTACCAGTATCTCAGGCTAAGTTTGGCAGTTGTAATTCTTCTCTCAATGCTGTTGGAGTATGGTCTTCTGATATCATACTCCATCACTCTAAAGGATCACTCAAACTGAACATTCAATTTGTAGTGCTCCAAAATTGAGTATGTGATTACTTTATCCATGGTAATTATTCTCTTTGCTTGTATGATATAGATGTATTCCAAATCAAGGGTAGATACTTCACCACAGGGGGAGACTGGAACAAGAAGTTTCAAATATTCCATGTCAATGATCAAACTTCTGATTCAACTTATAAAAAACACTTAGAGAGTTTCAATCAGGAATACTTCTCTCAAGCAGCTTTGAATCCCCTGCTCAATGAAGAACAAAGACAGGAAATCCTACAAGTATGCTTTCAAAATCAGAATGCTTTCTGTACCAAGGATCACCCCATTGGTAACATCAAAGGAAATGATATGATTCTGACTCTAACCATTAAGCCTCCTTACCCACTCAACCTCAGGAGACCTGCTTACCCTTCTAGTCCAAAATCTAGAGCTTCTCTGGAAACTCATATTCAAGAGTTGGTTGACCTAAAAGTCTTAAGGAAAGTAGGACACAATGAACAAGTAGATATCACTACTCCAGTAATTATAGCTTGGCATAATGATAAGTCACGGATGGTTGGAGATTTCAGAATGCTGAAAAACTACACCCAAGCTGATTATTATCCAATCCCAAGGGTTGACCATGCTCTGAATAACCTTTCAAAAGCTAAGTGCATCACTACCATGTACATGCTGAAAGGTTTTCACCAAATACCTATCAGCCCTGATAGCCAGAAATTCATGAGAATTAGCTGTCATTTGGGAATTTATGAGTATCTAAGGATTCCTTTTGGTATAAAAAATTCTCCTTCTCATTTTCAAAGGATGATGGACACAGTTCTAGGATTGTTCATCAGACAAGGATGGATGATGGTTTACATTGATGATGTTATCATTTACTCTGATGATTGGGATACCCACCTGGATAAATTAAGATTAGTCCTCAAAACTATCTCTGATGTGGGATTGAAAGTATCAATGAAAAAGTGTAACTTTTGTTATGGAGAACTGAAAGCCTTAGGACACATTGCCTCTGGACTAACCTTAGCTGCTGACCAAAACAAGATAGCAGAAGTAATGAATAGGCCAATGCCCCAGAATAAAACTGAACTCCTATCTTTTATAAGCTTCTGCAGCTACTATAGGAAGTACTTACCAAAGTTTGCTCTTCTAACAAAGTGTCTGTATGAAATCTGCAACAACACCACCTTGTTTGAAATGAATCATGAAAGAGTTAAGAATTATGAGGAACTCAAGATGGCCATGGCTTCAGCTCCAGTACTGATTCAGCCAGACTATTCTAAACCCTTCAAGCTCTATATAGATGCTAGTATGGACGGTCTAGGAGCTGCATTACACCAGGAAGTCATAGAGGATGACAAACCTGTGGAAAAACCTATACTCTTCATATCCAGACAAGTTAAGGATACTGAGAAAAGGTATGATGCAAGCCAAATGGAATGCCTTGCTTTAGTATTGGCTCTGGAGAAAATTCATTACTACTTGGAAGGCACCAAGTTCACAGTAATTACTGACTGCAATGCTGTCAGGACTTTGATGAACATGAAGACCCCTAGTAGGCACATGTTAAAATGGCAGATAGCCATAGAAAAGTACAGTACAGAAGTCAGATGACCATAGTTCACAAAGGTGGTTCTAAACACCATAATGCTGATAGTTTGAGCAGGAATGCTTTACCCAATGACCCAAGTAACCCTGCTTATGATCCAGTAGATAATTATATCTTCCCTATCCTTAACATTAACATGTTGAACATTGAAGCTCCTATAATGGGAATCCACATTTGTGAATTGGATGAATCCTTGTTCAACTCAATCAAAGAATCTTATAATTCTGGCATGAAAACTCTGATCACCATTATGGAAAGTACTTCTCCACCACCTGAATTGATCAATAGCCTACCTGAACCCCTCTTGAAACCATACAAAGCCAGAAGGTTCACCATATGGGATGGTCTAGTATACTACAGGCATCAACATTCAAGTGTTATAGTCTTAACTAAGGATGACCATATCAAACATGTCCTGGATGAATGCCATGATAACTGCTCATATGGTCATTTATCTGCGGATAGAACCTTAGATAAGGTTAAAAAAACTTCTTGGTGGATCAATTGGAGAGACTAAACTATCCAGTATGTTACTAGTTGCGAAACTTGTCAGAAGTCCAACAGGACCACTGGGAAAAGGTTTGGTCTACTGAAAAAGATTTCTGAACCCATGAAAAGATGGGAGATCATCAAAATGGACTTTGTAACTGGACTACCACCAGGAGGAGCCTATTCCTACAACTTATTCCTAGTCATTGTGGATAGGTTTTCCAAGAAAGCAAAGTTTCTACCTAATCACAAGGAAGATACTTCTATGGAAGTTGCTCTATTATTTACAAACAGACTTGTTGCTGATTTTGGAGTTCCCATGATAATTATCAGTGACAGAGATTCTAAATTCACCTCTGAGTTCTGGAGAAATCTTCAAGACATTCTGGAAACCAACTTAGCTTTCCCTAAGGCTTATCACCCTCAGATGGATGGCTTTGCTGAAAGAATAATTCAGACCCTGGAAGACATGCTCAGGAGATTCTGTGGCTTTGGTCTAGAATACAAGAATTCTGATGGTTATTGTCACAATTGGGTTAGCCTTTTATCTGCACTGGAGATGGCCTACAACAGTAGCAAACACTCTACCACTAAGGAAGCACCCTACATACTGGAAAGAGGATGGATTCCTAAATTACCCAAGGATACCTTAATCACCAGCTAACAAATATTCACCCTAAATCACTTGATTTTGAAAAAATGATAGATGTAGCCAATAAACATGCTGTTGAGTGTGTCCAGTATGCTGTGGAGTATAACCAACAAAGGTGGGATAAAACCCATAAGGAGCCTGATTTCAAGATTGGTGATCAAGTCTTGATCTCTACCACCAACTTCACCAACTTAGCTGGAAATAGAAAGCTTACACCAGCTTTTTTTGGACCTTTCACCATTAATAAACTTCATGGTAGGAATGCTGTGGAAGTAATCATTGGTGATGAGCTTTCTAGAAAACACCCAGTCTTCCCAGTAAGTCTCATCAAAAACTACCACCAAAGGAATGGATAATATACTTCTTCACCTGAAATACCTTTTTCAGAAGAACCTGAAAAAGAAAGAGGAAAAATTAGCAAGATCCTTAAAGATAAAAAAGAAAGGATCAATGGAAAAGATGTCAGACTCTACCTAGTTAGATGCAAGGGAGAATCAGCTGATAAGGATGAATGGTTAACTGAACACAATATCCCTGATGGACCCATACACCTAAGGAACTACAGAGCCAGAAGAAGGCATTGACCCACAATTTTTTTTCAGATATAGACATATCTTGGAGTGGGGGAATTTCAGCTTGATACTATGTACAAAGCAACCTGTCATAGCAACACAAAACTATAAAAAATAAGAATATCTGAATTGAGAAAAGAAGGAGTGAGAAATCCATAAATATTATTGAAGAAATGGATTCCCCACCCAAAATTAGGTAGGGTCACTCACTGACCCCACCCTTGAAATCCAAGTCCTTACATTTTTAAAATAATTAAAAAAAATTACTAAAAATTACAACACCAGTATGGCACCTTTTTGCCATTTTAACATTTCACACCTGTTGTCACATATAGGGTTTACACCTAAAATTCTCTCAGGAATGAGGTGTTGTGTATATTCTAGGAGTTACCCACGGAAATGTGTTATGTCACAATTCCCGCATGCAGCCCCGCATAATTAAATACCCCTACGTAATCATAGTAGCAGTTTCCTGCGTACTAGAGAACCACGCGCAGCTAATTCTGCCAGGCACGCAGCAGATCCCACCCCGCGCGCATCTGAACTGACTGATCCCGGTGTCTGGATCCATTGTGACTAATTGGATAACCAGGTACTGCTCAAAAGAGCTACAACCTAATTAGGGTTGCCTGGCATATGTAACAATTTTATATATGCATTAGTAATAATCTAAAAAGATCAAAACTTAATTAAAATTAATAAAAATTAAGTTTAGAACATTTTTTAATAATAAATTAAATATCAAAGATTACCACATAAATCATTGACTCTGATCTTTGAAGACCACAAAACACTACAAGGAGTGTTCATAAAAATTATTAAAAATTTTCTACGTGATCAGCAAATAATGAAAAAGCAGTAAACGTCCACATTTTTTCACTTTGAAGCAATTCTAATAGTACAAATGAAGGATGAGTGCAGAATGATCAAATTTAAGCCATAATAGATTAACAGAACCTGTGGCTAAAATAGTACAGAAATCCAGCAGATCTAAGGTCAGATGATTAAAAGCACCAAGTGGACGTGCTAATCTTGCTCTGAATGGCGTTTCAGCCTCAGCCCATGAGCAGAACTCTCTCTAACCGCCCTGAGAAGCTCAAAATCACCCCAAAAAAGGTATTTATACAGACCTCTTTGGATCCATTATTCCATCACCAGTTTACCAGGAATTATTATTATCAATCAGAAACCATGTCATTGTTAGTCAAGTGCTTATGAAGAATCTAAGCAAGTGATTTATGACCAAGTCTGTAGTATTATTATTTATTTCTTAAAACCAATCAACCCTTGAAGTTTAGTCACGAAATCCACCCCATCTTCTCTGAAACCCTTCCTATTATTGCAGGATTTTCGTGGTTAAGAGCTCAGAGTGATTTTTTCCCTTCCTGTATTAGCCATTGTGCTGTTATGCCCGGCCATTATTGGAATAAGCCCTTTCTAAGGCACCCATCTTCATTCCAAGGTTCTTAAACTGCCTAAGGAGGCCCTTTGAAGAGAGGTTGCTTTGTCTGTAAAGACCCCCAGTAGTATAATACTGTGGCCCCTCTTTTATCTACATATTGAAAAAATTTTATTACCAAACCAATTAAACCTTGCAACTTCTCTTATTATAATATTTATTTGAGCCTCTAAGCCTTTATTTTTGGAATAATAATTATTATTATTCCAGTTTTTTAATCACTCTCTGTAGCTAAAGGACTGCAAGGTTCCTGGTATCAGAGAGCTGAAAGACACCTTGCTTGGTATTAAGATTGAAAAAGGTGATGGGTACATCAATCTCTCACTACCTCTACACATAAATAAATGTCTTGAAGTGCTAAATCTCTCCAATTAAAAACTTCTCATTAAACCCTGCACCAGTGGACTTCACCTGCAGCAGGTGTTGACACACAAAATTGATCAGTTAAAGTCCCTCGAGATAAGCTACCATTGCTCAATTGTATGAATAAACTTCATTGAAAACCTTGCAAGATTGGAAATCTTATATGCAGTATACAGTCTTGCAAGATACTGCTAAAATTCTAGAATAACCCACTGGAAAGAAGTTATCCATTTCTGGAAGTATCTTCTGAAAACTATTGACCTCAAACTCGCAATTTGCTCAAATTTTTCAGAAAAGAACCTGTTAATCTACAGAAACATAACCTGCGCAGCAAATCCAGGCAATAGATTGTTGCAAACCAGGTTCATCTCCTTCTTCAAAGAAAGCCCAATCTACTGGACTAGCCAGAAACATTGTTCCATTGTTCATTGTTCCACAGGATCCAAAAAAAAAGTCTCTGCTCGCCATCTCAAAGGATGCCAGATTCACCATCTCATCACAAAAATGAGGCAAGTTTGAATCTCCAATGCACCTAATAGACAAAAAGGGCCTATATGACAAGTTAAAAAAATTTGGCTTGAAATAGCACACCAAACACATTGATATCAAACTCAAGAATTTCTCAATTGATGTCAAAAACAAGGCCATTCAAATCAAACTTGTGTTTTCAGAAAAGATGTTGGCTGACTCCCTCACCAAAGCTGCATCAACCCCCTTGGTCTTCAGGCTGGTAAGATTCATAGGCCTCTGATGCTGGGTTGAGCCAGCAGTTTAAGATTATAGCTCTCAATGCTCAATTCAATTTTCATTCATACTTAATTTCCTTCTGATGTATCTCTCATAAGGCTGTCACTGACACATGGTTTCTCTTTCCAACACAGGCTAGAATGTGAAACTACTCCAACTCAAATTGCATTTTAAGCCGCTGTCACATCTCCTCTTGCACAGATGTCACTTTTATCTTTCTTGTCAGTCTCAGTTGGCAGCTGTCTGAACTCCTGCTTTTACTCAATCTATTTATACTGGTCTCTACCATCCTGTTTGTCTTAACTTGCGTGCCTTTTATTTTGTCTTTGTCCTCCTGTGTCTCTCAACCAGGACCACAAAATCTGTTTCTACCATCTTTAATGCAATTGAAATTTACTTCTAGCTGACTCACTTGGATGACAAAAATGTGTAAGTCACCTAATATTTCTAACTCAGCCTCTGACCCAACTACCTCATCAAACTCAGCCTTTTCATAATCATAACACCCCTTCCATGAATACTCCAAGCTGAGAGCCAAACTGCAGGTATTCTACCAAGTCTATTTAGAGGACATAACCTTGCTAGTAGAATAAGGCAGTTTTTGTTGGTTCAATTTTATCTCCTTTCATGTTTCTATTCTGAGTTGTTTCCTTCTGCTGTGATTCTCACATACTTTGTTGCAACCTTTTATATATAAGCCTGGTTCAGGTTTCCAGTCTCTCTTAAAGCTTTTACAGGGAGATCAGGCAGTTAGGATGGTTCTGGAAAATTCTCATTCCTACTACAAACTTGCATTTTCCAAGATCCTCCATCTCAAAGCGTTTCTTGGTGGATTCTCTGAGAAAGGATACATCCTGGCCACCAATGTCCATTTCTTCCACATGGTTGAACCAAAAGAATTCTTGGTGAGCATTTTTCTGCAGGAAGAGGCAGTGATTGGTGGGCAACAGTGAGAAATTGATGGAGTGGAAGAACTCCCAGAGAGTTTTGTACCAACACCTTGGACTCTGTTTCAGGATTTAAAGCAAGTTCCCAAGCTTTAGGACTTCCCCTGGGCTCAAAATAATCTTGGTTCCCACAGGAGGCTTGATAAAGAGGGTCTTGTTGAGCTCACCATTAAATAATGCACAACAGAAATCCATTTGGTGGAGCTTAAGGTCCTGTATTGAGGCCAGAGCCAGTAGTATTTGAAGAGTGGAGAACAGCACTTTGGAGGCAAATTCTTTGTTGTATTCCACTACCTCTACCTGGCACAAACTGTGAAAACCGAGCTGGGATTTGTGCTTCACAAATACTCCCTCAGAATTGAATTTTTTCTGGAAGACCCAGGTGGTATCTAAAGGCTTATATAAGGGGAATAAAGGAACTAACTTCCATAAATTGTGCCATTCTATATTTCCAAGCTGGATGTCAATGGCCTGTATCCCCCCTAGTTGGTCAGGGCAGTTGATAGCTTTCTTGTAGGTTTTGGGATCTTGGGAACTGCTTGGGACACCAAAAACAATGTTGAACCAATGGAGAAATCTATGAGGAAGGATGGCCACATTATCAATTTTTCAGGAGATGCTTTTTGGGGAAATGGAGTAGTGGGGCAGGTAGAAATGATT
This sequence comes from Puccinia polysora, assembly GCA_025617555.3. Lineage (NCBI taxonomy): Eukaryota > Fungi > Basidiomycota > Pucciniomycetes > Pucciniales > Pucciniaceae > Puccinia > Puccinia polysora. The sequence goes on along the minus strand of CM062630.1, from coordinate 737,068 downwards.
TTTGGAAGGCAGGGGGCAGCCAAGTCAATGGGAGTCTCAGTCCCGGTTTGATTGGGGGATTCTGTCTTTCCAACAGGTGCGCCGCTGTCTGAGAAAGATGCTGGAGAGTCATCTGTAGATGGTGACTCATTGTCCATTAGGTGGGATAAGTCAAAGAGTCTAAGGAAATTTGCAGGATTTGGGGACTGAAGAAAATAAGAAAAGCAGTCAGGGAAGAACCTTACATGATGGGAGATAATTATGGAATCCAATGAAGGGACCCAAAACTTTTAGGAATTGTTTCCTTCCTTGTAGCCAATGAAGACCTCTTCAAAAACACTGGCAGAAAACTTCTAGTTGCGCCGTTTATTCTCATGGTATAAAATAATGCAACATCCAAATGCTTGCAATTGGATGAGAGAGGGGATTGAATTTGTCCACAGTTTTAAAGGGGTTTTCATGTTGATGGATCTGTCTGGGGATTGGCTCTTGAGGCATACAGCGGTGCAAATGGAAACCCCACCAGATGGAGGGTAGTCCAGAGGTCAGGAGAAGGGTTCTGGCTTTATAAAAGGTGGTTTGGTTAAGTTGTTTGGAAAAAGGATTCTGCTGCAGGGTGTGGGACCAGATCAAAGATGAAATATTCTTTTTTCTATGATTATTTTTCCGAACAAGCTGTTGAAAAACTTTCTCCCATTTTCCAAGAATACCAAGATGAGCTTTTTTTCAGTTGTTTTCTCTAACTCTTTGAGGAATTTCAAGTATTTTGAGAAGGCTTTGTCCTTGGTCTTCAAGGGAAATATGAACCTTAACTTGGAGAAGCCATTTATTATTTTGAGCAAGTACTGGTAACCCCCTTTGGAGAAAGGGTTGAGAAGTCCGCAGATATCCATGCGGACAAATTCCAGGGTGGATTGGACTGAAGGGAATGAGCCAGAGAAGGTTTTTCTGGCCATCCTTGCTTGGTGCCACTCTGCACAAGGAATTTTATTCAGGGGAATTGCAGGATGGGCTGCCTTAAGGTATTTAATACTGGGATGTCCAAGGTATTGATGGAGGGTTACAAGAGAGATTGCAGAGGTGAATTAGGAACATGTGGTGACTACAGGGAGGTCCTGGAAAAACAATCCTTTGAGAAAGACATTGTCCAAGCGGGGTACTTGGAATCCATTGGAGGTGGGGACCATGGAATAGCCAAGTTGGAGATAAGGGGTTTGTGAAATGAGTGAGTTGAGTAAGGAAGGTATATGGTAGGCCTTGTTGACGGAAAAACGACCACAGATGGTGTGAAAGATCACTTGCCTGTATCCTTCAATCTTCAAATGTGAGATGTTAGTCACAAAGATATTCAAGGGAATTGGCTGATATGAGCTGAAGAAGGATCAGTCCTTGAAGTAGTGACCAAAGGCACCACCATCAAACACAATGAAAAAAAGGCTGCACCTGCTTGCAGGTGTAGCACCTGGGATGGTAAGTGGAGCCTTTTTTGAATTTGTTTTGGCTTTGGAGTCAAAAATCAAATTGATTTCTGGATGGTCCCAGAAGATTAATGCCCCATATTTATTTAATGCATGAATTTAACTGAAATATTTATATAAAAAGGAATTGGTAATTTATGTATTTACTTTGAATGACATATTTTTTTTACCACTGTTAAGAAATTTGGTTCAGATCTATGTTACATGGGATTTTATTTTGATTGGTTTCAAGCCAAAAAATTAAATGTTATCCATTCTAACAAAGAAAAGGAAATTTAATTCTTATTTATAGACTTTTTTTGTCCTCAATAAAGAAATTTAATGTCAGTGGGAGGTATCAATCTTATTTGGAGACTTTTTTTTTTAAATCATTTCCAAATCATTTCCAAAAACATGGGATGGATGCCCTCAGGCCAATTAACCACATGGGAAAGTGGATCAGTGGTATGAAAAATAATTTTACCTTCCTTAAAATTTATTCTTACACCTTTTTTTTTAAAAAAAAAATGATTTTTTTTGAATTGAAATTTTTGTAAAATTTTGAAAGGTTGAATTTTTATTATTTATTTATTTTTCCTTTTTCTGCTTTTCTTTTGATTTTTTGGTTTTCTTGCATATTATTTCATAATTTTTTACATTTTTTTCTTCAAAGAATTTTTTGTATATTTATTTTTTTTGATTTTTTGATTTTTTTGATTTCCTTCATTTTTTTTTAATTTCTTTTTTTGGGGATTTTTTTGGGATTTTTTTTATTTTTTTTATTTATTTTTTTTAGTTGTTTTTGATTTTTGATTTTATTTTTTTCAACTCCTCTCCCTGTTGGCATGATGGAGAACTTAGCCTAGGTTTTCCACCATGCTGGCAGTTTGTTGAGGCAAGATTGACCCTGGCGCAGATCCCCCTTCCAGTAAAGGAGGCCCCTAGGCAAACAACCGTTGGAACAATGGACAACTTAGCCCAAGTCATCCACCGGGCCAATGATTTCTTGCGGCAAGATTGAACCCTGTCCAACTCCCCCCAATGGTGTAGGAGAGGCGCAGGGGAAAAAACATTGGAACAATGTACAACTTGAGCTAAGTTTTCTGTTCTGCAAACAGGGAGACAGGTTGAGAAAAAAAACAGAAACTTGAAAACTTTCACCAGAATCTTGGAAATACCAGCACATCTAGAATACAAGGGCTTCAATCTTATGTCAAAAAAATTATCACAATATATATACATATATAAGCAAAAATCAAAACGCAAAGAAATAATACATTATAAAAAAAAATTCATAAAATACCATAGCTGAGTTCAAATGAAAATGAACCCATTTTATTTTGAATTAACAAAATAAACATTTAAAAATTCAAAAGATAAACATTAGGTTGCATCAGAGTTAACCAAAACTGCTTTTTTATAATGGCAGGTTTCAACCCAAATCAGCCATTGAAAACCAGCCATTAAAAATAAAAAAAAACCACTTATTTCACATCAGACGTGTCAGATTTACCTCAATATAAATGGGATATTTCAGATAAATTATTTAAACTCTTTCAACCCCTCAACCACCCATCAGTACAAGTCATACACCCATGGTTCTATCTACAATCTCATTAGAAAAATTCTACCTCAAAGCTCATCAGGAAAATTTGATTCATCACTCTAATCACGTGATTGCTCTCAAAACTTCATCACTTTCATCACTTGATCACACTCATCACTTTTTTTCTCTCAGAAAATCATCACTGTCATCACCTTATTGCTCTGATCAATTTATCACTCTCATCAATTTATTTATCTCATCTCTTTGTTGCTATCCTCATTGCTTCATCTTTCATCAATTTATTTCTATCATTGCACCATTTCTCTCCTCATATGAGGCACTTCATCAGTCTTATCATTTTATCACTCTTACTCTTTCCAAATGGCCCCCTGGAAAAGATCCCCCCACAAGTCTACACAAAATTCAAATAAACAAAAGCAAACATTTCTCAAGTAAGTGCATTGATTGAATCTCCTTGCTTTTCAAATCAAGCTCATTTCTATCGCAAGCTCATTGGAAAAATTTGATTCTTGATTTTCATCACTTGATTGCTATCAAAAATTCATTTCTATCATCACTTTATCACTTTCATCATTTTATTTCTCTCAAAACATCATCACTGTCATCAGTTTGTTGTACTTTTCACTGCATCACTCTTGTAAATTTATTTCTCTCAACTCCTTGTTGCTATCCTGATTTCTTCATCTCTCATCAATCAATTTCTCTTATTGCACCATTTCTCTCCTCATCATGTCATCATTCTTATCATTTCATCACTCTTACTCTTTATAAATGGCCCCTCAGCAAATCTCCCCCCCAAGTCTACACAAAATTCAAATACACCAAAGCAAACATTTCTCAAGTGAGTGCATTGATTGAATATCCTTACTTTCCAAATCAATCTCATTGCCACTCCCCTCCAATAATGAGTGAAATCACAAATTGAGTATGAAAAAATAGAATTTGAAAAGTAAAAGTGGGATTTTCAACTGGCTATTGATTTTCAAAATCGGAAATTCCAGATTTTGGCTCATCAACCATAATTGGATGCTGAGTGGAAATTGAAACATGCAGGACTAGAGTTTCAAAAAGAGGAAAAGGAGAAGGATCAACTCGAAGATAAAGGGGAAAGGAGAGGTAAAAACTGGAAATCAAAGAAAAAAGATAGGTTATTGGTAGCCATGGCATGTATTGGTAGCAGTATAAAAGTTGAGGAAATACAGAAGATTAATTAATTTATGGAATTCTAAATATATTTACTTTTATAAAAATTTTGAAAAGAAAACAAGAACCATTTCTGATTACAACAACATTTGAGACTAGTTTTGACCCTTCCAATAGACAGCTCTTTTTAATTAGATGTCCTTCTTATCTTACTCCAAGATTTTATTCAAAGGGAAATATTTGATTATTGCAACCAAGAATCACAATCAGAGCAGTCAAGCACAATCAATTTTCCATAGCTGAATAATTTTAATTGTTCAATATTCTTTTTGGTTTGTCAAAACCCTTTTGGGGAGGGTTTTTGAGTATTCTTTTTCTTTTTAGCAGTAATAGTGGGGTACAAATCAAAAGGTTGAGTTTTTTTTCAGGAAAGATATTTTTTTGTTAAACCCTTCTTTGGCTGCTTCCAAAGAGATTTTGGAATCTCTCATTTGAGCGCTCTTTTGCCAAAGATCCCTCTGCTTTCCGCCTATCTTTATGTTTTTCAAATCATATCCTTCCATAGCTTGTTACCTCCCAGAAACCTACTGCGCTTGTGGTGAGGATCAAGAAGGGATTCAATTTTTTTTATAAAATTGTGAGGGTTGTGGGAGAAGAATCAGAAGTCCAGAAAATGGGGGCCAATGGTGTAAAAAAATGAAAAGACAAGCAAAACACAGTCAGTAATGTGACTATTCTTGATGAAACAAGATTGGATGAAAGTAAATAAAAAAACTCTTGTCTGGGGGGGGGGAAATTGATCAATTGTCATTGAATTGACCAATTGATTAGCAATCAATCATTAAAACTAGGTTTGAAGGATGAGTAGAGGATTGAGAGATTGTTTGAGTATGAGAAGTAGATTGTATTTGGTATTAAGCTTTTAAGCTTCCGGAGGGCTTTGATCAAGATTTTGGCCAAATGCCAACAGATCTTGATACCTTGACCACAATGAGGATGAGGATGATGAGAAAAAGTTTGAGGAGGATTATTTTTATTGATTTTAGGATTCTTTTATTTATTAAAATCTGTGAGTTTATCAATTGTGATTGATGCTCAACAATTTAAATCTCTCTGTTTTTTGGATTTTAGGATCAGACCTGTTAAGCTCATGCTCCATTTGTTGATAAATTTGTTTGACACTTGAACACAGGTTAAACTGATTTATCTTGATAATTAACTGGCCAATTCAATTTGAGATTTGAGGATTATCAATGGAGATCTTAAAGTTTTTTCAAAGTATCCTCCCAAATCAATCACAATCCTCCAAGCTCATCTTGATCCCTTCTTGCCTTTTTTGGCTTGATGATGGTAATTTGCTCCTCTTTGGTTGGTTTACTTGAAATTTTATGGCTTTATCAAGACCAATCACTTGGAGGATACTATTAGGATTTCTGATCAATTGATAATTAAGATCAAGAGATCAATAGGTCAATTGATTGAGACTCATGGAAGTTTTAAGAAGATCAAGATGATTGTCAATCCAAGCTTTTATTGATTAATTTCAATTATTCTCTTTGTTTGAAATATTGAAAGATTGATTGATTTTCTTACAATCCCAATCCTTCTTGGAAGGTTCAGATCATTAGATTGTGGTTTGATAATGATTTTTTTTATCAAAATCTCCTTTTATTGAGATGGATGCCGTTGTAGAGACTCCTGTGGGATTATATGAATAATTTAGCAAAGAGCTTTCTGGAAGTCCTTGAAGGGTAATTTAGCATTACTTTTGCTCCTTTATAGTATGAGTAAGACTACGTTGTTTTCAATTGCCTTCCCTTCTAGTACTATAGTAAGTCTGCAGAATAATTTATTTGAATTAATGGCAGGTTTCTTTGAGACTTTCAATAGGTCTCAGATCAGACCTAGATTAATAATTAACTGTTTATTGGTAGAATTTGTTGAAGAATGGACCAGATGTATTGGATTATTGGTCATTTATTGATCAGATATGTTTTACCTTAACCAATATCCAAATATTAAAGGTTTCAAGGTTTTATCAAAGGGATGGTTCAGGAGAGGACCATAGGATGGGTTTACCCACAGGGGGCTTAGTAGAGGAAATTTGGGTAGTTTCTTTTTTCTGTGCTCTCTTTCTTTGGAAGGGTTATTTATTGATTAATGGTTGGTTCTTCTTCAAATTGGCGCTGAATATTTAGGTCACAGAAGAACCCTTATTCAAGCACCTTTTGGGTGGTTTAATTGGTTAAGTATGGGTAATAACTTGTTTTCTCATTTTCTGTTTCCTTATAATTGGTTCACTAATAATATTTATCTGGGTAGTTACCACAGATGGATGGGCCAAGAGGGCCTGATAGGTGGTTGATGGGTGATGGTTGATGGGTGATGGTTGATGAGATGATTGGTATGATACAACTTGTATATGGCAGAGAGGCCCTCCTTAAATAGACAAATCCTGCCTCAGGGGGTGCTCAAGGCTTCCCCTGAGGGTTCTCCCTGTTCTGGTGACAAACTGTGAGATACAGTTACATGAGGCATTTCTTCTGGTTGTAAAAATCTTTTAGAGTTACATGAGGCATTTCTGCTGGTTGGAAAAAGCTTGTGCAGTTACATGAGGCATTTTTGCTGGTTTTAAAAAGCTTTTACAGGGGTTTCATGCATGAAAAGCCTTGCAGAAATTTCTGTGTATTGCAGATAAGATATATTTCTGCTATGTACTGGTAGTTTGTTCAGTGCTACTTGATTCTACCTACATGTATTGCTGTGCAATACTTGTGGTTTGTTTGGTTCTTTTTAAAACTTTTATCACTTCCTCCTTAATATATATTGCTCCTGTATCGTTCTGCACAGCCTCCATCATGTATATTTTTCCTTTATAAATTCTGCACAGCCTCTTTTATGTGTATTTTCAAGTTTTTTTGTTTCTGCTTGAGAATGGTTTGATTTCCTCCTGCCTATATTGCTCCTGTATACTTCTTCAAAGCGTCTTGTATGTGTATTTGCATGCTTGTTTGGTTCAGGTGACCATATCTGACATGATGCACTGCCTCCTGTATCTGTATTGCTTTATTCTGGCTGAGGTGAAAATATCTGACTTATTGCACTTCCTCTTTCATCTGTATTTCTGTATTCTGGGTGAGTTTACTGGGTCTAGACTGGTTGCACTGCCTCCTGGATCTGTATTTCTGTATGCTGATGAAGCGACTGGATCTGGACTGATTGCACTGCCTCCTGGATCTTTATTTCTGTTTTCTGGGTGAGGTGAAAGGATCTGACTGGTTGCACTCCCTCATTGATCTGTATTTCTGTATCCTGGATGAGATGACAGGATCTGAATGGTTGGACTGCCTCTTGGATCTGTATTGCTTCATTCTGACTGAGGTTACAGAATCTGACTTGTTGCACTGCCTCCTGTGACTGTATTGATGCATTGTGGATGAGGTGACAGGATCTGACTTTTTGCACTGCCTCCTGCACCTGTCTTTCTGTATTCTGGCTGAGGTGACAGGGCTGGTGTATGGTCTTGGTGTTAAGGGTAAGCTTCCACTGGTATTTACTTGAGGCTTTTCAAGGTATGCCTTATGTCTTCCACAGAGATGTGACACCTGGTTGGGTATGAGTTTGCCACATTTGAAGGTTTCTTGGGATGTATCTTCTAATCCATGAGAGGTAGGGTGGTACTTTGGCTGAGTTACTATAGGTTATTTTTGATGTAGAATCCAATTCTGAGGTTGATTTTAGTTTTTGATATGTTATTATGCTAGAAAGGTGAGTCTGATGGCTACAGGACAGGTTTGGTCTACCACACTGTGATCAATTGATTGATTTTCAATTGATTGAAAATTGACTGTGGTTTAATTGATTGATCAAACTGCCAGCAATTGATCAAGAGAGGAGGGGGAGGGGGAAACATAAGATAAGGGGTGTAATTTCATGAAAAAAGGAATTAAAAGACTCCAAGGAGGAGAGGGATGACTGAAAATTGTTTCAGGTTGAATTTTATGCTTTGATGTAGCAAAGAATGTAGGCCAAGCTTCAAGAAATCGGATCTTTACTGTAAGGAAAACTTGAAGAGTTCAAGTTGATGACAATTTTACAAGATCTTTGTGAAAACTTTTTGGATAAATTGTTTGAGTTCCTTCAGACTGACAACACTTGGTAGGCATTTTATCACCTCATCAATCCATTTGATCTTTTGCCCATGATTATTGATCACATTCAGTCCTGCATCAATTGATTCATGCATATTTCAGCCTTACTTTGTTGTTTTTTATTCCTTTGCTGTTGTTGTTTTCAAATCTGCAAGAGTGGATTTATAGTTCCCAATGATTTTTTCTTGATGAGGTAGCAGCAATTGGCCTCCTTCTTTGCCAACATGGTCACTCTCCACACTAGTTTTTTGGTCCATTGTAGGTGCAATTACATCAATAATCAATGAAGGCGGACTCAGATTAATCTTCAGTAATGATAAGAATACACTTTCTTCTGACTTGGGAGACTTCATGAAAACTCTTATACAATATCTAAGTTCAGAAAAATTAAACTATCATCAGTTGGATTTCAGAATTTCATCATGAAGGAAAAGAAAGGCCTGAAAAAAAACAACTCAACTCCTTGGCGGAAATTGTATTTCTAATTCAATAGACGTATATTTTTAAAGAAGAATGATGTTGTCCCATATTTCCAAGCATCAACACTCAAGAATCAAACATTTCATCTTGCAGTAGAAAACCTTTATGAGACCCAATATGGTGAATAAATACTTGGTTCATGTAAGTGATCCAAAAGCTTAGTGTAAATGTAATTTTCACTCCCTTGAGATCAAAAAGAAATTCCAAATGGTCAAAAGAAAGAGCAGGCTGGCTGGAGCTAGGGGGATTTTAAGCAAGAGTGTGACAAGCAATTGAGATGAAATTCAATGGAGATGTGAAGGAACAGAGATAAGATGTTTGTGAAGGGTTGGAGATGGGATTGGTATGGAATTTCTGAGGTGGAGGTGTGGATGGGTTTTTTGCATGCAAATGTATAGTGGATGGATGATAATAAAGGGTTTGATATTTGAAACCTGCCATTTTCATGAAACCAGCCATTTCAAAACAAACCAATTAGGGGGTGTATTTCAGGAACCCGCCATCATAAATGGCAGGTTTGTCCAACTAAATGGGGGTTTTATAATGGCAGGTTTGCTAACTCAGATATGCCCTGTTAAAGATCTCTGATATAATTTAAGTGCCTTTATACAAAAAATAAATTGATAAATAGAATAATGCTCCTATGGTGGTTTTACACTTTTTTATTTTTTGGTAGAAAGGTATTTAAATTGCCTCAGAAATCTTTCATTTTCTCTAAAGGAATATTTTATTGACTTTTTGTGTAATTTTTGATTTTTTTTTTGAAATATTTCAAAGCATTGAATTTCAAGAACCAAATAGTTTTATGCAGCATTGTGCTATTTTTTTGGGGGGGATAAAGGTATTTGAATTCCGCTTGAAAAATTCAATTTCTTTTGAAGAAAATGAATTATTACCATTTTTTATTCTTCTAATACTTCTTGAAGATTTTTTTGAAAAATTACCTTATATTTTAATTCCTCAAAAATAAACATATTTGTTGTATTTTTACATGTCAAATTAACTCAAATGATGTTCATAATTCAATTCCACACAGAATTCTAACCAAGAAAGAAAGCACAGAGGCTCTGTAGCCCTCAATGTAGCCCTCAGAGGCCACAATCAATTTGAACAGGTCATGGGGTCCCCAAATAGCCATCAAATCAAATTTGTTCCCACCCAAGGCACAACTTTAAACCTGAAAAAGGTGTGGAAAATTTTGAATTTCTAAAATAGCATTGTTTTTGAACTTGAAAATCTTTTGAAGTTTTGAAAACAATCCTTTAATGGAAAAACACTCCAGAAGGCATGGTTATAGTAAATACTTACCATAATGATGCTAATTCCGCATTTTTGCATGATTTTAGAAAAACCAATGCTAAAGTAACAATTATTTTTGAACAAAAAGGCATGATTTTATTATTTTAAAAGATTTTACACAAAAAAAAGCAATAGAAATTGCTAGCAAGTGCCATCAAGGAATCTCTAGTTGAATCTCTCTCTGGTATATTTTTGAATCTACCAAAATTCTTCAACCAAGTTTTTGGTGCAAAGTAAATGTGTACAATGGAAATAAACTGTGCATTGGAGCTTTTCTGAAGTTGTAGCTGAGCTTGAAGTAAGCTTTGTCATAGTTTGGCCCTGAAATCCTTAATGTCACTAGCTAGAAAGTTCCATGGGGTTTCTTCTGATGTGAATTTATCCTGGGCCCTTATACATATTTATCTATCTTTCAAATATTTTTTTTCTGTTTCTATTGTTTTTGGTTTGGTATATGGTATCATATTTCACAGTGATAAATTCATCAGCATGGGTTGTGAATGGGTTTGAAACACCATTCAAAACATGCGCAACCCCCCAGGGGGATGTTTACTAGTTGTTCACAACCAATTTGGATTGTGAAACCTTGTCTGTGACCCAAATGAGTTGTGAAAAAGTGGTAAACAACCCCTCAAGGGTTAAAAATGCTGAGATTGACACTTTTGGCCATTTGGGGAAAAATTGTCACAACTGCCCCTGGAATGCAAGGGGCTGATGGCACAGGCGCTGTAAGACTCCAAAGGATGCTGAGCCGCAGGCAGTTCTGTGGATGGGAAAGGTGCTTTTTAGGCTGCCCTCCTGAGTTTTACAAAAATATTTAAATGTAAACGGAATCCAGACCAGAACCTTCTAAATAAGCAATCAATGGAAGGGATGATTTTGATAGTATTTGGTAGCAATGGAACAACACTATCTGAGGCAAGATGTTGTTGAAAAAGACTTGAACAGAATAAGTTAAAGTTTCTCAGAGTTCAATAAAACAAGTGAAGAAACTTGATCCTGAGATTATTATTGCAACACCAAAAACCAGGCTAGACGTGGAAGGCTTTAACAACTTGAATCAGAATGAGAAAGAAAGGAGAACAGAAAGGATCCTACCCCAGATGACAAGGAACTTAAGGTAGCATGACTTGAAGGAGAAGACCACAAGACAAAAGAACAAGAGGAGCCAGGAGCTTGTACAACAGTATGATGAGAAAACAAAGAGATGAAAGAGATGAAGATAACAGTTCTTTTCTCACCAAATGAGAACAGTCAGGCAGTAGAGGACGGTTGGCAGAAATAGAAGAAGGACTCAATTGATAAGCTGAGTGACCTTGAGGGAGTGAAGCCAGAGATGTTTGAGTCAGAGTTGTTGGAGGGGAGCTACAAGCTCAAGTAGTCTGAGGAGCGCGACAAGGTTGAGTTGATCAAAGTAAGGTCAGTAGAAGAAAGATGAGCCGAGACAAGAAAAGAGGAGAGGAAGGAAATGAAGTGTTTGCAGCGGTAACTGAGCTGCAGACTGAGAGTGAACAAAGGAGAGAGAGAGAGAGAGAGACCGGATTTCAACACCCCGGATCATTTGATGAGGAAAGAATTGGAGAGCCAAAGCATCTGGAGGTAAGAAGTGATAGAGACTGAGCATTGGCGTCTTTTGTTAGAGCATCTGAAGTCATGTGGGAGGACGGAATAAGGGTGATCTTGATTTTGTTGTTGAGAACATAAGATTGGATAAGTTTCACTTTGATTTCAAGGTGTTTGGTTTTGGCATTAGATTCAAAATTCTTCACTTTTTCAATCAGACCCTTGTTGTCCACATGGAATAGACTTGATTTCAATTGCACGCCCCACAATTCAGAAATGAGATGACTCATCCAGAAGTTCTCCTGGACTCTGTCAGACAGAGCATTTAGTTCCGACTTGGTTGATGACAGAGTGATGTTCCTTTGCTTGTTGCTTGTCCATATGACAGGGCAGCCTTTCCAGAATCCAATGATTCCACTTTGAGAGGTTCAAGTTTCTATGTCATCAGCCCATGTTGCATCAGTGAACATCTGAATTTGAGGTTTTTCAGTAGGAGAAGGATGAAGGACAAGCTTGTAGTCAGAGGTGGACTTCAAGTACTTCCAGCAGTGAAGTATTTCCTTCCACTGTAGAATACCTGGTCGGTGATTGAACCTGGAGAGAATGGACGCCGCAGCAGCTATGTTGGGACAAGATTGACTGGATAGATAGTTAAGAATTCCAGTGTGCTGCCAATAGTTGAAACCCAGAGTTTCAAACTCTTTGACCTCCTCATTGGAAGCAGGCGTGAGTTGAACGTTAGGAGTGAGGGGAGTTTTGATGGATTGGCAGTCAGACAGGTTGAGGAGATCAACTCCTTTTTGATCAGGTCAGGTTGCAACAGTGCGAAAGAAGAGCCGTTGAACTCCACCTTCGTTCCCAGCAGGGTATTGAGGTTGTGAGCGGAGGAGTTTGGGAAGCAATTTAGGAAAAATCCTTTGAAACAGTCAACCTTTCCAACAACTACGAGGTCATCCACGTGAAAGAAGATAAAGGAGTCTTTGTTCTTGTGAATATAGACACAGGCATTGGAGGTGGATTGCTGGAAGTCAATTTCTTCAAACCAGGAGGTGAGAGTCTGATTCCAATTGGCTGGAGCTTGTTTGAGGCCGTATAGGGACTTCTTGAGTTTGAGGAAGGGAGTTTTTCGACTGGATTCTTTGGGAGTTTTAATGTATAGATCTTCATCTAAGGGAGCAAACAGGAAGGCGCTTTTTACGTCAAACTGCTTAATTGGCAGGCCTTTATCAATGGCTAGAGTCATGAGAAGCAATAGGGAGGAAAACTTTCCGGTTGGGGCAAAGGTGTCGAAGTAGTCAATCCCGGGTTCTTCTTAGAACCCCTGAATACACAGACGGGACTTGATGACTTCGGGCGTAAATTTGGTGGCTGTCTTCCTGCGATTCACCCACACAGTGGAGAGCCAGCGGTCAGGGGTGACAGACGTTTCTTCCCACACATCGTGGGATTTGATACAGTCTAGCTCGACTTGCTTGGCCGCTTGAATCTTAATAGGGTCCAGGTGATCAGTATGGTAACTGTACTTGACAGGTTTCACAGCCAATGTTTGCTCCCTGAGGACGCGAGTGGGAGGCAGACTGTCGGACAACGATTCAGGTTCCGGTTCTTGACAAGAACTTGGGCTGAGATCAGGTGATGGGTCAGTTTGCAAATCAGCATTTGACACGTCTTCATTGTCAGGCTTGCAAGGTTCCTCCAAAGGTAGCGGAGTAGGATTGTGAGGAATTGTCTTTTCTTCCGAAAACCGCTCGTCAGCTGAGGAGGAGTTCAGAGGTGTTGAGGCAGTGTCGAGAAATTGTACATGCTTTGTGTCGACTATCAACCCGGAAGAGGTGAGGATTTGATAAGATTGAATCTTGGGATTATATCCAATCAGGTGTCCAATGTCGCCCGGCGGGAGAAGTTTGGAGCCCGGGGACTTGGGGAGAACAAGATAGGATACAGAAGTTCCTAGTGGATGAAAGTACAACAGAGGAAGCTTGTGATTCTTGAACGACTTGTACGGAGTAGTTTTGCTCTTGTGGGTAGGAATCTGGTTGAGAGCCAGGGAGTTGGCAACAGCCACTTCGTGCCACAGGTTCAGTGGAAGATTGGAGTCTTTCAGCGTGCCACGAATTGATTTGATAATAGTTTGATTGAACCTTTCCGCCAGCCGGTTGAGTTGAGGGGTGTAAGCGTCAGCAAAACATTGTCAAATAAGATTGTTCTTACAAAAAGAAGACATTTTGGAATTGAAAAACTCGGTTCCTCAATTGGAGTGAAGTACAGAGGGGTAGTAGCCAAGACGTTTGGCTTCTATAACGGTGTCGGGTATGAGATCCTTGCTGATAATGGGAATGGATGCAAGATACCTTGAGCACGCGTTGACTACAGTTATCAGATACTTGTGGCCCCTTTTTGAGGAAGGAAGAGGTCCAATTGTGTCAAGATGCAGTTCTTGAAATACTCGATCAGCAGTGGAAGTTTGAGAGTGAAAGGATCCTCTGGTGATCTTCAAAATGGCGCAGGATTCACAGTTGGAGCTCTTTTTAATGGGCAGACTTAACTTGTGTTGGATTTGGTGGTAACTTACATGTCCCAGGGACTTGTGAAGGTTCTCGGCATAGGATAGAAGACACGTAGTGGAAGAGATGGGCAGAAACCTAAGACAGGGAATGTGGTTGTAATAGGCACCTTTCATTGCAAGTTCACCCTTCTTATACAGCAAGAAACAATCAGATTGAAAGTCAACTGTGTATTTGTCTAGGAGAAGTTGTCTTAGAGACAACAAATTGATGGACAGATTGGAAACTAGAAGAACATATTTCAGTCGAATCTTGCCATGCTGGTGTTGGAGGAGGACTTCCCCCTTACCCTTTACTTCAAGTCAATTCCTGCCGCAGCTAGTCTTGATCATTCCTTCTGCTGTGGAGCATAGTTGCAAGAACAGATCAGGATCAGCGACCATGTGATTGGAAGAACCCAAGTCCAGGACAAATTGCAAGGATCCAGGAGGACGGGACAGAGATAAGCAGCTGACATAGGTCTCAGAGTCCTGTGGTACTGGCTGAGTTGGTTTTTTGGGCCAAAGGTGAGGATACAGAATCCAGCACTTGTGCTTGGGGTGATTAGCCATGGTATTGTGCTTCTTTGGCTTGCATTTGCTTGAGGCGTTGGTGAAGATAGAGGCAAGTTTTTGGGACCACAAGGAAGTACCGTTGTTCATTCTTTGTTCATTCATGTGAATCCTGAGATGATCCAGAACAACATCGGGATTGATCTCGGACTGGATGTTGGAGTGATTAATTTTCTGCTTGATGTTCCTCATAGAGTCTGGAAGGTTGTCAAGGATCATATAGGTGAGGATGTTGACAGGAAGAACGATACCAATCTTGTGAAGTTTGTTGACACCAGTCTTCACTTCAGTAATAAAAGATTGGATGTTGTTTTCATCAAAGGATATGGAGGAGAACTGACTGTGCACCCTGGCTTGATTCAAGGGTTGAGAGGACACAAAATGTTTTAGAATGGCCTTCCAGATTTTCTTAGCACTTTCCTTGTTTTGGGCAGTGATTAAGTTTGTGTGGACCAGGGACAATAGCTTGGAGATGAGGATTGAGGTCAGGATGGGGTTTTCAGTTGGTGAGAACTTTCAGAATCAGATCCAATGGCATTTTTGAGTTTAGCCAAATTCAGAAGAGCGGTGATCCGCGTTCTCCAGATGGTGAAGTTGTCCTCAGTCTGAACGGGAATGGCTTCAATTGTGGTTTTTAGGATAGTTGGATTGATGTCGTCCATGAGGAGTGCAATCCGGATCTGGTTGTGGTGATCAGGGGTTGGAAAGGCGGCGCGTTTTTACAACTGTTAATTGTGAATAAACTTGATCCTGAGATTATTATTGAAACACCAAAAACCAGGCTAGACGCGGAAGGCATTAACAACTTGAATCAGAATGAGAAAGAAAGGAGAACAGAAAGGATCCTACCCCGGATGACAAGGAACTTGAGGTAGCACGACTTGAAGGAGAAGACCACGAGACGAAAGAACAAGAGGAGCCAGGAGCTAGTACAACAGTATGATGAGAAAACAAAGAGATGACAGAGATGAAGATAACAGTTCTTTTCTCACCAAATGAGAACAGTCAGGCAGTAGAAGACGGTTGGCAGAAATAGAAGAAGGACTTGATTGATAAGCTGAGTGACCTTGAGGGAGTGAAGCCGGAGATGTTTGAGTCAGAGTTGTTGGAGGGGAGCTACAAGCTCAAGTAGTCTGAGGAGCGCGACAAGGTCAAGTTGATCAAAGTAAGGTCAGTAGAAGAAAGATGAGCAGAGACAAGAAAAGAGGAGAGGACAGAAATGAAGTGTTTGCAGCGGTAACTGAGCTGCAGACTGAGAGTGAACAAAGGAGAGAGAGAGAGAGAGAGAGAGACTGGATTTCAACAGCAAGGCACCTGTAAGTAACAATTCCCAAAAGCTAATGAATCTGGTTATCAGCAGAAGATTAGGAAAGATCAAATCAATCCCAACCAACCTCCAGGTTATCAATGAACCTTCCCAACTCTCTGCAATTAACTGCTTGAAGGGTACCAGTTAAATTTTGGTGGCCTGAAAAAACAAAGCAATTTGTTTTATGAAGCTCTAGAAGCAAAGCAATGACCGATTAAAATGAGAATAACCCAACACTTCTCAAGGGAATCAAGAATGGTGTGGCGTAATTCAACTTGAAAGAAATAAAGGGAGGTTTAAGACTCCAGTTTTCAAGCTTAAAGAAACCTCCCAGTCTAACATGACTGGTTCCGGAATGATAATCAAAGAATGATCAAGACCAGTATGGTCAAAAGGGGGATCAAGGAGTGGTATAACACACTCAAGAATCCAATCAAATGAATTCTTCTTCAACCAGCAAGGCTATTGGTTGGTGATGACCAACAAGGTCACAGAGGGATGGATCAAACATTTAAGTATGGAGGCTCAAAGATCAAGGGGCAATCAAAAGATATACCCAGGATAAGGATGCTCAGATAGAGGAGAAGGGCCCCATGGATCTATTGATTGATTATAGTGATGATGACAGATGATGATACCAGAAAAAGGCAGGGGAGAGCCCCTCCTTTTATGGCTAAGAGGACCTTGTAGACTACTTAAAAGGAGATGACACAAACAAGCGCGGAAAAATATTTTTTTGTTTTTGAAAATGAAATACGGGTTGAGGGAAAATATTAATGAAAAACAACAGAATGGCAACAGGAAGATGGAAAAAAAAGTTTGAGGAAACAAGGAAACCAGCCTGGGGACAGATATGAGCAGCAGGGAGATGAACATCCACAGCTTTGTGGATGCAAGGCTGTAACAGGCAACAATTAGGCCAAGGGTGATTTGATGATGGCAAGGTTCCAGAGGTCACTGATGGGAACCATCAAGTTGAAAAGCGGCCACAACAACAATGATGGATGGAAGAGACTTGGGACAGGCAAAGGTAGGTGTTTGACAGCCGCAAGCATTGTTTTTCTAAGGGCGGATTGGATGGTGATTGGGTTGGCAAACAATGGCTTGCAATGGGCTTATGGGGTAGGAGGGGGACTATTGCGCGCAATGGCATCAACTGTCAATGGCTTTTTTTGTTTTTGCTTGCAATGAGGATGATGGCAGTTGAGAGGAAATTGTTGCAAGCGACCAAGGGGGAAATCAAGAGTAGATTTTTGGCCACAATCTTTGCCATCATTGATCTCATTTGGCGGCAATTGCTGTTATTAGCATGGGAAATGAGAATTGCTGAGGGGGACTGTTGAGATGGTCTTTGTTGTTTGTCACTGATGATGATTGCAACAATTGGAAAGGATGATGATGGTCTTCCGCATGCACTTTTTCAAAAAGTCAGGCAGCAAGCACAGAAAGAAGGAGTTGGAAAAAGCATCAGGGGATTCAAGCTCCTGGGGAGGCCTTCCTAGTCCACTAGGACAGGAAGAATTTGGGGGAAAGTAAAATGAAAAGTTTACCATAGGGATAGCAGAGAATATTTTTTTTTCTTTTTTTTTGTGGACTATGTTGCATAAAAGATTATATATAAAAAAATCTAAAAAATTCCCTTTCCCTGAGGTGTCCCAAATTGGTCACCACATTTCTCCCCAAGTTACATACTGTCCCTAGTCTGCATCTCAAATTCAAAGATGTTAAGAAAAGGAGGAATACAAAGAAATTGAGACGGAAAAATGGCCATTTCTTGATCTTGAGAGTGATTAAAAAGTTGAAAAATATGTTGATCCATCCATCCAAGCCCTTGAAGCGGCATATATAAAACAAAGAAGGCGTCCCAGATGCTCATGTATGTTGCATACAGTAGAGTTTCACAACAAAAATGCAGAAAATGACTCTAGTGGTGCACAATTGGGAGGACTTACTCCTGAGATAAGTTGCCTCCACCACAATGGAACTTCTTTAATTGATCAGCAAAGAAACTTCTGGCCAACTGAGTACCATCAAGCTATTCCAAAACATAAGATCCACCTCTAAACTGGCAAACTACCCAATAAGGACTATTCCAGAAGTTTGGGAAAAGCTTTCCCCACTGGGTCTCCAAAGATTGATTATAAGCTAAAACAAGATCACCAGGGTTTAAGGGATCTCTGATTTGGTTCAATTTCTTATCTTCCAAATACTGAACCAATTTCTTTCTTGATTCCATCATCTTCTGATAATCTTTATCACAAACATCTTCACTTCACTCCAGTTGCTTAGAACTAGCAACTAATATGTCAGTGGTTGAAGACACCTCCTCCCATGAGATACCCAAGAAAGGTTCCACTTCCAGATCCTAAGGAAGAACTGCTCTTTGACCAAAGATGATTTCATAAGGTGAGTAGCCTGTGGTCCGTTTGGTTGAGATTCAATCAGAGAACAGAACAAGAGGAAGGAATTTTCAACAATTCTCAACACTTTCACTGGCCAGTTTAACAAGTGCAGCCTTCACAGGAGAATGTCCTTTTTCCACCATGCCTTGGCCTTGAGGCTAATGAGGAGTAGTAACTCTATGTTGTCCTGGGAGAAATTTGATCATTTCAGCAAGTTTGCCACCAAATTCAGAGCCATCATCAGTAGAGTAAGATTGATCCAGGCTGTAACGCATTGTCCAAGTCCCATAAAGGAAAGCTTCAACTGATTCAAAGCTAACATTATTAAGAAATTTTGCTTCAAACCATCCAGAAAAATCATCTCTAGCCACAATTAGGTACTTAGTACCACCTGCCTTAATATGAAGCACATCCATATCAATCCTTCCAAAGACAGTGGACTCCCCAGTAGGATAAAAAATTTCATCTGGATGCCTAAGTTCACTTTTTTGACAAACTTCACAACTCTTGCACCATTTGGAAACAGATTTCCTCAGAGATTTTGACCAGAATTTTTGGATAATAGTCAATAGTTTTTGGTTTCCCCACAATGACCAAGACCTTCATGGATACTTTCAACAATAGAATCTTGTTTATAGGGGATATTAACAACAATAAGATCACAAGGATTCCCTTTTTTCATAAGCCTAGAGCCTTTTAAAAAGAAATTAGATTACTTTCTTTTAAGGGATTGAAATTCTTTTGCAGAAAGATCAGGATGTTTTTGAAGATTTCAAAGGCACTGCTCTAGCTAAAGCCAGAACTCTTGTTGAAAGCCAGAATAATCTTTAGAGGAGAAGGAGAAGGCAGGTTGAATTAAAGGTTCTTTTTAATCAAAATCCACTCCAACATCAGATTTCCCTTCTCCAAGAGGGATTCAGGATAAACCAACAGGCATGGTGAAAGATTTTCCAGGCCTATGAACAATATCAGAAAAGGAAAAGCTGAATAAAGGCCACCCAATGGTTCATTAGAGCATTTGGGATGCTGGAAGCATTGATCATTTCCATGATGGATTGAGTTTTGACTTTTAATTAGAAATGTTGACCCCAGAGGATGGTTTGGAGCTTTTTCATCATTCAAGCCACGCCACAGAGTTTCAGTTTGGGCAGAGAGTATCTGGATTCTACATCTGAAAATAACAAAGATTCATAGAGAGCAGGACGGTCCCAACCATTTTCATCTTCATGAGTAAGAAAATCCCCAACAGATTGATAACTAGAATTGAAAGCCAGCTTGATCTTTCAAGCTCCAGGTCCATAAGAGGTATTTTTGAAAACTATGTTTTTACCAAAAATCATTTTGAGCAACTTAAATGAATTTTCACAATCTTGGGTCCAAATTCATTCAGTATCTTTACTGTTTAGACAAAGCAACGCTGCACAGATTTTTGGTAAGGATGGGATAAAGATTTGAACATAAGTTACAACACCTAGAAAGCCTCTAACTTGAGTAGGATTGATTTTCATGGGCCAAGAGATGATCTTGTTGAATTTGAATGGTGCCATCCTTCTTCCTTCCTTGAAGACCACATGACCAACAATTTCCAGAACAGGGACACAAGCAGCCAATTTGGATCCAGAAACAGTCAGGCCTGATTCCTCAATTTGAAACAGAATCCTTTCCAAAGTATTAGCGTATTCCCAAATGAATTGATGAATCCTTGAATGCCAGGATAAGAGCTCATTATCATAATAAGACACTGGACCTTTAATTCAGCCATTGTCAATAAAGATACCAGCATGATCAGTAATTTCATCCTGGAAGATCCATATCATCTGAGCCTGATAGACTGGAACCAAATTTTTGGAACCTTGAGGCAAACAAGTAAGCTGGAATTGACCAAGAGGAGTATCAAAAGTAGTGAGAGGACAAGAGATAGGATGTAGAGATTTGTTGTCATAGCCACCCATAATGTCCTCCAGACCATAGCAAGCTCTCACAGAAAAAGATTCCTCAAATTCTTCAGTAGCAGGAGCAACACCAGAGTCTTTAATCATATCTTTGTTGAGAGATTGAAGATTGTGAACTACTCTAAGTTTACAGTTACTTTTCAGGACACAGAAAACAGGGCTGGAATAACAGGAAGGTGACTATTCATATAGAACAGTAGGGAATTTTTTTCAGATCAACTTGATAAATTTGTTGAATTTAGCAGCAAGGATCAGAATCTTCTTCTTTTGTCAAGGATTGAGCTCAACTATGTGGATGATGTAAGGGATACCATAGGATTCTTTCAAGAGACCTCTCTCTTCTTCACAGAAGGCAATAGACATTTTCCCCAGAGATAAGAGATTTTTGATCAAATTCAACTCATCAGGAAGAAGCCATCCATCTGGATCAAAGTTCAAGACATCCTTCAGTGACAAGTTCATGAGGCACAAAGGGACCAGTAAGAGATTGAGATAGACCACAGTAGGTATCACAAGGTAAGGGAGGATGCATAAGATGAGGATTGAGGTTTAGGGTCATAGGCTGGTTGACTGGTTGGACTTTTTTTGAAACTGGCTTATACTTGGTAGAAAAATAGAGAATCTCTTGCTTCCTCCAAGAGTTGACCAGTGAGACTTGACTACAAAAACTGAGACCAAGTTCCAACATTTTCCACATCCTATGTGCCGCAATATCCTCAAAGGGTTCCTTTTCCATAAAGGAAGAACCAGGAGATAATACTTTGCTCACATGTGTGGCACTAGGTAGGGTTTCAAAAATGGCGTTAGAAGATGGCCCTAGTGGTGCACCATTGGGAGGACTTACTTCTACCCAAAATTTCCTCCGCTGATGCCCATATCCCTCCATACCAAAGCTACCAAGAATAGAATTAAGATAAGGATCTAGTTTATAATCATTGCCGAGATTTGAACTGGAACTGCAAGGAGATTTATCAGACCTAAGATTACAAGGAAAGAAGACATAACAGATCCAGAGAGAGAAGAAATATTTTTGGATTTTTCCATTTTGACATGTTTTTGATATTTTAATATTTTCCAGTTTAAATGAAAATGATGAGATAAATGACAAATAATCCTCAGGGATGAGATTTGACCCTTGAGTTAATTTCCAAGGCTGAGAAGAACTAAAAAAATCAGTAGGGTCAACTATTCCTGTAAGAAATGAGAGGAATTGGAATTATCACTCTGCTTCCCCTTTAAAGCCAATTTAGGGGGATGACCAGGGAAATCTCTTTCCCAACAATCAGAATCAAACAAAAAAAGAGGAACTTCAATTTTTCTACCATCAGCATCAGGGAGGAGAATTCTCTCCCCAAATTGATCAGAAAACATCAGGGTAGCACCAAATTCCATTAAGAATGGTCAACCCAAGATCATAGGACCTTCCAAACAATTGATCCAAAAGTGAAAGGTTCCAAAAATATTTTGACCAATCCTATCTGGGAAATCTTCAGCAATACCAACCAATTCACAAGATTTATTCCCTATCCCATAAACCGCAGAATTGAAGCTTACCCTGGGACTTAGTTTGAGTTTGCAGGCCATAGCATCCAAAGTTAAGTTCAGCTAAGAACCCAAATCCACTAGAGGAGAAACCGTTTTAGCTGATTCACCAAGATAAAAAGGAAGAAAACCAAGAGGAAAGGAGTAAAGTTTGGAATATGAGGAGGAATTTGTTCCTCAAGAATCCTCCATCAAAGTGCCAGAGGAGACCTTTAATTTGTCAGGACCAATCTCCACTTGTCAACAAGAGACCCATTTCTTTGTTCCTTCAGCAACAAATGGAGAGATCAACAGCAGTTCAGCAACAGATAGATCAGGAATTTTTTGATCAGAAATTTTCTTTGATACCCCTTCCACAGCATTTGGGTGATCCTTTGAGATTCCCCTCTTGAGCCAAACTTTGGTCTGGGTAGAGGGAGTAAGTTCAGGTGAAGCAGGAACTGAGATGGGATCAGATGGCTGAGTTGATTTAGATCAAGAAGGATCATCAGAGTGATCTTGAAACCTTTCAATGAGTGGCTCCTTTTCCACCTCCATTTCTTCTAAATCAGAGGAAGGAGGCTCAGGTGAAGATTGAAATTTAACTGGTTTTGAATAATTGAAGTTGGAAAGGAAGGAGATTTATGAGTATTAGGTTCCTCAAGTCGTTTACTAGCTGGATCAGATTGATAAGCTCCAGCAAGGCTGGAGGAGGAGATGGCTGGAGGATACAAAGTTTGAAGGGTACCACAAGAAGATTGGAAATCAAAAGAAGCCAAATATGCCTTCATAGGAGGTGGTTGCTGATAAGAGGCCACCACATGATGGATAGGGCTAGATTAATCAAAAGGGATCAAAGCACCATTAGGAAGAAAGAAATTTTTTCCCTTCTTCTCCACCAAATTTTCCTCTTTATCCTTCTGGATTTCAAGACATTTTCCAGTTCCATGGCCTTCCCTATGAAAGTAGTCACAGACCAGAGTGAATTAAGGGACAGAAGTACAGGGTTTAGGAGTAGCAACAGAAGAAATTTTGTGATCAATTTTTCTCTCAAAATCTTGGAGTATCTTGTTGATTTTGTCTATAGTAGGATATTCACAATTGAACTGAGGATTTCATTTAGGCCTGCACTCTTCTTCCATCTTATTCATGATTTTTTTCTTCTTCTTTGAAAGAGGGAGCATGGACTGGTTCAGTGTTTCTAGGCTTTTCAAAATTGAAAGCAGTTTTACCTTTCATAACTTCATCCACAGTACCCCTAAGGAAAAGGAAAACAGGAAGCTTAAATCAATTATCCCTGGTGATCATTGATCCAGACTTGACCAATTCATCCCTAATCCTTTCCTGTACTTCCAGCAAAAAAGATTTAAAAAATTGCACTCAAACTTTTTCCATCTTATTGATGCAATTCCTTTGAATAAGATAATTTTGGATTGGTTCCCAAGACTTCCTAAAAGACTGATAGTCAGAGTCTGAAGCAACACCACCATTTGAGATCCATTGAGAGACAAGAGTGTCAAAATCCTGCAAATTAAACCAAGCTACATCTATTTCCACCAATATGCCAACATTTATTCCCTTAGAAGCGTCCAATTATGGTATTTGAATCCATAAAAAAAATAAGTTACTTCCATGAATTCATAAGAGAAAAGGAAGAATTTTACCTGATAGGCCATATTTTATTTGCTTGCCCCATTCACTTCAGTAGCCATTTTTAAGAGTCCAAGAACCATTCAACATTTACCCCATTTAACCCTAAGTTCTTGTTCTGAGGTTTGATCTTGACCATCCTATTTCAAACAGAGGTGGTGGGATTACCAGCAGATGCCATTTTGAATAACAGAGTTCCTAGAGGATCCAAAGAGCGGAATTTCAAAGTGGCTCACAAGTGTGACCAGATTATGGTTTCACAAGAAATGACAATAATGTTGCACAAGCAGTGCACAATTGGGAGGACTTCAATCTGTTCCATGGAGGAAACTTATCTCAGAATTAAGAAAAGAGAAACAGAAAAAAAGAAAAAGAAAAAACAATAAGATTTTGAAGTTGATTCAAAACAGTTTGGGAAGTTGAATCCCAAGGTTGCTGTCCTGGCCTGAGGGACAAAATGAAAGACTCCAGACGGTGCTGAGCCGCAGGAAGTTCTGTGGAGGGGAAAGGTGCTTTTTAGGCTTCCCTCCTGGGTGTTACAAAAATATTTAAATGTAACCGGAATCAAGATCCAGAACCTTGTAAGTAAGGAATCAATGGAAGGGATGAGTTTGAAGGGTAGAGTGCCTCCTTTTATGGGCAAGAGGCCCCTGTAGACTACTTACAAGGAGATTACACAAATTAGCCCAGAATTTTTTTTTTGACAATGAAAGAAAGATTGAGGGAAAATAGTAATGAAAAAAAACAAAATAGCAAAAGGAAGATGGAAAAAAAGCTTGAGAAAACAAGGAAACCAGACCAGAAATGGAGATGAGCGGCAGGTGAATGAACATCCAAGGCTTTGTGTGTGCAAGGCCGCAACAATCAACAGTTGGGTGGAGGGTTATTTGATTATGGCAAGGTGCAAGCAGTTGCTGATGGGTGCCATTGATTTGACAAGAGGCCACAACAACAATGCGGATGGAAGAGACTTGGGAAAGGCAAAGGTAGTTGTTTGACAGTGGCAATTGTTTTTCATTCAAGGATGGATTGGATGGTGATTGGGTTGGAAAACAATGGCTTGCAACAGGCTGATGGCTTTTTGCTGATGGGGTAGGAGGATTAGGTGTGACAATTGTGCGCAACAGTCTTGACCCTCAATGGGGTTCTTTGTTGTTGCTTGCAATTAGGATGATGGTGTTCCAGAGGCAATCTTTGCAAGCTTTCAAGGGGGGAAATCAAGGGGGGATTCTTGGCAGCAATCTTTGCCATTTTCAATCTCATTTGGAGGCAATTGCTGTCGTCAGCATGGGGGATGAGGATGGCCAAGGGGGACCTCTGAGATGGTCTTTGTTGTTTGTTTCTGATGATGATGGAAACAATTGGCAAGGATGATGATGGTTGGCTGCGCGCTCTGGGTCAAAAAGTCAGGCAGCAAGTGCAGAAAGAAGGAGTTGAACAGATGATCAGGGGATTTGAGCGCCTGGAGAGTCCTTCCTAGTCTTCTAGGACAGTAAGAAGTTGGGGGAAAGGAAAATGAAAGGATAGCCATAGGGATAGCAGAGCATATTATTTTTTTCTTCTTTATTTTATGGACTATGTTGGATAAAAGATTATATATAAAAAAATTTAAAAAAATTCCCTTTTCCTCAGGTATCCCAAATTGTTCACCAAGGTGCTACTGCAATTTGACAGATGAGATAGATTGAAATGGGGAAAGGTAGAGTTAAATAAATGGCAAAGGAAGTAAAGTATGAGAGGAATTCAAGATTAAGGCTCTTCTGGAAGACTGATGACTGAATCCTATGAGATTAACACTGAAGGGATAGGTTGTATGATTAAGGTAGGCTGCTTGGGCTTCTTTTTCTGAGATGACCCATATTGGAAGGGACTAACCAATAAGAATTAGTTTACTAATTCCTTGAGGTTAATTAGTCTGGGAAGGTAGGACAGGCCAGTATTTGTTATAACTGAGAGTAGGCTTTGAGGGTAGATGACTGTTTCTGGGGCTGGGATCCCCCATGGTATTATATGTTCACCAATGGGGCTTGGGACATTGGCTTGACAGATTGAGTAATGGACCTGTCCAGGAAGGTGTGGCATGCACTTAACTGGATGGTTGATTTTTCCAACCAGGATTAAGTAATATGGATTTACAGTATGGGATATGTACGTAATTCCCATACTAATTAGGTTGGAGGAGAGATGGAGGATAAACCAAGCCATAGAGAGAGAGATAGCCTGGGAAAGTTTCCTAGGACCTGCAGGGGATGGAGGGAGATAATTCAGGAGGTGCAGCCGGTAGATCCAGGGGTAGAAGGTTGATTTTACTGAGGATTGCTGATGGCTGAGGGTTTAGAATGGCTGAGGAGGCTGATTCAAGTTGTGGTTATGACAAAAGTATCCCCAAATGGGAAATTTTAGGGGGTAATTAGGGGTACCTGGGCACCCCTGGACCACATTTAAGTGCTTCCAAAAGAAATTTGGAGACTTTTCATACATTTTGGGACTATTAGACCACAAAAAGGACCTTCAAAATAAAGCATCCTGCCTATTGGAAAAGGGTAAAAACTCTTGTACCAAACTATATAAAATACTTTCCACTTGGATAATTATCTTGTTCTCAACCCAAAATTGAGCACATCCTGGAGTTTTAAATTTGAAAATTGGATTGAATGCTGAAGTGTCTTTGGATTTTTTTTTTGGGATTAAACAGCGGCAAGCCCAAGGCCCCCTGGTTTCAAAATGGCTCCATTGAAGGACTTGATTGATATTTACATTGAAAAAGCTGTGTCAGAAGCTAGGTATGTGGTAAATGAAACATTGTAAGCCCCAATTGCATCCTCATCTAGGGTTGAAATTGAGGCACACAATTTTTCACAACTGGAATTGACTGGTGGTGGTGTGCAACATGATGTGCAAAATTTAATGTGCAATTTGAAGAATTTGATTTGATGGAAAATAATTTAACTATAGTGGATGTAAATATGTGACCATGAGTTGCAAGAAAACCTTGAACCTCCTCCAGTGAGATACTTTCCTAGTAGGGAAGAAGCTAAATATTTTGCCAAAAATGGGCATCCATGAATGGCTACACTTTTACAACATTCATGTCAAAGAGAGACAAATATGGAGACCTAGCATTCAACCAACCTGTAATATACTCAGGGCTGTTGTTCACCAAACAGAAAAGGAAAAATCTCAAAAGGAGGTTTGGGTGTAAATTCATGATCTTTCCAATTTTTGCAGCAGCAGATACCATTTGGAGCCTCTCCAATAGAAATGACCTACATAATAATCTGTTAAGGTTAAACCTGCTAAAATGATGTATCACCACACTACAAAGGCTGTGCAGTTGAACCTAGACCAGTAATACCAAACAACCCAGGCAGCCACAAGCGTCTGTAGCCTAGTTGGTAAAGGCAGCACTCTAGTATGTGTCTCAGTCTATCTGAGGTTGTGGGTTCAACTCCCACCAGACACATCTTCATTTTCACATTCTCAACATGTTATGAGCCCAGAGCTTACCTGAGCGTAGAAAGGGGGGGTGTTGAGGTTAAACCTGCTAACATGATGTATCACCACAGTACAAAGGCTGTGCAGTTGAACCTAGACCAGTAATACCAAACAACCCTGGCAGCCACAAGCGTCTGTAGCCTAGTTGGTAAAGGCAGCACTCTAGTATGTGTCTCAGTCTATCTGAGGTCGTGGGTTCAACTCCCACCAGACACATCTTCATTTTCACAGTCTCAACAGGGTATGAGCCCAGAGCCCACCTGAGTGTTTACTTGCTTACTTATGAGACTTGAATAAGATGTGAATGCTTCCTGTAAGACCATCATCCCCTGTAAGCCTATCATGGGTTCAATCCCCACACTGATCACACTTTCACCTGGGTATTTCCATACCTATTTCTACATCACGTAGCAAGGGGGGGTGTTGAGGTTAAACCTGCTAACATGATGTATCACCACAGTACAAAGGCTGTGCAGTTGAACCTAGACCAGTAATACCAAACAACCCTGGCAGCCACAAGCGTCTGTAGCCTAGTTGGTAAAGGCAGCACTCTAGTATGTGTCTCAGTCTATCTGAGGTTGTGGGTTCAACTCCCACCAGACACATCTTCATTTTCACAGTCTCAACATAATCAACCATCTTTGAACCCCTCAGTGCATCCTCAACTGAGAGTAATTGCTGATGTGACCTTAGATCAAATTAAGGAAGGCATTCAAGATGGGCTCAATAAAATCAAACTAAAAATGAAATTGAGCAATGTTTATGGTGGGGAATAAATTTACAATATAAATATCTACAACGCTAAGCACAAGGTGAATGCAGAAAAAATCAAGGGCAAAAGTGTTATGGAAATGCTATTCAAAAAGCTCCAAGATACTAAATGGGTGTCCAGGTCAAACTTTTGTCAAGAGAGTTTCTTAGAGAACCTGTTCTTGGCTTATCCTTAGCCCATAAAACTTTTTAAAAAATTCCATTATATTGCTTTTTTGCACTGTACTTATGAACAAAATAGGTACAACATCCCCCTATTGCATGTTGTAGGAATGACTGCCAACAGGGAAAATTTTTCAAAGGCTTTTTTCTTAAAAGAATAGAAATTTTGGAGTTCTAAAGTTGGGCATTTAATGCACTAAAGGAGTTTTTTTCTGATCTAGAGAGGCTTCCTAAAGTATTTGTTACAAACTGTAAAAAAGCGCAAATTCTCTTGGCACTTTTCTCAAAATATTCAAGCAACTCTCATATTTTTCCTCAGTAATGATCTTGAAGGATGGAAAATTTTATTTATCTGTGGGAAAATTTTGGGTCCTCTAAAACCAAGGGGCAGGAAGAAGTCAATGATCCAGGACTCAGAGTAGGAGAATTTATTGCTTCTTCTATTCATCTGTGCTGAGATGGATTATTTTGCACCTTTTATACAATTTTTCTTGAAAGAAAGTGAGGATGTGCTTGATTATGTGGAAAAAAACATTTTCCCTATGAAAGAGATGTTTGTAACTGCATTGACTTGTTTCAACCCTGAATTTGGAAATAAAAAAATTTCATGGGTAGAAGGGGCCCATGCTACATTCAAAAAATTACTTGCAAGTTCTTTGGGGAATATTGTGGATGTGTGGAAACACCTGGATGGATCAATTGATGGAAATATCAAATCAGTGCATGCATCACTTCAGTACAGCTCTTGAATAAAGTTGGGAAAAGTTCTTCCAACAGAACTTTTACCTTTGGGATACAAATTATAAATTGAGGCAATTCAACTTGTTGGGGAACAATTTGAGAACTTAAAGAGTGATCATGATGGTAAATTTTACGCCAAGTCATACTCCAAGACTATTGGCTTGCCCTGTTTGGAAATATTAGGCAAAATACTAGCATTGAGGGGATCTTTTTTTCCTGGGAATTTTCATCCTCAGTGGAGATTAAATTATAAGCCTTCCAGTTCAGTAAGATGGATGGTTTTATTGTTGGATTTGTTGTATTTCTTTTTAATTGATGATTCCTGAATGGATTTACTGATGACAGATGGTTTTAATTTTTGAAATTTTGACACTGATCCAGTGCTCAACTCTTCTCAATTGTTTGATAAGCTCAGTTTAATCATCATGGGATAACTTTAATAAGTTAGAGTGGAGCTTTTGAAGTCCCTGGTAAAGAATGCAACAGATTTTGTTGCTAAGCCAAGGCTTGAGCCACGGGTCTTGCATTACAGCCGTGGTTGAACCAAATTGTAACAAAACTGCTGTGAAATTCCAAGATTTTGGCATTATGAGAGGGAACTTAAGAGGGAAAGGTGGGCCAGTAGGGCACCAAAAAGACCAAAAATTGTAAATAATTTATTTTGAGGATTCTTGATTCTGATGTTTTAATGAACTGATGGTGATATGATTTCTATATTCCAATTCCTCAGGCTAAGAATCTGAGTATCATAGTTCAGAGGGGGAGACTGAAAGTTAATTAGGCTCCCTTCATTTGGTATTTGAATCCTCTTCTGAGGAAGAAGATCTGTAGGGGAATTCAACCAGAATCTCATCTTTTGTGAGTATTGATTTGATTAATTTGATTTGAATGTTGGCTAAGTGAGTTTTGATTGTAGGAAAAAAAGGTGAAATGCCTCAATCAAATACCTGAGAAATTACAGAAGTTTGTTGGTGAGTTTTGGGATCCTGTTGGTAATTTTAATTTTGGATTTACAATCACTTCTAAATCACTTGGGTAAGATGAAAAAAGATGGTTAAAGTCAAAAAGGGAAATTATTAAAATCTGAGGAGAAATAAGGCATGCTATGCTAAGATACATGGTGGCAGAAAAGTGGTGGAAAATATTGAACAAAAACTTGATTTTGAAGTCATCAATGAAAAGATTACCTCTCCAAAATTTCTTTCAAAGATGTGTGTGGGGCAAATAATAGAAGATAATGATGCAAGGCCATTTTTTCCATTTCCTTGGATTCACGTTGTTCTTATACTCCTATGAAAGTTTTTTTAAGATAAACATCAGATGCAATCTTAATTTCCTTTCTTGACAATAAACACTGTGTTCCTTTATTACTTTGGAGAGATATTATTGCAATCACAACCATTTTATCAAAACCTTCTTCTTTGAATTCAAATAAAGATTGGGTTGTATCAAAGTTAGCAAATCCCCCATTATAAGCCTGCCATTTTTAATGGTGGGTTTCTGAAAGACACATACCTCCTAACTGGTGTGTTTCAAAATGGCTGGTTTCATGAAAATGGTGGGTTTCAAATATCAATCCCTCCATTATCATCCATCCACAATACATTTTCATGCAAAAAACCCATCCACACCTTGACTTCATAAAATCTATATCAATCCCATCTCCATTGCATCACTCACATCTCATCTCCATCACTTCACATTGCCATCACATCACACATATCCCATCATCATCTCATCACCCCACATCAAATCACCATCTTTCTCAACATTTCCAATCAAACTTCCCAGAAGCAAGTTGAAAACAAAAAAAATCAGACTGAAAATTTTCTATTATTTGACTCTGATTCAGACTCCAATTTGGAATCAACTTGGTTAGCTTTGAATTATCTATTGGAAAAGCTAAAGATGGTTCCCAAAATATACACCCTCCTCAACCCTATGTATGAAAGGCAAAAGCTTCATCTACTCCCTGAATTAAGCTTCCAGCAACTGTTCCAAACTTTGTTACCTTCATTAATGAAACTTTTGGAGATGATTTCAGACCACCATGTCTTCCAGAACAATTCTCAGAGTCCTCAATTTAATACAGCTATCCAACTGGCTTTTTCCCTTTGTAGATTGGGATCAAATGAAAATGGAGCAGAAATTAATCAATTAGAAAATCTTTTCTCAGTTTTTTATGGAACCATTGACTTATACACCAAAAGAGTCATGATGGCTATCCTATCTTTCCGCTGCTCATTCCTTTTTTGTCCAACAAAAGAACAATACAAGGAGATATCTCAATTCATGATGACAGAAGGCTTTCCTGGTTGCATTGGTTTTTTTATTGAACCACTATCCCCTTGAGTCGAAAACCCAAGCTGGATGTCAATCACTATTTTGATTGGGAAAAAAGGCAATTGGTTCATTTCTTTTGAAAATCCTTTAATAAAAACGTTGATAACACACTTACCAAATATGTTTTATATGTTTTCATAAATACTCTGTGGCGCTACAACTTGTTTGTGTTAACAACAAGAAGCTCATATCCATCCATGCTGGCATTCCAGTTTGTTTTCATTATTCATATGTTTTCAATTTGATTCAGATTTACCAAGAACCAGAGAACTACTTTGACCAAGATCAATACCTTCTGGCCAATTCAGCCTATGCTAGTTTCAAGTATTTGGTTCAAGAATACCTCAATTTTTCATCCAATGATCAAGCCAAAACTGATTCCAACTATAATCTTGCCCAATCACGGGGTTGGATTGAAAATGCAATAGGTGTTATGAAAGGAAGATTGGCCAGCTTACAGGAGATGCAAAACCAGCTTCAAAATCCCAAAAACATGAAGTTACCCATCAACTGGATTATCAGTTGTTTAATCCTTTGCAACCTTCTTTCCAAAATCAAAGATGAATTTGAAGAAATATTTGAAGAAGATATTCCCAATCCTCCTCCTCTCATCTTGTACCTCATCCTTGGCATTGATAGAGCGGATTGTACCCCTCACACTTGCTCAATTTAATGTGTAGCATTTGGTTTTACAATAGGTAAAAATTATTTCACAGGAATTTTGTTTTTTTGGTTTTTCCACCAAGAATCCTAGGCTGACTTTGCCTTTTTTTTGTTTTTTTGTTTTTTAGGGTGGACGGACTTAGACAAAACACAATAAGACCTCCACCTCATACCTCACCCCTGACCAAACCACCCACCTCACCCCACTCACTCACCAGTCCAATCCTTCCTCCTCCTCACCAAACCATCTAACCCAACACCTCCACCTCACCATCAACCTCCACCTCAATTTCTCATTCACTGCTCTGCACTCTGCCCCAGGTAAGGACCCCCTCTCCTCCTCCTCCTCATTGATTCTTTGATCTGAACTCCTCCCTCAACCCTCCTCCTGAACTTTCAGACTGTCCCCTTTCAACTCTCTGCACTCTTCCCCAGGTAAGTACCCTCCTCCCCATTCCCCTCCCTCCCTCTCAACCCACCCCACCTTCCTTGCTCACCCACTGCCCACTTTTCCCCCCTCCTTGCCCTTGCCAACCAAATGAATTCACAATGAAAATGGCCCCCCCTCCTTTCCCTTGCCAACCAATGGCCTCCCCCTCCCTTCCTTGCCCTTGCCTGGCCAATCAATTGGCCAGTTGACCAACTGTTTATGGAAGGAAAAGCTAGCCCCCCCCTGCTTTCCCTTGCCGGGCTGATCAATTGGCCAATTTACTAACCAACTGATGGCCAGCGGGCAAAGTGCCCCCCCCATCTCAACCTTGCCATGGCCCCCCCCCCTCCCTGCCCTTGCCAGGCCAATTGACCAACCGCCAGCCAGAAAGTTGCCCCCCCCCCCACCGTGACCTTGCCAGGAAAACCAACAAACCAACCCGGCAGTTCTTCCCCCCCTCTGGCCCTGCCCTGCCCCACCTTGACCTTTCTGTTCCAACCAACGGACCAACCCAGCGGTGCTGCCCCCCCTCAGTGCCAATGGGCCAATTGTTTGGCCTACTGAGCAACCAACCAACACTGACGCCCCCCCCCTTTCCAAGCCATTGGGCCAACCAACAGCCCCCCCATTCCCAGGTGAGCCTCCCCTCCTCCTCTTCATTCAATGATATTCAAACCAACATTTTTATTTATTTATTTATTTCTTTTTTTTTTGGTAGGATAGATGACTGGTATATTTTTTTGTTTCTTTCTATGTTTTTTGATCATCTACCTTCATTTTCACATGACTGATGATGTTTTTTTATTCAATGAAATACAAACCACTGTTAAAACCCTTTTTCTGCCCACATGCACTCTTTTTCTTGACTTCCCATTATTCCGCCACCAAACTCAAAATTTTGTACAATGACTCAAATGCTTTCTTGATCCTCACCTCAATTGTATTATCTGGATGGGAGGTAAAAAGATGTGGGGAGATGATTTTAAAAACATCCGGAGAGGTGGCAAGAATTGGGCTTGTTGGCACAAGAGGGCTCAACGGAGGGATTCTGAAATCTCTTTGGAAGTGGAAGAGGAGGGGATTGATGAAAAGGTTTTGTGGTCTTGAAAAAAACTTAGACCTTGGATCTGTATGCTTCCATGTTCACCTGTCAAAATACGTCCCCCAAAGAGTTTGAACAAGCCAAAGATAGGATCAAAAAATTCTATTTCTTCAGCTCTAGGAAGTTATTTTTGTTGATGAATCTGATAAAAACTCTATAATTTCAATTATTTATTTTATCTCTTTTAATAAACTCTCTGAGGAAGAGAAAAATGAAGTCAACTCAGTCACCACTTTCCTTCACCAATCATAAAGATTTTACAACACTGTGGGTCCCTCAAGATCTTCAGGTGGAAAAATTTGGGCAATTGGATGGAAAAAATTGATGCATCCATCAGAACTATTTGGAAGATATTTCAAGAAAGCTGAATTCAATTCTTCCCCTTAGCAGTTTTGTTTTTTGAACCTTAGGTCTGACAAAGTCTCTCAAATTCTAGGCCAAATTTTCCAAAAATTAGCCACACTGGTACAGATTCCAACCTTCAAAAAATGCTGGGCATAAATATCCCCTTTTTCTCTTAATTGGAATTTGGATCCCAGCTTACTCCTTTTGACTGCTCTCCACATATCACTTTCACTTCAAATTCCTTCTAAAATTCTCCCCACATTGACAAAGGTGAAATCTCTTCCTGTTCCTTTTAACTGGTGGTTCCAAACAAAAAATTGAATGGACAAATTATTGACAAGAAGGACAAATATCAAGTATCTGATGGCCAATTTCTTATTCCAGAATTTTTTTTTGGCATTGACTTGGATTAAAAAGGTATTGTCAAGATGTTTTGGGCAGCAAATAATTAAAATCACTGTACCTTTCCTGCTGTGGAGACTGCCACTCATACAAGAATTGCCATTTCAATTCAAATCAACAAAACCACTCAAAAAACTTGCAGGGTCATTGAAAAGTGGACAGATATATTCTAGAAAAAAAATTTAAATAAAGATAAAAAATAAATCTTGATTTGTGGAGTTAAATATTCTGAGACTTTGTTTTAATCAATTTTTTTTATTGTTGAAATTTATATCAAAGTAATTATATTTAAAAGCCAAGAAATTGAGCAATTTACTTTATTTCTTCCAATCTTCTATTGCTACCAATAGATTCCATGGGAACTGATAACCTATCTTTTTTCCATAGCTAGTCTTTTGCTCTCCTTTTCCAGTTTCTATTCCTGTCAATCCTTCTACTTTTACTCTTTTTGAAACTCCTGCTGAGCCTGTTTCATTTGCCACTCAGTATCCAACTTTTTTTTATAAGCCAAACTCTCAGCTTTCTGATTTTGAAAATCAATAGTTGGTTGAAAATCCTACTTCTCCTTTTGAAATGGAATTTTTTCCAATTAATTTTTTTTCAATGATTTTTGGTGGGGAATGGGAATGAGCTTGATTTTAAAATCAAGGAAAATAAATCAATGCACTTACTTGAATCTTGCTCCTCCATGGTATCTTTGAAGACAGAAAAATTGGTTTTGTTTCTCCTCTTTTGATGGATATTGGGATTGATGTTTATTCAATTGAAGGCCTTTTGCTTTCCCTTTTCTGAGAGGGTTTTTGTGTAAATTTTTTCACTCTCATTTGAAGGGTATTTGGGAGGTTCCAGGGGCTTGAGTTATTGGCCATTCATAAATGGATTTTGCTGTTTTTTTACAATAAAAATCAGTCATGATTAAAGGGACAGAAGAGAAAAGAACTTTCATCCTTACTTGAAAATATTTTGATTTTAATAGAGATAGTGACATAACTTTATCCTCATTGGCCAAGTTTTTGAGGTCTTCCACCCCAGGAGGAGAGAAATCCAAAGAAGGATGTTGTGGTGCTCCAAAACCTAACCTATAGCCATCAGACTCACTTTTCTAGTATAAGGACAGCTCCAATCATCAAAAAGACCTAAAAAATGGATTCGACACCTAAAACAACCCCTAGTCACTTAGCCAAAGTACCCCTCTATCTCTCATGGTTTAGAAGATACAGCCCAAATCAACCCTGGCCTACCCATACCCCTACCAGGTTTCATAGACCAGTGAGAGTCATGGACATACCCTGGATGCCTCCAAGTACATACCACATACAGAAACAACCATACATAACTAATATATGCAAGACCCTGCATGCAGCACCAAACAAACCTGCAGCAGTATACATAATTAATATATGCAAGACCCTGCATGCAGCACCAAAAAAACCTGCAGCAGTATACATAATTAATATATGCAAGACCCTGCATGCAGCACCAAACAAAAGGCTGTATACAGAAGAAATATATGCAAGTCAATGAATTAAGGACCAAACAAATGACCAACCACCACTATACAGAAGTAATCTATGCAGGGGGCACCTGTATCTATGCAGCACAGCAATGCATGCAAGGGTGTACATGCATGTAGATCCTGCACAGCCTCCTCCTCTGACCAGCAAAAATGCCTCATGGACTGTATTCACTGTACCAGGGAGACCCTCAGGGGCAGCCCTGAGGGCAGGATTTTCTATAAATAGAGGGCCTCTCTCCCCCATCCAGGTCCCATCATCAGTTCCCCCCATCCTCCCTTCCAGGGGATCACCATGCCTCCTAGGCACCCTTAACCCATAGTTTTACTACTCTCAACCATTATCCCATAACCCATAATATCATCATCACCAATCTCATATCCCATACCATCACCATCACCATCACCATCATCATCATCTTCAACCACCACCATTACCCTGGATCCTCCACCATCATCAGCAAATATTTTTGACCATGACCCAACCCAGTAACCCATACTTTTGACCATCCACCACCACCATTATTTACTCCATACCCCATACCTTTGAAAATCACCACCATGTGCCCATAACCTGAACATCATCACCTACCATCATCATCATCAGTCATCATCATCAACTACCATCATCTTCATCAGTCATCATCATCATCACCTACCATCATCATCATCATCACCTACCATCATCATCATCATCACCTACCATCATCATCATCATTGGTCACCATCATCATCCATCATCATCATCATCACCTTCCTTGACCATCATCAATCATCATCATCACTCACCATCATCATCATCACCTACCTTGACCATCATCAGTCATCAGCATCACCTACCTCATCTATCATCATCCATCATCATCACCACCTACCTTGACCATCATCAGTCTTCAGCATCACCTACATCATCCATCATCATCACCTACTTCATCCATCATCATCATCATAAAGCATCACCATCAGTGATCAACTATAGGCCCAACCATTTCAACCTTTATTGAAATCATCACCTGTATCACCATAGGAGTATCAATCAGTAACCAATAATATAAATACAAAAAAATATATATAAAGAATAAGACTAGAGAAAGGATTCTTCCCTCAATCAGCTTCTATCCACCAGGTCACCTATCTGTTCCACCATTTCTTCCTTATCAAGCTTGAATACATTGATCCTAGGTCTGATAGAGACTACTATAGTAGCAACTCTATTTGAAAATCAGCCACCATTTCTCTTTTCTTTTATTGTTGTGAGACTACTATAGTACTCAGAGGGATAGGCAATTCAAAACCACCCTTAGTATTCCTCTATCTTATTTGAATTTGTAATACTAACTTCCCCCTCAAGTGACTGCCAGCAAGCTATTTGCTAAACTTTACCCAATCCCAAAGGAGTCTCCACAACTTGAGTGGTACAAGGAAGGGGTTAAATCATTGATCAATGCCAATGTAGACATGATTTGAGCTAGTTGTGTTTTAATATACTCCTCAAAATCTGATTGGGGCCACTTGTAAGTTTTGTGGGATCATCATTGCTAGGCTGAGCCTCCACAGAAAAGTCCACAGCATCTAATGAATTTGATTATTGGTAATCAAAAGCAGCTAAAGGGTTGATGTTGGCCTTCTTTCCAAATATTTCACTTGATAGTTCTTAAATTTCTCCTGAATATGGTTGCATGAAAGATCCAAACCACCTTTTTTTTATTCCTGAGTTCATTGGCCATCAGGAGATAACCATCAATCTTAAAATGGAGGTCAGCCAACTTGAGTTTTGTTGTTGGATCCAAAGCAAGCGTCATAGTTGGAGGGGATTTTGAGCCAGTTTACCAGGATGATGTGATTAGTTCTCTTGAGCTGACTTGAGCCTTTGGAAGCTGATTAGGGAGGATTTGTAGATTTATAATTCCTTGTTGTTGTCTTTGGTCCATTGGATTTTGGAGTCAACTTGTAGGGGGAGGTTTGCTGAGGGGCAACTTGAAAAGAGTATTAGAAATGAAGGGATGAAGTGATGATACTGATGAAGCTATGAGGATAGAAAGGTAGAGATGAGAGTGATGAAGTGATGAGAGCAATCAAACAAATTTTTTGGATGAGGTTGGATGTAATATTTTCCTGATGAGGTTGGAGGTTGAATCCAGGGGTGATGATATGGATTGATGCGTGGTCTAGGTGTTGAAAGCCTTTAAATACTTTATCTTAAATAACCCATTTATTTTCAGATAACTCTGACACTTCTGATGTGAAATAAGTGGTTTTTTGATTTTTAATTGTAGATTTGAAATGGCAGATTTGGGTTGAAACCCGCCATTCAAAACTGGTGGGTTTGCTTAAATTTGATATACCCTATTGATATTTCATTTTTTTATTTGGAATTTGAAACCCAAAGAGGGTTGTGTGGCGCAGTTTACAACCCAGAAAGGGTTGAAAACTGCTATTCACAACCCACCTTAATTGAAAATGGCCGTTTTCAACTCAAATGGGCCACAAAATGCACCACACAACCCAGTTTGGGTTGTGAACAGGTTGCAGGGGGTTTCCAATTGAACATTGCCCATAAAGATAATTCAAATGATTTGGAGAATTCTGAAATGAGAAAGACATTGGTAAACTAGCACCAGGGCTAAATATGGGTCTCTGGCTGACCAGTGACATGAAGTCACTATATATGGCCACTTTTGTATCATAAAAATATCAAAAACTTCACCATAAAAAGAAAATGATGGATTCTGTGATCCACCATAAAATAGTGTGAATCAGAGTTAAAAATTTGAAAAATTTAAAATTTGTATTTCTGGGCAAATATTCATTTTTCAAAAAATATGTTTTTATTAAAGAAAACAATGAAACAATGGTTTTCACTGACAGAAATAAAATTTTGAAAAAAATGCACAAGCCTGAAATC
>CM062630.1:618608-693608 GCA_025617555.3 Puccinia polysora | reverse complement strand
GAGGATGCACTGAGGGGTTTTCAGATGGTTGATGATTGTGTAGGCCATTTCTAATGGAGAGATCTCCTGTGGGAGCTTCTACTGTCCAAATTGCACATATAATTGATTGAAACCCAACCTTCCTTGCGTGATTTTTCCTTTGTTTGTTTTGTGAGGCATGGCCCCTCATATACCTCAAATCCATTACAAGCTAGATCCACATATTTATTCTTCTTTAACTTGAATTTTTTCAATGCGTAGCCATGCATGGCTTCCCATTTTTGACTATAAATATTGTATTCTTTCTTACTAGAAAAAGCTCTCACAGGAGGAGCATCCAGCAGTATTGGGACCCCTTACTTACATTTGTATTTTTCAAGCCAAATTGTTATCAGTCAAATTACATATGAAATGTGACGCACCACATTTAGTAAATTCCAGTTTTGGATAAAAATCTTGTTGCTAAATTGTAACCCTAGATGAGGATGCAATTGGGGATTCCAATTTTTTCTTTTTTTGCTCACTTTTGGGTTGAGAAAAATAAATTTACCCAATGAGAGTGTGTTTTGTGTGTAAGCAGTTGGTGACAAGAATTTTCCTTTTTAATGGGCAGATTGGTTGATTCCAAAGTTTCCTTTTGTGGTCCAATAATATTCCCACAAAGTATGCCACATCCCCAAATTTGGGTTTAAGGCACTCAAATGTGGTCCAGGGGTGCCTAGGTACCCCAAAACCCCCCTCAAATGGCTCATTTGGGGCTATTTTTTCCCAAATGGGCCTGGAAAACAGGTGTAACCCCCCCCCTCATTACTTTCGCATCCCCCAGGGGGTTGCAAATTCCCAATTTTAACCCTTCTCAAGTTTCAATTCCCTAATTAAAACTCAAAAAGAGTTGCAATTGGGGATTTTCAACCCCCCAGGGGATGTGTGAGTTGTGAGAAACTCAGCTTGCTCCTTGTTGAGCTGTGAATTTCTGTTTGTGACCCTGAGGTTGCCAATTTAACATTCACCTTTTGATAATATCTGGAAGGGGCTACAACTAAATTTTCACAATTTTAAATACCTTGAATCTGTTTCCCCCCTTTTCCAAGGTCACAGCCGCAACTTCTTTTTCTAAATTATATCTACCTTTAAAAAAGGTAAGAGGCATTTCAAGAAAAGCAATAATTTCATACTAAGAAAACCAACTTCCACCCATTAAAACTTCTTGACCGTTCATAAGTTTGAAAGAAATTTTCCATATTTGTTAAAGGATAGGAACCAGAAAATTTGAATATTTGAATGGTTAAAAATGATACTTGAAAGCATTTGTAAACGCCGCAGTCTATAAACACCCTGCGGAATATATTTCAAAATTTATTCATCAAAAAGCAGATGCTTTGGATTCAATGAAAAAATCCAACACCAGATTTAACTCCTTCATCTGAATATATCCAACAAAGAAAGCTGTGGGGAAATAAGGAGGGAGGGTAAATAATCAAAGCTTTCAAATTCTCCTAATAAATTGATTTTATACAATTGTACCACCAAACTGGAATATCAACAAGGGAAACAAAAATTTGAAGGAAATCATAGATTGGTCTTATCTCAATGAATCACTGATTATTTTTCTCCACTTCTTTTGTGGGTTTTTTGAAGCTAATTAGTCAGCTTTGCATAATAAGCCAACAAGAGTAACCAATAAAAATATCATTTATTTTTTTGATTTGAAACATTGTGATTTTTTAAGAATTCCAGCTACAAAAATGCTGTTATTCTTCATTTAAAACATGAAATTCTTTGATCAATTGTTCAGAAATTCAAGGTTGTAAGTCCTGACCATGTTTGAAAATCAGAAACAAGAATCATGGTTCTATTCACCATAAACCAAAAACATGGGTAAAAATTCCCTGGAAAATCTATAAAAGTTGAGGAATATTCTTGAAGTATAAATAAAATAGATAATTAAGCTCTCAAAAAAATTTTTGGTTGAAAATAATAAAATTATGAAAAAAAATTCAAATCCTAAACCTCTCAGTAAATATTCTTGCAATAATGGGGTTTTTATAAAATTTCTGATTCATATACAGGCCCATCCTTGTAAGTATATTAGTTCAAAGAACAGCTTTGAAAACAGGATAGAATTCATTTTTTAAATGCATAAGGATCCAGCTGGAGTGGGGTTGGTTTCCCAATTTCAAGCTCCAGATTTTCAGCAGTCACACTCTCCCAGGATTAATTGATTTATCTAAATTTGAATTTTTTTGGGAAAGTGATTGAAATTTTATAATGAATTTCCAAGAATGAAAAAATTCAAAATAACTTGGTTAAATCCATATTGAACTGATTGTTTGAGCATAAATTTCCAAAATATATTAGAAATTTTAAAGATAGGTTGAATTGAAATCAACCCTCCTTTCAAGAATGAATAATATTTGATTTCTCATTGGCTATAGACTATTCCAACAGAAGTTTTGATGAAGTTATTTGAAATTTATTCAAATAGATTTCCTGAATTAAGACAGAGTTACAACCCATTTGTAACCAAGTTCAAAAATTTTCATAGGATGGCACATGGTAGCATGTGCTATTATTTTTCCCCTGTTGAATGGTGGGTTTTATTTTTTAAATCTGCTATTTTTAGGAAACCCATCATTTTCAATTGAAAAGTTAATTTTTGTGTGTATTTTTGAAACCTCCCATTGAAATAGAAAGTTTGATCAGAAAAAAATTGTGGGTTTCTAATGGGGGGTTTTCTAACTCTAATACACCCTAATTAGAAAAATTTGAATTACCAATAGAATTAATCATATATTTTGAAAGATCTTAAAACCATTGATTAGACCTGATTTAGATATAGATCTACTTCTCTTTATTTCATTGTAAAATCATTAGTTTTTGATTTTTATCATTTTTTGAATAGATTGATTTTTGAGTATTTGGGTGGATAAAATGGAAGCTTTGAGAGAACAATTATGAATATCTGGATGGTGGTTACAAAAAAATTAGTTCCAAGTCTTATTTTGCCCTTCTGTAGAGGAAATAATTGGTACAGGCTTGAAACCTGTGGATAATCCAGTTCAAAAATTCATATTCTTATCAAAATGTATGTAAAATTTCTCAAACAAATGAAACAAATAAATTTAAAAGCTCTGGATCATGAAACAAAATTTCATTTTTTTTGCTTGAGTTAATGACAAAAATTTTAAAATAAATACAATTTTTTTAAAATTGGGAACTATATACAAAAAATATAAGAAATAAAGAAAGAAAAGAAAAGAAAAAAGTTGAAAAAAATATGGCTGGGTTTGGCAACTGCAGACAGGTAAGTCTAAGTAATACATTTCTGCAAAAGAAGCCCAAAATCAGTTTTGGAATAGATAATATACACATTGAAATTTTTATCTACACCACTGTTTGCAAATTTCTAGAGAGCCCCAAGAAACCCAATCCCTCCTAATCAAATCCACCTTGATCAAATTTTTATAATCTCAAGACAGTTCATTCTTCCCCAGTTATTTTTTATATTGCAATCAAAATCTCCTTTCCTCTCACCATCTACAAAAGGCTCCATATTAATAAAAGCACCCATTTACAAAATTGAAAATTTTGTTGCATACTCTTCATTCACAGACTCATGTCTTTCAATTTTACCAAAATCTACATCAAAACAATGATCAAAGATTCAACATCCAAAATTTGAAAAAAAATTCTCCCTTTCTGGTCCTGAATAGATTCAAGAATTGATTTAAAATGAACATCCCCTACCAATTTATGAAAATTTTATAAATTAACAAAGATTTTTCCATATCAATTTTAAGTTTACTAGTAGAAAAGAAAATATCAGCCATTTTAGATGTGTTTCTTGCTTAGAAAAACTTGGAATTGTCCCTTATTTTCAGGTGACTGGAAATTTTATTACAGAAATTCAGAAAAGATTCCAAATATCAGCCTCTACCATCTGAAATAAGGATTATTTTAAATTTTTTCCAATTAATTCTGATCATTCTAAATCAAGATAAAAAACAGCAATTAGTAAATTTCTTTTCAAATTTTTTTCTCTCCTACCAAATGATTTGATTTTTTCAGAATAATAGACAAATTTTTCACCAGACTGGTGTCCAAACAAAAATTTATTGTACAATTTATTAAACTTCTGACTGAGAATACTACAGTTTCCAGCTTCATATCAGGAAATACAAAATTTAGATCCCTTTTCAAAGACTTGAATGGTGCAATAGATTGAAATGTGATTCCAATCATTGTTCCAGCTTCAAAAAGGGGCAACTTCATAGAATTCAAAGGAAATTATTCAAAAAATGTCTTGGAAGCTTGAAATTTTAAAATAGAATTCACCTCTTTTCTGACTGGTTGAAAAGAGATGGGTTTCAGATGGAAGACTTTGGTGAATTACAAGAGAAAGATCACTTGCAATTCCTGAAGGCAAATCTTTTTTGTGGAATGCTGTTTCTGCTTTGTGTGATACTTTTCTGGTTCCATACAGAGAAATATTGCATCATATGAAAGAGTGGGATCACGTGCAAAAAAATGGATTTTTATGGTTTTTTTTCAATTTTTTTTATTTTTCAACTCAATTTTAGTATTAATTTTCATTGTGTTAAAATATGTATGCACTTA
Source organism: Puccinia polysora (assembly GCA_025617555.3). Lineage (NCBI taxonomy): Eukaryota > Fungi > Basidiomycota > Pucciniomycetes > Pucciniales > Pucciniaceae > Puccinia > Puccinia polysora. Next base: position 689,012 of record CM062630.1, on the reverse strand, counting down.
CACGTGTGCTACGTATAAGTGTAATCCAAATGGGATGCACATATGGGCCTCTCCAGCCCATTGGACACTCACACGGACCATACAGGCCTGTTTGGATGTCACTGATGTGGGGAAACTGGCCTCAAAACGTGTGAAACAGCCTCATTGGTACATGGTCCCTAACGGGCCCGGTGGGGGATATGGGAAAGTACAGCCAGATGGGCTTGCATGCGCGTAATTGGGCCCAAGGTTTTTTGGACATACTTGGCCAGACGGTGTAAGAATCCAAACGGTGCTAGGCCGTGGCAGTTCTGTGGAGGGGAAAGGTGCTGTTTTGGCTGCCCTCCTGAGTGTTACAAAAATATTTAAATGTAACCAAGATTGAAGTCCAGAACCTGGTAAAAAATGGACCAAATGTAAGAGGATACAGATGATAATAGTTGGTAGCTGGGGAAACAACACTGTCTGAGGCAAGATTATGTTGGGGAAAACTTGAATAGAAGAAGTCAAGGATTTTTCAGAGTTCAACAAGACAAGGCAATTGTAAGTAACAACGCCCACAAGCTAATAGCTCTGGTTGTCAGCAGAAGCTTAGGAAAGATCAACTCAATCCCAAACAACCTCCAGGTTCTCAATGAACCTGCCCAACTCTCCGCAATCAAGCGCTTGAAGGGTACCAGATAACTGTGGGTGGCTGCACAAGACAAAGCTAATTGTTTGAAGAAGCTCTAGAAGCAAACAAATAACCAATTCAAAAAAGAATAACCCAACACTTCTCAAGGGACTCAAGAGTAGCGTGGCGGAATTCAACTTCAAAAGGAATAAAGGGAGGTTTAACACTCCAGTTTTTAAGCTTAATAAAACCTCTTCAGTCAAACGTGACTGGTTCCAGAAAGACAATCAAAGGATGATCAGGACCAGTATGGTCAAATAAAGGGATCAGGAGTGGTGTAACACACTCAATAATTCAATCAGTCAAATTCTTCTTCAACCAGCAAGGCTATTGGTTGGTGATAAAGATCAAGGATCAGGGTTTGAGTATGGAGGCTCAAAGATCAAGTGGCAATCATGGATATACCCAGAATTTAGTCTCAGATAAAGGGGAATGAGACCCCACAGATAATATATTTCAAGATGGTAGTGATGATGTTACTCTCCGGTAAGGTACCATATGATACCCGCCCCAAAAGGCAGGGGAGAGCCCCTCCTTATATGGGCAGGAGGCCCTGTTAGATTATGTACAAGTGATTCTACAAATAGAGTGGAATTTTTTTTTGTTTTTTTTTTTTTTTTAGATGATCAGAAAAATTGATCATGCGGGCAAGTGGAAATCCGGCCTCCCTGACTGGGGTGGGATCTTTCTCATCCCTTCACCTCTCTTGCGTCCGTCCGCGGACAGGCGCGCGCAACAACACCGGGATCACCTCCCCCTCACCCAAAGGCAGAAGGGGTGGGAAAAGAAATGAACCAGACCGCCCGCGGATGTTGGCGGGAGGTAGACGACGCTTTCCACCCCCACCCAAAGATGGAAGGCGGATGCAAATGATTTGAAGGAGGTGGGAGAGTCCCAGGAGGAAGGTGAGCAGGTTGGCCAGAGCCAAGCCTAACAGGTGCCAGAGGGCCGGCAAAGGAGATCATGCCAAGGCTCAAAGCGGGTTCTGATGGGCTCAGGTTGGAGATGAAGGAATTGGTACCGGTGATGCTCAAGCCAGATCAAGTCTTGAAGTGATGCAAGTTGTTCTGGGATGGATGATGGAGGGTCTGACAAGATTGAGGTCAAAAGATCATGTTAAGGAGGGATGAGGTGGAACAAGAGGATCTAGTGGATCAGATTGATTTGAGGTTGGGGGATTTGGATGGATGGATCAAGGGAGGATGATGGAGATTGGAGATGGATTCCAAAAGGGGAGAGGAGTAGGATGGGGATTTGGGTTGGTTGTGGTTGAGCAATAGTCGTCATCATCCAATAGACCGTTTGGATTTGCGTTGGCAAGTTCTTGTAACCTGGGGGCAAGAGATTGAGTGATGGGATTGAGTTGAACGAAAGATGGTGGAGGAGGAGCGTAGGGAGGGTAGGAGATGGATATCCTGGGCCAAGCGGGTCTTGGCCTGCGCATTTGGCCAAAAGGAAGGGGGGAACAAAGAGAGAAGGAATTGAAAGCAATTCCTAGGTGATGAGACCAAGAGAGCCCTGTCCAAGACCACTGGGATAGATGAATGCTTGGGAGGATGAGGAAATTGGAGGAGTGATACTGATACATAAAAATTCCGATTTTTTTTTCTTTTTTTTTCAGAATGACACCTAAATAAAAGCATTGTAAAAAATTTTGAATTTTCCGCATCTTGTCCAGGGTGTCCAGATTTGGTCACCACAATGGGCTGGCCCGCCAAAGTATTTTTTACTCAGTTTTTGGGCTTGGGGCGGCCCATTGGGGCCGCCGCCCGTGTCGCAGCCCAGTTGGGGCTGCCGCCCGTGTCGCAGCCCGGTTTGGGCTGCCGTCCATGTTGCAGCCCAATTGGGGCTGCCACCCGTGTCACAGCCCGGTTGGGGCTGCCGCCTGCGTCGCAGCCCGCTTGGGGCCTCTGTTTTTGCCTTTGGCCCGTCTATGGGGCCCGAGGGCCCGCACAGGGCCGTTGTTGCGGCTTTCGCGCTGGGTGGCGGCCGCAGGGCTGGTGCTCCCTGCTCCTCCCCCTCCCTTTGCTTGCCATTGCGAGGGGGAGGGGGAGGGCTGGCTGGTTGTAACCAGCCAGAGACCAGTCGCAAGGGGCAACCGGTCACGGTGGGGGGGACTTGATCACCCCCCCACCCAAAGAGGTGGCCAGGCCGGTCGCATCAAGGAGACCGGTGGTGGGGGGGAATTGACCACCCCCCCCACCATTGAAGGGGCGCTCCCCCCCCCCTTTACCAAGGGGGAGGAGCAACAGGATGGAGGGGACCTGACCACCCCCCAGCCCACTTACTGTAGCAACGCCCTGGGGGTATTGACCCCCAGGGCCCCTCGTAGGGGGATTTGACCGCCCCCTCCAGGGACTTGAGAGAAAGAGGGAGGGCGGAATGTTGGCTGGTTACACCACCCCCAGGTGAGATTTTGGTTGGACTCAGGTGAGTCCTGGGTCCCACCTGGCCCATACAAGGGTCCAGGGCTGTACAAGTTCTAAGATAAGTAACAGGGCTGGTTGTAATGGACAACCAGCCAGGTATTGAACAGCACAGGGGCTGGTTCAGCCCCATTGAGGTGGAAAAACCAGAAACAACCGTAATAGGCTGGTTGTAAGGGTACAGGTACTGATGCCATGTGGGCTGATGTAGCCCAAACCAAGTAACAAGGCCTGTAGAGCCTGTAGAGATCTTTTGGGGCGGAAAATTTGCATTTTGGCTTGTTGTATCATGGGCTCACAAGAGGCCAATCTTTTGTACTTAAGGAGCTCTTCTCCCTTCTGTTTTCCATCATCCATTCATCATCCAATTGAATTCACCAACAATATCATCCAACGTGTTGCCCCATTTGTGAGAGCCCATCAAGCAATTATTGACACAAGGTGTCCAGCATTTCTTTTGCTTTAAATACTGCTCATTTGCCTAAGCTAATTGCTGGCCATAATTTTAACACATTCAATTTGAAATTTTTTATATATCTGAAGATAAATAAGAATTATTCAACCTGGGCATTCTTCTGCAAGAAATTTGATTGAGAGGATCTTTGGTTTCATCAAAAGAAATCTCAACTTCATGGCCATAGGAAGTGAATATCACCTTCAATTACAATTCCAGATGATCACTTTTATGATTTTCTCCCAAAATTTAATAAAAAAAATTTCCTAGAATTTCCAGAAAATGAAGACCCTTAACAAGTTCAATCTCTTGAGCCATTAAATAAATCACATATAACCCAAGTTCAGGAAGGTTTATTGCATTATTTGCAAATTCAGAAACCAAGAGGCAATACAAAAAGAGAGATGCCATTGCAGCAAAAAATTGTAAATTTCATTAAATAAATTCAAACCATATTACTCAATAATCTTCCAAATAAAAATGAAATATTTTTACCTCATATTAATTCACAAATGTTTTGTATCCTTCTTTTTTAATTAACCTTCTTCTTCTCATGGTACATTATCCAACCCAGAAGTAATCTGAAATTGAAAAAACCCAAAGAATTTTAAAGCTGAAACACTTGATTTTGAAAACAAAAATTGGAAAAAAAAATGAAAAACACAAATTTGAAAGGAGATTTTAAATTGGATTTTTTTGATTTTTGGGTAGGATTCACAAAAAAAGTGTTTTGGACTGGGGAGGGATGGAATCCAAGAAGAATTTTTTTCTAATTATTTGGAACAAAGTCCCTGACCCACTTGCTTTGAAGATGAGGGGCCTGAAGAAATAAGGGGTGGAGAGCCCAAATTTTGGAACTTAATTCACAGAGAGCCCAAGTCTAAAGGGCTGGAATTACTCTCAGGGTGGCTTATGTGCCGCGGCAGTTTCAGAATTCTGGCCAAATCAGTCGACATCATTAAATCAATGACATCACATTTTAATTATATTCTTCATTTTCTTTCTCTTCTTGCATACAGAAGTCCTAGTTAGAGGACTGTGGTCTTTCAGGTAAATGATGTCATTTCTGAGTTTAAAGCTTTTTCATCAGAAACTATGTCATTATGGGATTCTTTCACTTGCATTCCTCTACCTTTTCACATGTTTTGACCCAATATTTAAGGACAATTCTATTGAACACCAGTAGTAGTTTCCCCCCTTTCCTCTAACATTGTCATTGGGGGAACCTTCTATTGTGAGTAAACAATGTTCTATTTCTTTAATTATCAATCTCATTGTATTAACAGTCTACTTTCTTATATTTAACCCATCAGTCAGGTGTCCTACTATTAGAAGGGGTCCAATCTTAGAGGTCAATAATATTTCTTCCTATTGTTATTTCATCAGGTTTTCTTTAAAAACTCTTCAGGCTGTCCTTATTAAATTCATTTCTTCTAAAATTGTCGTTGGGGGAGCCTAATATTCCAGGTGTCCTACTATTAGGAGTGGTCCAATCTTAGAGGTCACTAATATTCCTGTCAATTTTTATTCCATCACGTGTGTCCTACTATTAGAAGCGGCCCAATCTTAGAGGACAGTAAGATTTCTGCCTATTTTTATTCCATCAGGTGTAACTTCCTCATCCAAAAATTCACATGGTAGCAAGAGTATACAATCCATAAACCAATATGTCACCAGTTAACCAATCACCTGTTGCCAGCCCTGCCCCACCACCAATCATGTCTACCAGCCCTGCCAATCCATCTGCCTTCACCACACAGCCATTCCACCCACAAGATACTATTGAATCATCCATACCTGACCCTGAGGTATCAAAACTGCAGCTCCAAACTAATCAAGAAATCCTGAACCTACTATGCAAAGTAAACATCTCCAATAAACTTACCAACCAAAACTTCACTACATGGTCACAAGCTGTCCTAATCTCCCTCAGATCTATTGACATTGATAAATATTTAATCTCAGACACACCCACCCCAGACCTCTTTTCCCCCATGTACCACACTGCCATCAACAGGCTCTTAAGCTTGTGGCTGTTTAGCCAACTTTACTCATACAATTTTACTGAACTTAATACTAAGGCCATTACGTGGAATGAGCTAGCTTCCTGCCACAAACCTACTGCAATCAGGAATACACTAAACAAATTCCACACCAAAGATGCCAGCAGAAACATCTATGATCTTTAAAAACAATTAAGGTATCTTAAGCAAGGTCCAAACACTTCTATTTGAGAGCATCTGGATAAATCCAAATTAAAAAAAATATCAAATTATACAAGCTGGTGGCTCATTAGACAATCATGTTGGCCTAGTGTACACCATTCTGTCATCCATTCACCCAAGTTTCAACAGCAACAAACAATCCATTTCCAGATTTTTCATCCCCTCACTTATGACCGAGTGTATGAGGAATTTGTGGAGATACACAAATGTACCCCATTCCTTATAAAACAACAGTATTAATCCTCAATGGGTTGAGTCTCAGTAAGATGAATGGACAAGAGACAAGACACAAGAGAGATAGCAAACCTGAGAGCAACAGCAAGTGGTTTGAGAAGAGACAAGAAGCAAGAGAGATAGCCAACCTGAGAGTGACAGCGAGTGGGTCAAGCTACAATTTGAGAAGTGATGAAAAAACAACAAAGTTGAATGAAATAGATTGTAGACGTTAATCCCCAATTGGTTGAGTCTCAGCAAGAGGAACAGAAAAGAGACAAGACACAAGAGAGATAGCCAACCTGAAAGAGTAATGGAAGAGATCACAATAAGCTTGAAATGAAGAGAACAGAGAAGGTAAGGAATAGATGAAAACCTGAGAGCAACAGCAAGTTGGTTGAGCTACAATGTGAGAAGTGATGACAAAACAACAAAGTTGAATGAGGAAAGTGGTACAACTGGGTGTGAGCACCGGTTTAAGAAAAACTTGATTAGGTTTTGGACAGAACTAATAATATCACTACCTACAGTGGAGCTTTGTGCACAGCATTACTTCCTTTGACACCCCCCCTCACTTCAAGCCTATTGAGATTGAGAGCCTTGATGATCGCACAATGCTTCATTGGTGACAGATCCTTGGTGCAGATGTCATCCAGCATTGCGGTAGTTGGGTTGTAGGAAATTTCAAACAGGGAAAATACAAACTTCTCACGGTGCCAATTAAACATGGAATTGATGTGCTTGGTGTGTTTCTGATAAAGAGGGTTGACTGTGAGCAAGATTGCGCTCTTATTATCAACAAAAAGTTGATGTTTGCGACCGGAGATGGAGAGTGACAAGAACAGTTGATTCAACCAGGTCAACTCCTGGACACCTTTGTGCACTGCTTGGTACTCAGCCTCTGTGGTTGAGGTGGAAAAGGTGGGCTGTTTCTTAGACTTCCAGGAGATCAGGTTGCCATTGAGCTGGGATAGGAATTGGGATTACAAGAGGCGTTTTTCAGGACAGTTTTCATATTTGGAATCAGTGTACACAGTGTGGCTTCCCAAGGTATTAGACCCCAAGAGGTGTATACCATAGTGGGAGGTTGACAATAGATACCAAAGCATATGGATTACTGCATTCAAGTGTGTGGTTCCCGTCTGTTTGAGATTTTGGGACAGTTGAGACATAGCGTATGAAATATCTGGTCTGGTCAAGACTGCAAGGTAGTTCAAGGACCCCAAGACACAACAATAATTGATTTTTAGCTTGGTGAAGGAATTGTATTCCTCATAAGAGGCGCAAACTAGGCAAGTGTTATAGACCATTGGCATGGTAGTGGGACAGCAGTTGAGAAAACAATGATCCTTGAGAATTTTGAGAGTTTAGACTTTTTGAGAGACGTTTAGATGTTACTTGCAAATCCTGGAAAGTTTGAGGCCAAGTAGGTGCCTTGCCTCATCCAGATCTTCCATCACAAACGCATCTGCAATCAGCTTCTTGAACCAAGAAATGTCAGGACTGATGATGATCATGTTGTCAACGTATACGTGAACTAGGCAGGGCCAACCAGGAACCTGGGATACAAACAGACAAGGGTCTGCCAAGGAGGGAAGTAATTTGATTGAGACAAAGAATTTTTTTAGAATGGAGTACCAAACGCAAGGAGCTTGTTTTAGCCCATAGATTGCGTTGTGCAGGAGGAGACATGACCCTTTGGGGACATCAAGACCAGCTGGAGCGCAAAGATATACCTTTTCTTCAAGATTTCCATTCAAAAATGTGTTCTTTGCATCCATTTGATGAATTTCATAACCGCAACTCAGTCCAACAACCAGGGGAGCTTTCAGACTAGAGGATCAACCAGTGGGAGTGTGGGTACGTAACCCTACTTCAACTTCCTGTTTGCTTCCTTGAGCACAGAGAGGGGCTTTGTATTTCTGAAAGTTACCATTTAAATCTTCTTTGATGCGGAAGACCCAGAGGGTGTTCAACAAGGTGTCCATAGCTGGCTTGGGAACAACCAACCAGACCTTCAGCCTGACCATGGCGTCAAGCTCAGATTTCACAGCATCCCTCCAGAGTTGAGCTTTGGGAAGAAGCATTGCCTCACAGTGAGTTTGCGGTACATGGATGGTGAGGAGGGCCTTGGCCAAATGAGCTTGGAAATTGGTTTCAAGGATGGCATTGGGATTGATGGAGGAGTCAATGTTTTTGGGGGCAACGTCTGAGGTAAGAAAATAGTCCCAACCAGGTCTCCATTTTGGTGGTTTAGATGCTGGAGGTCTGGCTGTTGATTTGGAGGATGGGCCAGCATTGGTGTCAGGTTTGTAGCTTGATTTGGGCAGGCATTCAGGATTGTCTAGAAGGATAGTTTCCTCAGCAGGAGTGTCTACAACAGTATTGTTGAAGCCTTCTGAGGAATGAATTTCAAGAAAATCAAGAGGAAAGAAATCATCTGAGGAGCGGTCCTGGACAAAGGATGCACCGGGAAAGGATTTTTCATCAAATTGCACTTTGTGGCTGACAATCAGTTGATGTTTGGAGGTAGGAACCTTGAAATTGTGTGTCCCCAACGTGTAACCAAGAAAGATCCCTTTTATGGCGGTATCCCCAAATTTCCCATCTTTTTTGTGCTTTGGAAAGTGGAAAAAGCAGAGGCAACCAAATGAACATAGTCCAGACAGGTCAAACTTATTGCCTGTCCAGAGTTTGTATGGAGTCCTCCAATCAAGATTCCTGGATGGTGTGACATTTTCCAGAACCACCAATGTAGACACAGCTTATTCCCAGTAAGCTTCTGGAAGGCCAGCTTCCTTGAGGAAAGCACAAGCCTTTTTGCTGTTTGTTCTGTTTCCGGGCTTGGCAATTGGGTTCTGCTGGGGGGTATATGGCGTTGTGACTTGGAGTCAGATGCCTTTTTTTTGCAGGAAGGAGTGAAATTCGCCACTATTGAAATCCCCACCTCCATCTGTGTAAATGAGCAAAATAGGGTGATCAGGTTTTTTTTTGCTACTTGGGCAACAAATAACTTGAAGTGTTCAAGAGTCTTGAATTTGATTTTGAGAAGATAGAAAAATTTGTAGCCAGTTAACTGATTGGTGATTTTGAAGTAGTATTCAAAGCCTTTGACCAAAGGTGGAGTAATGCGACCGCTGAGATCCATGTGAATTGTTTTCAAGGGATGAGAGGCTGGAGAAAGTGTGGAGGAGAATGGTAGTTGGGTTGACTTGGAAAGACGGCAAGCGTCGCAAGAGATTTTCCATTTTGGTATGTCAAAAATGTGAGAGAGAACTTCATTGCAAGGGTTTCCAGCCCTTTGATGGAAGAGTCTGTGCTGATCTTACAAAACTAATAAGGCAATAGCCTCATCGTCCTGAGCAATTTCATGGGAAGCCAGTTTGAGTGGAACGCTGCACATTCAATTCAAGATGGAGGCATAAAACAAGATTTGGTTGTTGTAGGTCACCACAAAGGTGGAGGGGCCAGAACAAGAGATCTTGCAACCTTTCTCATGAAGACAACCCAGACTGATCAGTGAGGTTGAGAGTTGAGGGATTTGCAGGGCATTGATTCTGATGAAAGATCCATTGGGAATAAGCAAGACAACTTTTCCTTCACTGAAAATGTTTAGTTGATTGCCATCAGCTAATTTGACCTTAGATTTGATTGGTTTGTAGGACCAAAATATTGAGGAGTCATTGAACATGTGGTGACTTGCACCACTGTCAAGAAACGCTCAATTTTGAAAGGAATGAGAGGATTCACTGGCGGAGAGTCATCTGAATCCACAAGCCACAACTTTGGGACCATCATCATCTGTGGTAGCGGTAGCTGCGTTGGCCTGTGGGTTCTTTTCTTTCTTTCCCTTTTTCTTAAGGATCTGACATCATTTACTTTTGCTATGCTTTGTGAGAGGATTGTGTCTGCTGTTTGAGCAAATTTGGTACGCTGCGTAAGCTGAGGTCTTGGTTTTTACTTGACAAACTGAGTTTGAGGAGTCTCTGTGTTTGTTTTCCAACGTGTTGTTCACCATTTTAATTGTCAGAGATTGATTTGTGTGCAGGAGCTCCTTGGTGCTGGTGAAGTCAGATGGCAGTTGGCTGATGATGAACTCAGCCACAAGGGATTATTTAATCTTGCCACCAGTGGGACTGATGACAAGGCCCACCAAGTTCATAGAGCTGAGATGATGCTTGATGTCCAAGATGAATCCAGGAAGGTTGTTTTTTTTTATTTAAGTGCAATGAAGTCTTGATAAGCCTTGGATTGATTATCATCAGTTTTAGCCTCAAAATGATTTGCAATGGAAGTCCAGATGAGTTTAGGATTTTTGGAAAAGAATTCTGCAATGAATCTGTTATAGATTTCCTGTTCCACGTAACAACCAAGGATTCTAGCTGTTTGTGTGCATTTATCATAGTAGGCTTCACGTTTGATTGGATCATCCAGAGGTGGCAAGTTGGCAAGTGTTTGTCCAAGATCATTTGCAAGCAGAAAGTGTCTAATTTTAAACTTCCAGAGTGGATAGTTGGAGGTGTTGAGGTTTGGAAGAGATGGCTTGGAAAAAGGATCACTCATTGCGCTAATTCTGGGCTAATAACCTATAAAACCACAGTCTTAATCCCCAATGGGGTGAGTCTCAGTGAGACAAATGGACAAGAGACAAGACATGAGAGAGATAGCCAACCTGAGAACAACAGCAAGTGGGTTGAGAAGAGAAAAGACATGAGAGAGATAGCCAACCTGAGAGCAACAGCAAATGGGTTGAGCTACAATGTTAGAAGTGATGACAAAACAACAAAGTTGGATGAAATAGATTGCAGACCTTAATCCCCCATGGGTTGAGTCTCAGTAAGAGTAACAGACAAGAGACAAGACACAAGAGAGATAGCCAACCTGAAAGAGTAATGGAATAGATCACAATAAGCTTGAAATGAAGAGAGCAGAGAAGGTAAGGAAGAGATGCAAACCTGAGAGCAACAGTGAGTGGGTTGAGCTACAATGTGAGAAGTGATGACAAAACAAAAAAGTTTAATGATGAAAGCGGTAAAACTGGGTGAGAGCACAGGTTTAAGAACAACTTGATTAGGTTTTGGAAAGAACTAAGAATATCACTACCTACACCGCAGCTTTGTGCGCCAGCTTTGTGCGCCAGCTTTGTGCGCAGCATTACTTCCTTTGGAATTCCTGACTCACAACTCCATCACATACAAGGAAGCCAATCAGGTTTAACAAGCTAAAATTTGAATGAAATGCACTTAAGACCACTGCTATGGTCCACACCCGTCTACTTCATTTCATTCCAAAAACAAGTCTAACCAAAAAGCATGGATTGAGAAGAAAATCCATCAAGGACTCTGGCAAGGTTAATTACCTGAATTGTTCAGACAAGAAAACAAAGCAAATATCAACCATGGAAGCCTAGCCACAACCTTTGTCTCTCCACAGTCCAATGATCCCTCCTGCCATTATGGACAGGCCAGGAAAAAGAAGACTCAATCATATTTGACACTGGTGCAACCCAACATATTTTCAGCAGCTTGAACTACTTTGAGCCCAAAACCATAGTCAGTCATAATGTTGGAAATCTCTGCTTGAAACTTGCTGGAGAAGGAGCCACACTGCCCATCCAAGCTGTTGGAAGATCCTCAATTACCAGTCACAAAAATCACAAAATGGTCTTCAAGAATTCCCTATATGTCCCTCAATTATCCAAGAACTTGATAGCTGGATGCATATTACTACAAGAAGACATCAATATGGTGAAAACCAGCACTACGGTCAAACTCAATGATCTAGAGAATGTGATATTACATGGAAATTTCAACAATAATCCAATGAAATTTAATTTCTCCGATTAGGTGAGACCTATATTTGCCTTACAAACAAATATCCATCAAAATGCTGAAACCATCCACAATTTCTTTGCCCATCTCAACCCAGACTTCCAAAAGAAGATGACCTCTACCGGTACTATTAGATTGAATCCAATAACTCCCTTTTATTGTGACACATGTAAAATTTCCAAAAACCATAGAATATCTCATAATAGGGAACACAGACATAGTACACAGCCCCTAGATAACTTTCACTTGGATATAAGTGGGATCATTTGTAGCAATTCCATCTACTCATATTATGCACTTTTCACCAACAACTGTAGTTGTTACAGAATGGGATTCCCTCTTGTTCCTAAATTCACATATTATTTACTAGAAGTAATTGAATAGTATATTTCCAAATCCAAATGCCAAAAGGGTACAAAGCTAATTAGTTTTACAATTGATGAAGGGTTCAGATTTAATCAATTCAAAGTAATGAACTATCTCAAAAATTTATGTGTTACAAACCAAGTAAACCCACCCTATACTCCTGAACAGAATGGTGTGGAAGAAAGGAGTAATTGCACTATTGTTGAGCAAGATCAAGCTTTAATTATTCATAGTGGAACCCCACCTCAGTTCTGGTGGAATGCCGTCCACACTTCCATCTATCTGACCAATAGAATACTCTCAAACTCTACTCCAGAAAGAGACATCACACCCTTTGGACTATTGTTTAAGTACCAACCAACGTTAGGCCACATTTGAATCTTTGGATGTAAGGCTCATTTGCTTATTCAAAAACCCTTACAATAAAATAATTTTAGTCCGGTCTGTAAGGAAGGGATTCTCTTAGGATTCACTGAAAAAAATAGGAACTACCTCATTTATGACCCATAATTTAAAATAACCAAAATCACCTGTGATTTCAAATTTGAAGAAAACCAATTCCCATTCAAATTACTTTCCAATGACCATGAGCCAGAAGTAGTCATTCCTATCTTTCCAACCAAACCTACAGACAAAATTCCTCAGACTCAAAACAATGCAATTTCCACCATCCTCCAAACCAAACCTATAAATGAAATTCCTCAGACTCAAAACAACTCAATTCCAAAACCTTCCCGCCTCATTCTAAACCTTGGTCTACCACCTGTCCACCAGAATACACCTGATATCAAGATATCTGACACTGCTTCACAACCAGACACCTACACCCAACTGAATAACCTAAGAAACATCCCACAACTTCACTTCAGTTACATTGTACACTTATTCAGGCATTTTGAATTGTTTGCCCCATTAGTCTCCTCACTCATCAAAACTCATGATCCTACGTCTTATTACAATGCAAGATAAAGGAAAGATGAACCCAACTGGTTGAAATTTTTGAAAAAGAAATTAACTCTATGAAACTAAGGGGAGTCTTCACCTTAGTTGATCAACCAACTCATAATAAGGTTATTAAAGGCAAATGGTTATGCAAAACAAAATGCAACACAAATGTAAAATTTGTTAAAAAGAAGTCAAGATAAATGGCAAAAGGATGTTTTCAAATTGAAGGGGTAGACTACCATGAAACATTTTTCCCAACTGGAAAACCTACCTCACTCCGCCTACTCATAGCTATAGCCTTGAAAAATCAATGGTAAATTCGCCCAATGAACGCAGTTTCTGCCTTTTTAAATGCACATATTGATGAAGAAATCTACATGGAACAACCCAAGGGCTTTGAAGAAGGAAATAATCAAGTTTTGCACCTCAAAAAAGCCATCTATGGACTAAAGCAGTCACCAAATTTATGGAATGAAGATTTTAATGGATTTTTACTGTAAATAGGCTTTATTCAATCTCCTTGAAATGCATTTCTGTACTTATGTTACTCTGAACAAAAATAGATTTTCCTATATGAACATGTTGATTACATGATTATCACAGGAAACAAAATTAGGAAGGTCAAGAGGAAATTAAACAAAAATGTGAAATGGAAGATCTCATGTTTGCAGAAAGCATAGTTGGTATACAACTTAAACAAACTTCTAATGGATATTCATTGACTCCACACAACATGGCCCGCCAAATACTTAAAACCTTCAATCAAGATAATGCAAAAGCAAACTCAACTCCACTACCCATAACCAGTGTCTACCTTCCTGCCAGCAATGAAGAACATCAACATTTCAACACCCTAAATCTCCCTTATAGGAGTGGAGTGTGTTCACTTCTTTATTTTTCTCAATGAACTTGACTTGAATTAAGCCACTCTGTGGTACTTCTAGCACAATATATGGATAAACCATCTACTAAATATTTTAATTCATTTTGCAATGTCCTTTGATATCTCGAAGGAACCACAAACTATGGTATTGAATATACTAACTTCAACAGTTTGATTTCAGCTTATCAAAGCTATTACATCCCTCACAGCCATGCTGATGCTTATTGGGCTGGTGATAAATCAACGCAAATATCAACAGCATGTTTTGTATTCACTTTTATGAATGGGTCTATCAATTGGATATTGAAGCTTCAAAAAACTATCTTGCTGTTGTCCACTGAAGCTTGATACAAAGCTACTTCTGAAGCCAGACAAGAAGCTGTTTGGATTATTGAATTTTTAAAATTCCTCAATTTACCTTGCAAAACGCTGATAAATTTCCACTGAAATAACCTCAGTGCAATTCAACTCTCCTCCAAATATATCTTCCATACACAAACCAAGCATATAGAGATACATCATAACTGGATTAGAGAGTTAGTAAAAGCTAAGAAGTTAATTGTTGAATATTGTCCAACAAAACAAATGATAGCCAACATCCTAACTAAAAATCTCAATAAAAAGTCCTCCAAAAATCTAATTTTTAATACATCAGGATTAAAAAGGGTAATTGATTTAATGAGTTGAAGGGTGGTGTCAGAATTTGGTCCAAATTAGTCAATGTTGTTAAATCAATGACATCACATTTGAATTATAGTCTTCATTTTCTTTCTATTCTTGCATACAGCGGTCCTAGTCAGAGGAATGTGATCTTTGAGTTAAATGATGTCATTTCTGAGGTCAAAGCTTTTTCATCAGACACTATGTGATTATTGGATTCTTTAACTCGCATTCCTCTACCTTGTCACATGTTTTGACCCAATATTTAAAGACAATTCTATTGCACACCAATATTAGTTTCCCCCATTGCTTCTAACATTGTCATTGGGGGAACCTACTATTGTGGGTAAACAATGTTCTATTTCTTTCATTATCAATATCATTTTATCAAAAGTCTACTTTCTTATATTTAACCCTTCATCCAGGTGTCCTACTATCAGAAGTGGTCCAATCTTAGATGTCACTAAGATTGCTGCCTATTTCTATTCTATCAGGTTTTAGTTAAAAACTCTTCAGGCTGTCCTTATTAAATTCATTGCTTCTAACATTTTCATTGGGGGAACCTACTATTCCAGGTGTCCTACTATTAGAAGCGGTCTGATCTTAGAGGTCACTAATATTGCTTCCTGCCTTGTTATTCCATCAGGTGTAACTGCCTCATCGAAAAATTCACATGCAGGAGTATTCTCTTGCTGGGGCTTAAGTACCAGCAAGAGGATCAAGGGATTAAGAATCAATAATTTTCATTAACTCATGGTGTCTAGTCAATTTATATATAGACTAGTTACAACTTGCGCGACATGTGGGTCCCCCAAATTGAGGTGATGAATAAAAGAATTTAATAAAGGAGATCTTTTTCAACAATTGGAAGAAATGAGGAGGAGGGAGGTGATTGGAGGTGAGTGAAATTTCAACAGGGCCAAGGCTAGCTAAACCTCTGCCAAGTCTTGGGTCAATCAAAATGCCTTTCTGGCACCCATCACTTTGCACAGTGATAGGTTATGATATTTCTGCAGGGCTTTGATTTCAGTGTTTAATAATTTTGATCTCAATAATTTGTGTTGAATTGATTCAAGTGTGTTGTTGATTATTTTAGTTTTTTTGTTGGGAACCTCCAGGCCAGGTTTCCTTTTTTTTGAAATTTTGGCCTTGATTTTTGAAAGACAAGGCTTCATCATTGGAATACCAAATTTTCTCCAGGGTCTCCAATGCTTTAGAATGGCTTAATTTGTTTGCCAATTTGGTACTTGAACACCCTGTGGCTTGCTTTTGATCAAGGAGAGTGGCCATTTTATTGTAGACTTGGAATGTACAACCTCTCCATTTAAGGAGCTTCTTATTTTTCTCTGACTATAAAAAAAACCAACAATACAATTAAGAATGAAAAAAATTACTTTGTTACATATGGTCCTATTTCTCATCTGGATGCTTGATTAATTGATTTACCTGATCCCACCCAGACCCACTGAGATTGTGTAAGTGCTTGAGCTTTCCTGATGATCCTTGAGAATTTTGAATCAATACTGGCATTCTGTACCATTTTTATAATGGTTCTGGATTTCTTGGTGCCTTCAAGCCCCTTTGCAATGTCCCTCAAAATTCTATACTTGCAACCATTGAGGGCATTTGGATGCAAGCTCTATTGTTTCTTGCAGAATTTCAGAAGGTTATGATTGTTTGTTTTGGTCCATTTAGTTTGGGATACAGATGGCATTGGTGGTGTTGCTTGTGTTTGAGGTGGTGGTTCCATGCTATGAAAAAAAAAGAAGTGATGAATGGAATGATGTTGAAGAAGAAAAATAATTGAAAAAAAAAACTGAAAATTTTGGGTGGAAGGTGAAGGGAAGACTTACAGGGTCAACTGTGCAAGTGCATCCCAGCGGAATAGTGGGCCACAAGTCACACTGTGCATGTGAATTTAAACTTAAACTTACAGGATGTAACCTTTGTTGGAGTGGCAGTGCCAGTTACACCCTGGTTTCCAAATGCAGCCTAAAAAAACTTGTGGGGATCTGATCAATGATAAGTGCCACAGCCCCCTAGGAGGAAATCTCAAAATGTCACAAAAACTTCAATAAAAATTTATTAAACTTGAAAAAGGTGCTGGTGGAAATGGCTGCCACCCCAGGATTGGCTGTGCCATGTCAAAACTACTTCAGGGCCAGCAGTTTTGACAGAAACTGCTGTGCATGGTAGGTCTTGAAATCCAGCCCCCACACAGCCCAGTGCAAGTGCTTCTTGAAGGGCCAGCCCCCCCCCCCCGCGCGCGCTCTCTGGAATGCCAAAGGGGGGGGCACAGCATTCCCACACTGGGTAATGTTATTTGGTGTGCGATAACATGCCAAATGGTGTGGATAGATCAATTTCACCAGGTGAAAAATAGAGAAAAATTATAGCATGTGCCACCCTGTAAAAACTTTTCAACTTGGTTACAACTGGGTTGTAACTCTTTCCTAATTCAGGAAATCTATCCAAATAACTCCCAAAAAACACACAACAACTTTTGTTGAAATAATCTATAACCACTTTTCAAACAAATTTTATTCATTCCTGAAAGGAGGTTCAATTTTAACTCAAGTTTTCTCTACAATTGATAATATATTTTGGTGATGTACATGGTCAAAAAATCAGTTTGATATAGGTTATACCAATATTTTTTAACTTTTTCATTCTTGAAAATTAATTGTAAAACTTTAATTACTGTCCAAAAACATTCAAATTTAAATAAATAAATCAATGTTGGGAGAATTTGACTGCTGTTAATCTGGAGCTTGAAATTTTGAAAACAAACCAAGTCATGCTGGTTCCTTATTCATTTTTTTAGAAGAAAAATGTCTATCCTTTTTTCAAACATGTTCTTTGAACTAACATACTCACAAGGATGGGATGGTATATTCATCAAAACTTTGATAAAAACTCCAGCATTGAAAGAATGAATTAATAATGCTTTAAGATTTGAAAAATTTCCTCATAAGCTTATTATTTCAAACCAAAATTCTATTGAGGTTTTATTTAGCTATGTTATTCATACTAAAAGAATATTCCTCATCTTTGATGAATTTTTTGGGCCTTTTTACCCATGCTTTTGGTTGATATTGAACAGCACCATCACTCTTGTTTCTGATTTTCCGTCATGGTCAGGACTTTAAAGATTTATTTTTTGAACAAACAATAGGGCTTATCAAAGTTAAGCAAAACCACCATTTTTTAATTGCGGGTTTGAACCCAAATCCACCATTAAAAATCAAGAAAACCCACTTATTTCACATCAGATGTTTCAGATTTACCTCAAAATAACTGGTTTTTTTCAAATAAAGTATTTAAAGGCTTTCACCACCTCAACCCATCATTCCACATCATCACCCCTTGTTTTTACCTCTGACCTCATTGGAAAAAGTCTACCTCCAACCTCATCCAAAAAATTTGATTCATTTCTATCCTCATCACTTCATCATATCCTCTTTGCTTCATAACTCTCACCACTTTAATTCTCTCATTGCTTCATTAACACCATCACATCCATCCTCTCATCACTTCATCACTTCATCCCCGCTTTCATCACCTCCTAAATCTCATTGCTTCATCATTTCATCCCCACTTTCAACAAATCCCTTCATTGCTTCATCCCTCCATCCCTCTAACTCTTTTTAAATTGCCCCTCAGCAAACTTCCGCCTGCAAGACCACTAAAAAATCCAACTTACAAAATCAAACGTCCCCCAGAAACTCAACATCCAACAATCCTCCCCCATCAGCTTCCAAAGGCTCAAGTCAGCTCAAGAGAGCTGATCAAATCATACTGGTAAACTGGCTCAAAATTCCGCCCCACTATGATGCTTGCTTTGGATCCAACAAGGAAACATGCTTTGGCCAACCTCCATCTTCTAAGTTTGATGGTTATTTCCTGGTCGCCAATGAACTGAAGAATAAAACCAGAGGTAGGGTGGATCTTTCATCCAAAAATATGCGGGAGAAATTCAAGAACTATCAAACAAAGTACAAAAAATCCCACTCAATGTCAATTTCCACTGGCTTTGTTATCACCAGCTCCAATAAATCAAAGAGGATAAACTTGGTGGTTGATAATTTGGACTCCATTTGTCCTTTTTATATTCATATGGGTGAAATATTTGTAAATAAGGCCAATATAACCCCTTGAGCTGCTTTTGATGCTCAACAATTAGATTTGGTTGATGCTGGGGACCTGGCTGTGGATGCTCAGCCTAGCAATGATGATCCCAATGAAACCTATGAGTGGCCCCAATCTGATGTGGAGGAGGATATCCCAATTGAATAAGCTCGAATAATGTCTACATCAGTGTTTATCAATGATTCAAACCCTTACTTGGCCCCCTCACTTCCTTCTCTTCCTGGGGTGGAAGAACTTAACTACTTGGCCAATGAGGGGCAAGTTATTCCTGTATTGCCACTACCATCAACATCTGCTCAAGTAAGGAACCAAGGTCTTTTCTCTTCTTTCTCCTTAATCCTTACTGATTTATATTGTAAAAAAACAGGCTCATCCATTCCTGAATGGCCAAATGCTGAAGCCAATGGGGCCTCCAACATCCCCTTCAAATTAGATTGATGATGTTCCCACACTAACCTCCTCTGCAAATGTAAAGCAAAAGGCCTCCAATTCCATCAACCTCAACCCCAATAGCCGTCAAAAGAGGAGAAACACTTCAAATTTTTCTGGATTTGAGGATATCATGGAGAAGAGAGATTCAAGTGATTGAATCAATTGATTCTCCTTGCTTTCACAATCAAGGTCATTTGTATGCCCCTCCAAAAACATTCAAATCAAAAATTGAATCAGAAAAACTTCAATTTGAAAAGGAGAAGCGGGATTGTAAGCTGGATATGTATTTAAAAAAGCAGAAAGGAAGAGTTTGGCTCATCAAAAAAAATTGGATGCAGAGTTGAAAATGAAACAGGATGAGCTGGAGTTTTAAAAAGATGAAAAGGAGAATGATTGAGAGGAAGACTGACTCCAAAAGGATAGGGAAAGGCTAGCCGAGGGAAAAAAAGACAGGTTATTGGTAGCCAAGGCATGTATTGGTTGCAGTAGAACTGTTGATGAAATAAGGGAAATTAATCAATTGCTTGGCTTGTAAAACATCTGCTTTGATAAAAGTTATAAAAATAAACACAAAAAATTATTTTGAAATACAACAATTTTTGAGCCTATTTTTAACACCACCAATGAAAAAATTTTTCTTATTTTTATGTACATTCTTTTGTCTAGAATATATTTTACTGCTTTTTAAGTCTTTGCATGTG
Organism: Puccinia polysora; assembly: GCA_025617555.3. Classification (NCBI taxonomy): domain Eukaryota; kingdom Fungi; phylum Basidiomycota; class Pucciniomycetes; order Pucciniales; family Pucciniaceae; genus Puccinia; species Puccinia polysora. The sequence goes on along the minus strand of CM062630.1, from coordinate 669,075 downwards.
TTTAAAGTGGTCTTGTTAATTTGCAAAGACATAGCCATCCTAGTATGGGTGGAAGTATCCATGGCAGGGAAAGTACAGTGCTTGTACTGGTTTGCTGCCCAAAATATTTGTAAAATACCTTTTTCTTTGAAATCAATTACAAATCCCAAGTCCAGAAAAACAAATTGGCCATTGCATACTTGATATTTGTCCTTTTGGTCAATAATTTTTTCATTTACTTTTTTGGTTGGGACAACAGTAAAAAGGAATAGGAGGGGACATCACCTTTTTCAATATGGGGAGAGTTGTAGAAGGAGTCTGAGGTGAATGTTATTTGAGGGGAGCATTTGAAAGGAGTGAAGCAAGATACAAATTCCAATGAAGAGAAAGATGGGGTATTGTTGTCCAGCATGGTTTCTTGGTTGGAATTGTGTGCCAGTTTGGCTAATTTTCTGAAAATTTGTCCTGGTATTTGAGATTCTTTGTCCAACCTAAGGTTGAGCAAATTATACTCTTGAGGGGAAGGCTGAATGGCAGCTTTCTTCAAATATTTTCCAAATAATTCAGAGGGCTGCATTGATTTTTGCCATCCAATACTCCACATTTTTCCACCTCAAGATCTTGAGGGACCAACAGTGTTGACAAAGTTTTTCAATTGGTGAAGGAAAGTTGTCACAAAGTTGATTTCCTCCTTATCTTTCTCCAAGATTTTATTCAAAGGGAAGAATTTGATTATTGCAACCATAGCCTCATGATTGGATTGATCATGAAAAAATAATTTGACGGAGGAGAAGAAATGGAAGTTTTTGATATTCTTTTTGGCCTGTTCAAACTCTTCAGGAGGGGTTTTTCAAAAATTGTTTCATTTTTTGGAAGTGATGGCAGTATACATATCCAAAGGCCGTAGTTTTTTCTCTGACCACACAACCTTTTCATTGATCCCTCCCTTTTGGATCTCCAAAGAGATTTCAGAATCTCAGTATTGGGCCCTCTTTTTCCAACAAAGCCCAATTCTTCCCACCTCTCTGTATGCTTATTGTATCATTTCCTTCCACCTTGTTCCCTCCCATCCAAATACTTCAATTTGGTTGAGGATCAATAAAGGATTCAAACAATTGTTTAGCATTTTGAGTTTTGTGGGAGAAGAATTGGCCAAGAAAGGGGTTTAAACGTGTGTTGCATTGCATGGAATCAAAAAAAAAAAAGAAAAAGAAAAGAAAAAGAAAAAGAAAGAAAAAGAAAAAGAAAGAAAAAGAAAAAGAAAGAAAAAGAAAAAAAACATTCATTAGTCTGGGTATAATCAACAAAGATGATCAACAAACACAGAAAATAAAAAAAATAATACTGTTTAATTCTCCCAAAAAAAAAGGGGTGATGATAAATTCACAATTCCAGTTGTGTGGGAGTCATGAAGGGCCCTACACGTCTCAAATGAGCCTTTGGGGCCCGTAGATGACTACAAATGGCTGTTCCGAACATGCGCAACCCCTGGGGGGTTGTATAGGAGCCGTTTTTGGGGGTGAGCGACTCCCCAGAAGTTGTGACAGAATTTTGGGCAACCACTGGACCACACTTGGGTTCCCTCAACCCAAATTTGGGATCAACACATACTTTGTGGGACTGTTGTTTCACACCTAGTGATTCCAAAGTGACTTTAAAGTGAAATAAAGGTGAAATTAAAGTGAAAATTGAAATCATATAAAAATCTGCAACCAATTCTTTCTCAACTTGAAAGTGAGCAAACTTTGTTTGTTCAATTGAAAGTTGGATTGAATAATGAAGTATACCATTGCCTTTTTTTGCATGGGAACAGCTTCAAGCCCTCCTTTTTCTGACATAGCTGCATGGAATGTCTACATTGATAGTGCCATCAACAAATCTTTTGAAAAAGAAAAAAAGTATTTGGCTAATGAAAAATTGGAAGCCCAAGTTTCATCCTCATCAAGTGTGACAATTGAGGAACAAAATGTTTCACAATGGGATGCAAGCTCTGGTTGTGAGTAACATTTTATGTTACTGAGTTCTTTTCTGGATTTAATTTGATTGAAACTAATGGGGTGCATGTAACTGAAACTATGACTTAATCAATGAAGGTTTACTAGATTGACTTGAACCACCTCCTGTGAGAACTTTTCCTACTAGGGAAGAGGCCCAAAACTATTGTCAAACATGGGCTATGAAGCATGGTCATGCTCTGATGATTTTTGACTCAAATGGAGATAAATATGTGGATTTGGCCTGTGATTGCCATAGTTTCTATTCAGGACAACTTCTTACCAAACAGTCTAGACAAAGTCACACAAGAAAGGGTGGGTGCAAGTTTTTAATCCATGCAAGTTGCACAAAGGCAGACCCCTTGTGGCAACTCTCCTACAAAGAAACCCAACATAACCATCAACCATCTGAACATCCCTCTGTGCAGCCTCAACTGAGGACAATCTTGGGTGGCCTTAGACAATCTGATAGAAGACATGAATGATGGGCTCAATATGTTGCATCTTAAGAGGAAATTGAGCAAGATTGATGGAGGGGGTTATGTTGATGAACAAACAATTTATAACACTAAGCAGAAGGTAAAACTTGAAGAACTAAAGGGAAAAAGTGTTATGGAGGTACTCTATGAACAGCTTGATGAAACAAGTTGGATTCACCGGTCAAATTTCAGTGGAGAGGGTCACTTGGAGGCCCTGTACTTAGCACATCCTGATGAAGTAAAGCTTTTAAAAAAATTCCATAATATTGCTATTTTGTATTTTACTTATTAGGCAAATAAGTAAAAAACAATGCTATTTAATTTTGTAGGAATGACAGCCAATCATAAAATTTTCACAAAAGAAACTTTTGAGTTCAAAATTTATTCTGTAAACACATTAAAGGAGTTGGCTTATGATCCTGAGAGACTTCCAAAAGTCTTTGTGATGGACCATGAAAAAGCTCTGATTTGTGCTATTGAATCTAGTTCCCCTGATTCATCAAGACAATGTTGCACTTTGCACTTGCCTAAAAACATACAAGCAAACTGTAAAGTGCGCTTTGTTAATGACGTTTAAGGATGGAAAATCTTTATTACTCTGTGGGCAAGTTATGGGGCCTCAAAGACCAAGGAGGAGGCGGAGGTCAATGATGCAGGACTCAGAGTAGGTCCAAATCACTGCTTCTTATTCTTACTAGTTTTGGGTTCTGACCTTTTGACTTGTATGGTGTTTCTTGAAAGACTATGAGGATGTACTCAAGTATATGGAAAATAAAATTTTCCCTATCAAAGAGACGTTTGTAACAGCGTGGACTTGTATAAACTCAGATTTTGGAAAAAAACAAAATCCTGGGTTGAAGGGGCCCATGCAACACTCAAACAATTCCTTGCAAACTCTTTGGGAAACCTGTTGGATTTTTGGAAAAGCCTTGACGGAAAAGTTTCAAATCAAATTAAATTGGTTCATGCGTCACTTTATAACTCTCAAATTAAGTTAGGGACAGTTCTTCCCCCTGAACTGTTACCATTGGGTTACAAATTGTCTTTAGAGGCAATCCATCTTATTAGGGAACAATTCAAGAAATTCAAATGTGATCATGATGGCAAAGTGTGCACCAAGTAATATTCCAAGACTATGGGCTTGCCCTGTTCCCACCAAATAGGTGACCATCTAGCATTCAGAGGATCTGTGGTACCCAAAAATGTTCATTCTCAGTGAAGGTTGGAATATGACCCTTGCAGTTCTAGTTCTGTAAGTTGGCTTAAGTTGAATTGTTCAAATCACTATGTGATTAATGCTTTTTGATTAATGATTCCTAATTCACTAATGGTTGATCCTTTTGAATTTTGCAAGTGTGATGTTGATGAAGTGTTAAGCATCAGTTACCTGAAAAGGTGAATGAAAAGATTTAGAAATCTCCAGATCATGAGCAAAGCGGCCTATTGAAGTATATCATTCAGAAGATTACAAAATATTGATTGAAGTCAAGACTTGAACCTAAAGTCTTACAATCAAGTAAGGGCATGCCAAAATTGACAGATACGCAGCAAGAACCATCTTGGTTTGAGCATGTTGAAAAACAACTCAAGGGGGGAAAAGGGACTAGAAGGGCTCCAAATAAGAAAAGACAAAAGATTGTAAGTCTTTTCTTTTGGAATATGTTCATTTTTTTGGTTTAATGAACTTAGTTACTAACTAATGATGAATTTTTAGTCAAAGTAAGCAAAGGCTGAATCTGAATTCTATAGTTCAGAGGAAGAGACTCAAAGTGAATTGGGATCACTTACTTGGAACCAGAATTCTCTGCAGAGGAAGAAAAGGTGCAGCAAAGCTCAAACAGAAGATCATCTTTGGTGAGTATTCATTTCATTGATCTGATTAAACAAATGAATACTAAGTTGGTTTTGATGATAGGAACCAAACTTGAAATACCTCAATCAAATACCCAAGAAATCCCATACGTTCTGGGGTGAGGTTTGGGATCCAATTGAAGATGGGAATTTTAGATTTAGAGTCATTGCTAAATTGCTTGGTTATGAAGAACATCATTGGTTTAAAATGAGAAAAGAAATGATACAAGCATTTGAGAAACATAAAGCATGCTATATTAAGATGTTTTGTGGTTCAAAGGAGGTTGAAAAGATTAAAAAAAGACTTGATGTTGAAGACATCAATGAAAAGATTTCCTCCTCAAAATGGCTTGCTAAATTAGATATGGGTCAAATCATAGCAGACACATATTCCAGACCTATATGTTTCATTTCATTGGAGTCATGTGATACTCACAATCAAATGAAAAATGGTGTTACTGATCAATCAGATCCAATTTTCATTTCCTTTGTAAACAATAACCACTGGGTTCTTTTAGTAATTGAGGGAGAAATGATTCCAATCCCACCCATTGTAGCAAAACCGCGTTCCTTGATTTCTAAAAAAGCCTCTGGTTGGGTTAATCATCTCAAAGATCAACTGCAAATTTTTTCTAGATTATAGAGATTATAGACTTTGACTTCATTTAATCATTGGGTTTCATATAAATTGTAATTCTAATACAGCTGACAAGTTCTATTAATAAAAAGGTTTATCACATTGTGAACATCATTATGTGGAGTGTTTTGAGTTAACATCATTATATTGAGTGTTTTGAATGAGATTTTAATGGTAAATCAGTTCAACTTGTGTTGGGCTGATTCCATCATAAGGAGTATTTTACTCCTTATGATGGGATCAGCTTAACACAAGTTGAACTGGCTTTTTTCTTGTGTGTTTTTACTTTAGGGTTTTTCATGTTACTTGTCTTTTTTTTGGTGTTTTTACTTTAGAGCTTGTTCAAGTTAATTGTATTTTTTTTGGTGTTTTTACTTTAGGGCTTGTCAAGTTACTAGTCTTTTTTTTGGTGTTTTTACTTTAGGGCTTGTCCTGTTACTTGTCTTTTTTTTGGTGTTTTTACTTTAGGGCTTGTCAAGTTACTTGTCTTTTTTTTTTGGTGTTTTTATTTTAGGGATAGTCCAGTTACTTGTGTTTTTTTTTGTTCTTTTTACTTTAGGGCTAGTCCATTGGATAGTCCCAGTTTTTTTCTTTTTTATTTATTTTTTTATTTTTTGCTTTTTTTTGAACCAAAAAATGAACATTTTTTGATTTCTTTGATTTTTTGGTTGATTCCTGTTTTTTGGAAGGTTTATTTGATTCATGGGTTATGTTAGTGCCCTTTTATTCTATTTTTTTTTTGGTTCACCACGGTCCGGTGGCGTTTTGGATGCCACACGACTACATTTGAGCCGTGTACAACTCCACACAACTCAAATGTAGTTGTGTGACACAACTCAAATGTAGTTTTGTGGAATCCAACACGCCATTGGACAATGCTTGGTGGGCCATGCAACTCTTTGAGCCATGGGGGGTTGTACACGGCTTGGATTGGACTGTGTGGCATGCCACACAGCCCACTTTGGACCGTTTCCATGGCTCAATGAGCCATGAATTTAACATTAACCCCCAAAAAAACAATCATTCAACTTTTAATCATCAGGGAGGAGGAGGAAGAGGTGAAGGTAAGGCAGTTCATCATCCCCCTCCTCCTCCTTTTTGATTGCTTGCCATTTGATTGGGAGGAGGAGGATGAGGTGAAGGGGGGGAGGGAGTCCTCCTCCTCATTGATCAATTGGTGAGCAATTGATCAATTGTTTGCTAAGCAATCAATTGATCATTCACCAAGCAATCAATCAATTGTTTGCCAGTTGATCAATCAATTGGCCAGCAAAAAATTGATTTTTTTCTGGAAATAAATCAATTGGTTGACTGGAATTCAATCAATTAGTTGACCAGCAAGCAATCAATTGGTTGACCGGCAAGAAATCAATCAGTTTACTGGCAAGCAATTAATTGGTCAACTTTCAAGTAATCAATTGGTCAACCAGCAAGCAATTGTTTGTTTGCAAATTGATTGAAAAGGAGGGGGAGGGGGAGGAGGGGGATGAAGGGGAGAAGGAGGAGGAGGGGGATTGCTTACCGGAGGTTCCAAGAAAGGAAGGATTAAAGCTTCTAAAAGGAGGAGGAGGGGGGGGCTTACCTGGGGAGCTGAGAAAAGAAAAATAAGGAGGAGGATGGCCGGGTGAACTTGGAGGTGGGTGGTTGTGGTGGGTGAGGGGGTTTGGTCAGGAGGAGGGAGGTGTGGACCAGTGGTTTGGTGGGGAGAGGTGGGTGGTTTGGAAGTTATGGTTATGTTTTTTGTCTAAGTCCACCAAAAAAAAAGAAAAAGAAATAAATAAATAAATAAATAAATAAAATAAAATAAAATAAAATAAAATAAAATAAAATAAAATAAAATAAAATAAAATAAAATAAAATAAAATAAAATAAAATAAAATAATATAAAATAAAATAAAATAAAATAAAATAAAATAAAATAAAATAAAATAAAATAAAATAAAATAAAATAAAATAAAATAAAATAAAATAAAATAAAATAAAATAAAATAAAATAAGATAAAATAAAATAAAATAAAATAAAATAAAATAAAATAAAATAAAATAAAATAAAATAAAATTAAATAAAATAAAATAAAATAAAATAAAATAAAATAAAATAAAATAAAATAAAATAAATAAATAAATAAAAAAACCAAGTCATCCTAGGATTTGAAAAACCAAAACCAAAAGAATTCTGTGATTTTATACTTCACCTATTTAACAGTTGAATGCTACTCATCAAAGTGAGCCAGTGTGAGTGTTAGAATCTGCTCTATCAATCCAGAAGATGAGGTACAAGATGAGACAGGGATGACTTGAGGAGCATTGGGAATATCTTCTTCAAATATTACCTCCCATTCATCTTTGGTGTTGGCAAGAAGTTTGTGAAGGATTACACAAGTGATAATCCAGTTGATGAGGAACTTCATATCTTTGGAATTGTGTAGCTGTTTTTTCATCTCCCATAAGCTGGCTCATCTTCCTTTCATGATTCCTATGGCATGCTCAATCCAAACTTGTGGTTGGGCAACATAATAGTTGAAATGACATTTGGCTTGATCATTTGATGAAACATTGTGGTATGCTGGAACCACAAATTTCCCACTAGCATAAGCTGAATTTTCCAAAAAGTATTGATCTTTCTCAAAGTAGTTATGTGGTTTTTGGGCAATCCTCATCCAATTGAAAACATATGAATTGTGAAAAGAGCCTGGAAGGCCAGCATGGAGGGATATGAAATTCTTGTTTTTCATGTTGTAGTGACACGGAATATCTATAAAAACCAATAAAAAATATTATGCCAGTGTTTTATCAAAGGATTTATCAAATTCTTTGGAAATGAAATGAATCAATTGCCTTTTTTTCCAATCAAAATAGTGTTTGCCATGTAGCTTGGATTTTTGACTCAAGGGGATAGTGGTTCCATCAACAAAACCAATGCAACCAGGAAAGCCTTTGGTCTCCATTACTTGAGATATCTCCTTGCATTCTTCATTTTTTGGCCAAAAAAGGAATGAGAAACAGAAAGATAGGATATCAATCATGAATATTTTGGGGTATAAGTCAATGGTTCCATAACCAACTGATAATAGCTTTTCTAATCAATGAATTGCTGCTCCATTTCCATTCAATCCCAATCTACAAAGAGAAACAGAAAGTTGGATAGAAGGATTGTTTTGAGGATTCTGAGAATTGTTCTGGAAGATGTGGTGGTCTTCAATCATCTACAGTAGTTTCATGAATGAAGGCAATAAAGCTCAGAACATTTTCTGGAAGATTAAGTTGGGGAGTAGATGAAGCTTTTGCCTTTCATACATAGGGTTGTGCAGACTGTGTCTTTGTGGAACTATTTATTGCTTTTACAATAGAGAATTCAAAGATAAACACGTTTATTCCAAATTGGAGTCTGAATCAGAGTCTAAATCAGAGCCTGAATCAGAGTCAAATAATAATAAAATTTCAGTCAGCTTTTTTGAATTTTCAACTTGCTGCTGGGGAGTTTGATTGGACATGTTGAGAAAGATGATGATGGGATTTGTATGAAGCAATGGAGATGTGAAGTGATGGAGATGAGATGTATGTGATGCAATGGAGATGGGAACAGTATGGATTTGCTGAGGTGGAGGTGTGGATGGGTGTTTTGCATGCAATGGGATGTGTGTGATGTGATGGAGATGTGAAGTGATGGAGATGTGAAGCAATGGAGATGAGATGTGTGTGATGCGATGGGGATGGGATTGGTATGTATTTGCTGAGGTGGAGGTGTGGATGGGTGCTCTGCGTGCAATTGATGGTGGATGGATGATAATAGTGGGTTTGATGTTTGAAACCGCAACTTTCATGAAACCTTCAATTTTGAAATACACCAGTTAGGGGGTATTTGTATTTCAGAAACCTGCCATCAAGAATGGCAGGTTTTGTAAAAAAAAATGGCGGGTTTCTGATGGTGGCTTTTCTAACTTTGATATGCCCTAATGAAAGAAGTTAATCATTAAACTAAAAATAAACACATTTTTGTAGCTAAACTTCTTAAATCAGCACAATTCTTTCAAATTAAAAAATAATAGTTTTTTATTGGTTACTTTTGTTGGATTGTTGTGCAAAGCTGAATCATTATCTTCATGGACCCCACAACAGGAGTGGATTAAAATAATCAGCAAGTCAGTAAGATAAACCCAATCTATAATTTCTTTCCAATTTTTTTCCGCTTGTGGAAATTTCAGTTTGTTGATACCATTGTAAAAAATCAGTTTATTAAGATTTTGGAATCTTTGACTATGTACCTGCCCTCTTTGTTCCCCCACAGCTTTCTTTTTTTGATAGATTTTCATGATTGGTTTTAATCTGGTGCTGGTGTTTTTTATTGACTCCACAGCATCTGCTTTTTACAAAATAAATTTTAAAATATCTTTCACAGGGTGTTTTTAGACTACAGTATTTCTCAATTTGTCAAATAGAATTTTTAACCATTCAACTATTCAAAATTTCTAGAAGCTACCCTTCAAAAACCTTGGTCAATTTCTTTCCAAATGATGAACTGTCTATAAGTTTTGATGAGTGAAATTTGGTTGGTTTAGTGTGCACCCATCAATTTTCTTGAAATTTTTCTCAAAGTTTTTACAGGTTGATATAATTCAGACAAAACAATTTCAGTTTTTCTCTTGGAAAAGGTGGGACACAGATTCAAGGTATTTAAAATTGTGGCAATTGAGTTGTAGCCCCTCCAAGATATAATTACAACCCAGGTTTGATGGATCTATGCATGTTGAAAATATGGGATTTGGTGTTTAATTGTCTGTTTAAAGGATGCCCAATATGAATTAATTCAACAAGAACTTCAAAATTGAGACAGAAATGTCCCCTCAACCTTTTCCTAAAGGTCTGGGGGACACTGTGCATTGAGGATTGAAAAAAATGGCATGCATATACACAGTGGTCTTGTGTGTGGCTCCAAAAGCTTCTTCCAAATCAGATTTTTTTTTCAGAAAATAAATCATACTCCAGTTCAATAAAAATCATTCAGGAAGACTGTGGCAGTGATAAAACCCAAAAATATCCCAAAAAATTTCATATTGAACAATCCCCCATCTGGAAATGTTTTGGGATATGGTATTCCAAATGAATGCAAGTTATTTTAAAAACTTAACCATTCATTAGTGTTTAATTTTTTCATGTTGAAATTTGTTTTTGATCTGGTTTGGTCAATTCATTCAAAAAATGAAGTTCTCAAGATCTCCCCCATTATCAATCAGCATTAATAATAACTAAGGTTTTTCCTTCCTGAAAAAAACTCCAAATAAATTAAACTTTTGGTTCTTGGATGAAATATCAGTCAAACAGTCTTTATGGTTGGTTTGATTCAAGCTGATTCCCTGCTATGAATATCTTGTTGTTTCATGAAGCCTTGGCACACGCAAAAATGGAATTAAAGAGCTCAATGGATGATTTTATACATTTTTTTAAAGAAAAATTAAAAAAAAAAATATCTGGCAGACAAAAAAAACAGAGAAAGGATCAAATAGGCCCAGGATGAAACTCAAATTTGATTGAGTTTTTACAAGCATCAAAAAAAGCATTCCACTGGTTGAGAGTCAGTTTGATTATTTTTTAGTTTTCTGTTGAATTGTTGCTGTCAAAAATCTTTAAGCTTGGTGAAATTATTAATAAGTGAGAAAGTTAAAATCAATCTCTGAATTTTTCCAGCTGGAAGAGATTTTGGATAAATGATAGGTTCCATGAAGAATTTTAAATCAAAAATCTTTCAATTCATCTTACTGTCTAAATTAAAGCATTCCATTGATGTCCCCATCCAGTCTTGTCAATTCTGAAATTGAGTACTTGGAAAGTAAATCCAAAGAATATGATTAATTCAAAAACCATTTAAATTCTTTTGGAATGATTGAAGAAATTGAAGGCCTGGATATGGGCACAACCTAAATTATCAGTTTTCATAATTATGCTTTATTTCTTATCATCTGCCTTGTAAATATTTTTGATTTAATTGCTATGAAATTGGAAGCTAATGTCCTCTGTTAAACCTGGGATGCATGTGCATTGTATCAGAATTAGAACTGAATTTGCTGTTTGTTGGAAAATAGTTACATGTTTTGTATTTTGGATATATGGTTTTATTAACCTCCAGCTAAACCAGAGTTAGTTCTTTCAGTAGCACCAACATTACAGGCAGGCAGATGCTAGCATGTGCCTCCATTTTTTACCTGGTGTTTGTTTACTAAATTTATGCCTTGGGGTATGTATATATTTACTAGGATGCCCCCCCCAAATTTGATTGCCTGGTTTCAATGCTCGACTGCAGAGGAAAGGCCTGCATCCTTGGCCTCAGGTCATGAATTGGTCAGTGGCTAAGATTGCAGAGAATGACACCGCGTACTGAATCATTTTTCAGAGGAGGTCGATGTTGGTATTTTCCAACCCTCAAAAAAACCTCTATTTTTATAGAGGTGGTAGCTGATTTCTTGCGGTAAATCCCACGCTTTGGAATGATTTTAGAAAAAAAAAAAAGAAGCTCAATCCATGCCTTTATCAGAAAAAAAAGGTGTGAGTTGAGTAATTTGGAGGTCGTGAATTTAGCCTGGGCCATTTTTTTGTTGGAATTTGCAAGACGATGACAATTCTATTTTGCTTGAACGATTTATATTCTGCTCACAAGTCGAGCCAGCGAAGCCCCCAATGGCCCGTTAGTTGATGGCGATCTGCAGATGTTGGTGAGAAGTGCTTGGAAGCTGAAGCCCGGGGGTGATTTGGGGAAAAGACATGAGATGGCTCGAACTGGGTGGGTCCTCATAATCTCTAATGATCGTGAAGTCAGTCCATGGCTTCCATCTAGTGGATTGGCGATGGGAAATATTCTTTTATTGAATCCTTTAAGTTTATTCATCCGAACAATCGATAGATATTTATTTATTTAGATCAATATTTTTCAGCCTTTCATGTTTCTTTTCGCCCTCTCGAACGACTTGGCCGCGCAGTCCTTCGCCGAGCGGACAAAACTCGAGCGCAAAAATGATTTCGGCCCTCGGTCGGTTTATGGCCCGAATGCTGGCTGGTAGGGTACCAGACTCACTAGAGGAGACAGACTTCTCAGGAGTATCGTGGAAACGCAAGCTTGGCTTCTTACCCTTCTTGCCATCGGCCCACCGTCATCGTCCCAGAAACCTCATCACCTGCCCCTCAGACGACCCTCCAGCCTGCTTGACCATCATCACCCCCATCAGCGAGCCTGGTTCGTAGTCTGACTCCACTGATCGGCCAACCTGGTAGACGAGCTTGCTGAGCTGAGCCCCAGTCGGAGCTCGAGACTGATCTCAATCTCTGCTTCCCTTCAGTGATTTGACCGTTCATCGATCGAGCAACCACACCTTGGTCGCGACAGCAATCACAGTAGCCCCAGCTTAATCGATCGGTTGGACCCACCAGTCTGTCAGATCTCTCATCTCTCTTCGATCACTCACTCACTCACCCTTGCCCTGTTCTATCGAAACAAACAAGCACCTATGTAATCAAAACCTTGACGCCCAACTGCCCTCACTGACCGATCGATCCTTCATCCTACCTTTGCCTCCTCATCCCGTTCGTCATAGGAGCTTCAGTCTTCACTCCAGCTCTCCTTCGCATCTATGGCCGGTCCAACTGCCCCCGATCAGCCCGCCCCGGCCTCCACCATCAATACTTCCCGTGTCATCCCCGGACTCTCTTCCCAACCACCTCCGAGTAGCTCTAGCAAGCGCTCCCGAAAAAAGAAGACCGCCTCCAAGCTTGATGACTCCGCCAAGGTTCCCACCCTCGTCGATGAGCCTCCGGCCGAGGTGATCGAACCGCCGCAGATCAGCCTCGCCTCTGCGCCTGACCCTCCCAATGGCATCTCCCATCCTGTCCCACCCGTCTCAGCTTCTGTATCCGTATCACCCGTTCAACAAGTACAAAAGAGAATCAGGGCGGCAACCAAAAAACTGGTCTGTCTCTGGGGTCCTGTTCATAGTCATCATTTTAATCAAACTCGGCAATTAATCCATCGTCGCTTCTACCTTGGGAATAGCAAAGAATCAGTGGCTATGAAAGCAGTACGGTACCCTTGAATGAAGATCAAAAGAGGGCTATCGCTTCCAAACCTTCACTCGAAGCTACCATCAAGGAACTGCAAGACTTGCTTAAAATCCTAGAGGTCCTCTTGTTTACCATTCCGCTCATCCCACAAGTCATCCGAGACCACGGCCTAACGTATTTTTCTTACCATCTCATTTTGGTATTTTAGGATGATGAGAAGCTGGATGCACTACGAATTCAAGCTGTTCGTGAGGAAGAAGAATTAAAAGTCAAAGGGCGAGTTGATAGCGCAGTTGCCGCTGAGCAGGTATGTTCTAACCCTCTTTCAGCTGGTCTCAATGCGTGCCCATGCTTGCATCCAAACTGTTTCCTTAACTTTTCTTGCGGTGCAAGTGCTGAATTTTTGTTTTGTTTCTCTGCTTTCCTTTTCGATCAAAAAAACTCGTGGTGGATTTCTGTGGCAGAAAAAAACCGAATCAAATTTAACACTCTTGCTCCAATTTTTACATTTGTATTCCCTTGTCAGTGCAGCCACCCGACCCATCGACTCTTTTGCGCCTTCTGTGATATCGCCAGTGATTCAGAGCGCCACGGCCCAAGAGCTCGCAGCCGTAAACGCCCTGTTTCATCGGCTGGCTGATGGACGTGAGTTGATTCTCATTTTCTTTTATTGCCTTCACGCCCAATCGTGACGATCATTCGCCCAATTCACTGGTGGGAATTTCCCCCTAGCCATTGGCGGCGGAGACGGTAGCGCATTTGATAGCCTAAGCCAATTTAATGAAGGGAGTGCAACCGATTTCATCGAGGGAGTTACATGTGAGCTTCGTTAGCTTGTGGTGCATTCGAAGCTTGCACTGATTTGGTCTTCACCCAAATTTAGTCGGACGAATCAAGGAGATGGTCATCCAGTTAACAGCCTCGCCTGTGGAACTAGCACCCACCACTCAGGCTCTGGCCCCCATCGAAGACGTTCCCCAAGTTGAAGAAGAAACTGTCCAAGTTCCATCTACATCATTTGGAAGCATGATGTTTTTGCAGCAATCAGAAGTCCTTCCAACTGTTGTATCCTCAAACGCCCAAGATGATGCACCACCCGCTACGCTTGAAAATCTTTCCTCCAGCGCCCTCCCCGACCCACTTATTGAGAAGGAGTCAGCTGTGGATCACGTGGCAAGAAACAAGCAGTTGCTCGAGCAAGCGACCATTGTCAACTCGGACTCAGAGCGCCTCAACGCTCCAGATTGGAGCACTGCCGAACAACCTTCTTCTCAAACTCAGCCCGATGTCCCGCCTGCAGTCAATCCCGATGAGTGGAACACTCCAGCAGAACACTTGAGTGCCTCGCAAGCCGAGGTAGTTGCGAGGACCATTGACTGGGCAGAAGATGTTCAAGGCCAAGGCGAAGCTCCGCACCCCAACTCGGCGACTAACTTGGCATCGATCCCTTCTCATGTATCAGGGGACCCGGCAGCTAATCAACCTCCGGGTCCACCCCGCCATCACATCAACAACGGTCGGGGTAACTATCGAGCGCGAGGTGGATATCGCGGTGGCCCCGGAATTCCCAGAGGAGGTAATCCCGATGGTTATCGAGGTGGGCGTGGGTGGTACAGGGGCAATCCTGGTTTTCGAGGCGGCCGCGGAGGATCACCGATTCCCATGGATATGAATAACCCAGGGGGCTGGCGGCCAGGTTCCGGTGGCCCTCCAGAAATGAGCGGAGGATATCGGCCTCGGGGTGATTACGTCGGCGGAAGATATGGCAAGCCAAGTACACGTTCCGTTTAGTGAATAATAAATTGACCACCCAAACCTGCCTACGTTTTTTCCCTCTCCATCTCCTAATAGGCGGCAACCGTGGCGCACCCCGAGGGGGCAATGCGTTTCATCGTCCACCACCACCCCCGGCACAGCTATATCACCCAGAAGTTGCGGCCGGAACGGGGGGCGCCGTTTACTGATCTCGACTTGGGTTCACGGAGTTAACCAGCTTTGCTCTCGGCGTGCTCATCGCTACCCTATGATGAAAGTGACCTGCCATCTCTTGACGAGCCACCCCTCGTCATTGATCGCATCGCGTCTAATGTCTGCGTCCTATCTTTCGACCCTCCCATCTCATTGCTCTCTGGATGCCCCTTGCTTTCCCCACGCCGGCCAGTATCACCCCTTTTCATTTTAATGCACTTGAACGTTGATAACCTCAAAAGCGCCAAGAAATCAAAGATTGTTTCTTTGACTTCATGTAGGCGCATCCACATGTTCGAAATATATGCCGAAAGCGCCTGTGATGGAGTTTCAGATGCAAGATCAATTGTTTGTTTGCATGTATTGGCTACTGGGGACCAAGCGTGTACAAACTTTTTATTTCTGCTGAGACTGAATGTGGTACTGTAAAAAAACCAACCTAGGATGTATTTCAACCAAGCTTTTTCAGCCTGAGTAGATGGCAACATCAGAACTTGTGTTGGTTTTGAGTTGTGGTCTGAGGTTTATGACAGGACCTACCCAAGCCATGGTTAAATCAACCCCCAAAGCGCAGCCTGTAGAATAATGTGGAAGTTGGTTTATCACCAGGATCATTATCACAGAGATTGATTGGTTAAAAATGATTTTTATCTTGGTGCAATGGGTTGGCCTGTCAAGTGACCAAAGAGGGCTGTCCAAACCTTCAACTGGAACCAGCAGGGATTTTAAGGCAGCATTGTGGTGCTTGTCAATTTTCAAATCCCTTTTCTTGGGGACCCATTTTAGTTGATGATGGTCAATCCAAGTCAAGCAGCTGAAGTCATCAGCAATCCTAATCACTCCTCTTTGTTATTCTTGGAGACACCACACCAGTTAGCAACCCTTGGTACAATCTGGATTTTTTTTGTTCTGCATGGATGTCATATTCTTGCACAGGTCAAGTTAGTTGTTCTGGGTAATAATGGATACTTGCATCTAACAGATTCAATTCAAGAGCTAGAAAAAAAATTTGAACTCAACAACTAAATGATAACCCCCCCCTCCAAAAAAACAAAACAAATGTGCATAGAACCTAGCCAATTTCTTACCCAAATCATCTGTTAGATAGGCACAATACCTCTTCATGTACTGTACCTCTTGAAAATAGTAGCACTATCCTGGCCTATATGATTCCTCACTCTTGACACCTGGAATGGTAGCCACTTCCTCATTTACTGTCCGCCAAACCATGATCTGAAGCTTGTCAATCATTGCTCTTTCCTGTGCTGTACCTTGCAGAGTTAACAGAGGTGCAACAGTCCACTCCACCTTTTTTTTCTGGAACCAGTTCAAAAATTTCCTCCTGTATGAGCTCCTGTAGTTAAAGCTCCCTGTGTACCTCTGCACTGATTTCCTGCTTGAAGCCAGGAGGTACACTGATCCATCCTTTGACCACTTGATTATCCCATGTTCTTACATCTGTCAGTGCACACTGCTGCAGAGATGGGGAGTATGCCCTTTCAAGAAGATCTGATTCAATAACCTAATTTATTCTGCAAGGATCTTGTTGTAGGCTAAATATTTGAGGATTTTGTGACTAATCATGCCTGGCAATCCAGCTATCTCCCTCATCAAGACAAACAACAACCCTATGTATATCCAAATGCACACCAACATCCTCATTCATTCTTTTCATCTGAATTTGCTTTTATTCTTTGTGATTTTACTTGGGGGATAATCACTCTGTCTATTTGCCAACATCTACTTGTGCTAATTCCTCTGCCTATGCCAAGTGCCCATTTTCTGCCTCTGTAATATTCAGTTTAAGTTTCTGCACTATTCTACTAGGGTACTTCCAGTAAACCCATAGTTCACTCTGAGCTACTCCCTTGTGGATATTCCAGCTTCTTTGAATCACAAGCTAGCACCATTATGTATATATCACTAAGTAGTATACTTTTACCTCAGGAATATATTTACTCAAAGCATGTACAGTGGGTAGACAAAATTAATGGAACTGTTAACCCTAAATTGGCCACTGTACCTCCAAGTACTTGTTTCAATCTGAATTTAACCCCCAAAAACAGCATAGAATCATTCCAATTGGTGTCTTGAGATAGCTTTTCATCTGTTTTTACTTACAACACTATCAAAAGGTTTTTGAAAATTAAATTCAAAACTCATAAAAAAAGATCAAAACAGTAAAAATACTTGGAAAAACAGGGTCTAGTAGTGAAAAAAATTGAAACAGTTTGCACCATCAAAATTACTTCTCATTGAATATCTATCAAAGAAGGATGACAAGGAACACATGAGATTAAAAAAGGCTATATTGGTTGATTGTAAATTTTCTGAATTCTAAGTTTGATCAAGGTTGGCTTCTTGAAATTCAGGTCCATTTCTGATCAACTAGCTGAGATAGGCATATTGCAATTATTGAAAAGCACTTGGATAATCTCCTTGAAAGGAATTTTTTTTATTTTTCATGTATTTCTGGCTCTGGGGGATTTTTGGTGGCCTTGCAAGTTTTAGGGAAGATTTTTTATCTGTTGGTTTGAGAGGGAGACCTTACAATTGTTCTACATTCCATTTTAACAAGCAAAATTTTTCAAGTTTTTGGTCAGTTGAATCCCTGGATCTAAAGTATTGAAAAATAGGCAGAAAAAGATGGATTTCAAAAGAAAAAAGAAAAAAAAGGAAAACTCAAGAGCAAAATCAGTATATCAGATGGTAAAAAAGTTAATCACCAAGACTGTTTTGGTTATTGATCAGGAGTAATTGGATTGAAATGGAAAAAATAAGAAAATGATTTTGTTGACCATGTTCAACTGTCGAGAAAGCCCAACAGTGGAATGTTCAAGATGAATTATGATTATTCTCAAGCTTCAAATAGATTTTTTGAAGTGCCTTTGTGTGATTGATTTGATAAAAAGTCCCAGAACTTTTGCCTACCCACTGTAAAATATAAACATTCCTGTTTGGTACTAGTGACATGTAACATCATTGTTGAATCACATGTAGATAGTAGAGTGCTACTGTATGCATGTAGTGACTATTCCCTTGGTGACATTCACTTCTTTTCTACTCACTTTTCATATGAAACTCTCACTTTTTAACCTCCTGTTGTTTGACTATTTAAGAGCCTGCTTTTGCCTTCCACTTTTTTCCCTATAAATCAATCTTTACATATTCTGAGCTTTTGAAAGTCTTCCCAAATTGACTGGTTTTCAAAAGTCCACACTGCCATCTCTCCTCTCTTTTGCATTGGATTTTTTTAGCCAACTCCCATCATGACCACCTGAGAATTCTCAAAGAATTGAATTTCTCCCTCAAGATTTCTCAAAGAAATTCCTAGATTCCTTGAGTTTAAACTGATTGAAAGTTCCTTTAGTGTGCATCCTCAAAGGAATAAGGCTTTTTCTGGCGAAAGCTTAATTAATTTCTCAATAATCCCCAGTTCTTCTTCCATGATCTCCTTCTATTCCAAACCCAAAAATGGCTCTTCCTTGTACTCCCAATCCTCAAAGATAAACTTCTTGTACCAGGGACACGCAAGGCAGATCTCTCCCTGCCACTTCTGCTTCCCAAAATACCCAATTCAATCCCCACATTCCATCTTCATCATGTACCAAACTTTCATCACTCAAAATTAATTTTTGTGGCAAAGCTCATACCTCTTCTTTCTCTTGTTCTGCCTCCAACTTATGGGGCAGTTCCAGCATTCCCTCTGACAAGGCTGATTTTGAGCTTGCACCTCAACCTCCTTCCCAGGGAAGTTCAAGAAACTACCAGTATTTCATTCCTTATTTCCTCTTGAATCTCACTGACTTAGTTGCAAAAATTGCAATGATGTTTCTAGGTTCAAGAAACCCAGAATGAAATAACCCAATAGATTTGACTGCAAAAATCCTTTTAAGATTTGGCCTTTGATCCAAACTTGTAAAATTGTCTTCTATAAAAATCAATCTTCCTTACAAAGCAATTGAAAAAATATTCTGTATGCAGAAAAATACCTTGAAGGAAAAGCCAGAATATGCCTCAAACCATTTATCAATCAGATCAAATCAAAAAACCCCAGCAAACCTGTCAAAACTGAGTTTGTTTGAAGTTTGGCAACCCCCCCAAAAAAAAAAAGACTTCAAAAGCCAATTTAGAACTCTTCAAGACAAAGGACACTGTCCATGCCTTGTATTCAATGTGCCAATTTTCCTCCCTCCAATCTCAAATTGACCGGAACAAAACCCTCCTGATGAATATGGTTACTAAAGAGTTTTGTCCTTGATTTTCCCATTCAATCCACCTTCATTGTCAACCAACCACAAAAATTTCATGGCCCAAAAATAATACCATGGATCTGAACTGCACTCATGAAGAATTCACACATCAAGTAAAACTAAGAAACAGAAAGAAGAAGAATTCAATGAAATCTATATATAAATTTTCCGGCTTGAATCAAAAATCCAAGTCTCAACACACAAAGAAGGAAAACTTCAACCATACCCAAAAGAAGCTACCCTCCAAGCTCAAAGAAGTCTTGGAAAATTTCATCTTGAAGGATCAAAAAAAACCTTCCACAAGAAAATTAAGGATTGTGCATGTATTTCAGGGGAACAAAATCTCTCAACAATTTCAAGAATTTTAAGTAAAAGGAGGGAGAAAAAGATTTCAAAAAATAGCTTGTAGTTCTCATTTGAAAAGAAATCTAATCCATTTTCCCATCTTCCCAAGCTAAAATCACACCAAAAAAACTCCTAATATCACACCAATCATGCCCAAAGGCATCATTAGTATGATTATAGTAATTTATTTTACTATGATAACACAACCTGGTTTGTTATCCCACACAAGGGAGGTGTGTTATCCCATGCCAGGGAGGTGTTTTATCCCATGCCAGGGAGGTGTATTATCCCATGCCAGGAAGGTTTTTTATCCCACACCCTAGCATGGTGTCCTATTATCCCATGCCAGGGTGTGGGATTATTGGCATGTCCCCCCCCTACCCCCTTGACACACCAAAGGGGGGGGCATCTTTCCCTTCCAGAGGCCTGCTGTCAAAACTCCACAGCCTGAGATTCAGGGTTTCAACATCCTTTTTAAAACCACCAAATTTTGAAAGGGTTTTCAAAACCAATTACCAGGATTTGTGATTGTTTCAACAGACATTTTGAAACCTTCCGTGGCACAGAGGGTCTTGCAAAAAACTGCCATGGTACTGCAAGTTTCAACTCACCCAGATGTGAGTGAGGTGGTGGCAGTCCTTCCCCTGCCCTTTTTTCACACACACACACACACATATATATATATATATATTCATGAATTTGTTTTTATTGAAATTAAATTTGAATGAAAATTTCACTGCAGGCTTCAACCCAACCTCACCCAGACTTTGGTGAGGTGGTGGTGGTCCTCCCTCCCATTTTCTTTTTTTTTTTTTTTTGACTTTTTTTCTTTCTTTTTTTTTGTATCCAAATCATTTTTTTTTTAAAAAAAAAATTTTACATTTTTCAGCCTCATCCAGACTTGGGTGAGTTGTTGGCTTTACTCCCCCCACATTGGTTTCATTTTTTTTTCCTTTTTAAAATTTTTTCAGCTTTTTTTGGGATTTTTTTCTTCTTGATTGTCTTCTTTTTTGTATATAGTTTCATATTTCAATAAAATAAAATTTATTTTGGTATATTTAAAATTATTTGAAACAATAAAAACTCAATTTTGTTATATGATCCATAGTTTGAAAATTATTTGGTTCATTTTCTTGAAAAATTTCACATAAATTTTGACAAGAATATTAATTTTTTAACTGTATTATCCACAGTTTTCATTTATTTCCAAAGGATTTCATCTTAAAAATGGTAGCAGCGGCCTTTGAACTGATTTTTTCTGTCATCAAAAATTCAGATATTGATAGGACCTGGATTTCCAAATATGAATAAAACCAGCAACTATGTACAGGATGGTTAGAGGAGTAGTTCATAGAGGATAATAAAGAAACAGTTTATACCCACCTAGTATAATCTCAAAGTCTGAACTGATAATCTAAAATGGTGAAAAGTTGACAGGCTAGACTACCTCCTCTGATAATGCCAGAATACCTCTGAAGATGAATACAAGAAGGAGTCAAAAAATGAAGTAGTTGAGTGGACCATTTGTTTGAACAGAGATCGCACCAAATTAGCTCAAGCTCCACCTGAATGGCCATTCTTCTTGGAAGCATTAGATTTTTGAGGACTGGATTAGTTTATTTGGATTCAATTGAGTTGACCTATTGAGTGCTTCAAAAATAAAGTAAAAAAGAAGAAAAACAACAAGTTCCCCCTCTCTGATTCCTTTGGACTCCAGCCTAAATTTTCCCACACAACAAAGGTGAGGAGTATTAAATAAGTATTTCAAATACTACCAAGCCCCGCGCATCTAGGTGAGCGCATGCGTAGTTGTATTGAGAAAATTAAGGAAATAAAAATAAATAATGAGAAATATAAAAAGGAAAGTAAAAACAAACATAAAGAATAATAATAATAAATATAGAATAATGAGAAGGAGGTCAATGATATATGTCAACAGATATTCATCACTATTCTATCACCACAGAACTTTAAACCACAAGTACTTCAAAATCAACATATTAAAAAATGGATAACACTAAAAAATCCAATGCTTATTATGATGAAATAAACCCAAGAAGATCTGTTTTTTTGAAAAAGGCTAACTAATAGCCCTTAAAGCCACACCACTTCTCTAATGAATGCCTTTAGTAATTCAAGTGTTGCCAATTATTCAGCTTAAAATCACTCCTATATTTTTGAAGATTTTCATCATCTACCTCAACCAATATTTCCAACCTCTGAAACCAATTACCAAAATAATGCCAGTAGTTATTTGGGTAGAAAATATGAACCCTTGTATGATCCCCTTGGCTACACCAAAAATTCTTCTTTGTATCAAGATCCAAATTATTTCCAGAATACGTACCAAGCTCAAGGCCCTCCACAATATTCAAAAGGCATTCAACCATATCAAACTGAAAAATCTTAAATTGAAAAAAAATTGAAAGGATTCCTTATTTTACAGGCACTCAAGGTATGTTGTAATTCTTGTTAATTATTTTGAATAATTGCTGCTTAATTATGTTGTTTTTATTTTATGAGGTGTTTTTATAATGATGTCTGATTGATTTTTTTTATATATTTTGTATCAGATCTGAGACTTATGTTCCCAATTGAGGAAAAAAAATATTGTGAATCTCAAAAAAATTACCAATCCAATTAAACCTCCAATCAAACTTTCCAAACTTAAAAACAACAATCTGATATCAGTTCAAATACTCCCTCTATTCAATAAAAACTTCAAAATGATTCCATTCTTTCACTTCCAGATTGATACCATCTTTCCCACAGCCATGCAAGGTATAAAAACTTTCTTTATAAAATTTGAAAATAACATAGCTGTTGACTGATTTATGACATTTTTATTTTTTATTGATTTTTTTTTACTTTGAGATCCCTGTCACATATCTATTCCTCACATTTTACCAGGGAAATAAGGCAACCAGAATTGACTAAAGAGTTTCCAAAGATGTCTTAGTATGATGATATGGATTCTGAAGGTATAACTGGTGTGGTTTATCAAGATCCAGACATTCCCATTGACAATAATAAACAATGATAAAATTCTGATGTAATTTCTTAGAGCTTAAAAACAGAAGACTGAACACAGAAGTCAGAAAAAATAGAAATTGGAAATAGAAAAATGAGAAGAAGAAAGAATACAGAAACCAACAGCTTAGAGTTATTTGTTTGGCAGAAAGGAGATAAGATGACAGAGGATGTGGGCAGAATCAAAGTTGGTAGAGTTGAGGCGGCATAGATGGGCGGCTACAAACAATGGAGCTATTCTGTCAGAGAAATTGATTTGAAGGCCTTGAGGATCAGTATCTTACCAGGCAGATATTTGTGGAGGCCTTTACTTGCTTTGGCAAGATTGATTGGAGAGCTTGAGTTGTGTTGACATGCGTGTTGAGTTAGGATTCAAGAAGTGAAAGTCAAGTCACAGTTGATTCAAGGGTTGGAGGGAAGAGGAGAAGAAGAAAGAAGAGAGAGAGAGAGAGAAGGAAAGGTCAAGATAGATGGTAGAAAGATGAAGAAGGGAGATCAAGATCATGGAAAAGATGAAGCGGGGAGATCAAGGAGAGAACCCCATCCGTCCAGAAGAAGAGAGGACCCTAAGTCCCCCGAGGGATTGTGGGAGGTCCACCTGGGCGCTGTGGCGCGCATAGCTACTGAGACGACGGAAGAGAAGTTAAGGTGCAATCTTAACACCCCACGTGACTGGTGAGAGAATGATCTGAAAGGTTATTTGTCCATTACGTCCAGAAAGATTTTCTTTTGGAGGAGGTCCAAGGAAGTCATTGAAGAGGCTTTCGTAAGGGAATTGGCAATCATGTAATTGCTCTGAATAAGATTGAGGGCAAACTCTTTGTTGATATAGTCCTCACGTAGTCCCTTTGTTTTGATATCAATGTGCCTGGACTTCAAATGTGACCCAAATTTCTTGATTTTGTCGTCCAACCCCTTGTTGTCAATGTATAGAGTGGTTCTTGGTTTTTTAGTTTGATAAATCTTGCTAACAAGGTGCTTAATCCACTTGACCTCCAAGTAACAGTCAAGTAGCGCATTCAATTTGGATTCAGTGGAGGAATAGGTAATATTTCTTTTCCTGGTAGAGTTCCAGATGACTGGAGTGCTGTAATGGAAGATAATGTAGCCAGTTTGAGATTTGTGGAAGATTTGATCATCTTCCCAGGTAGTGTCGCTGAAACTTGAGAGAACTTCTTGTTTGGGCTCCATTTGATGACAAGTTTGAGGTTCTTAGTTGTTTTGAGATACTTCCACACTTTCTTGACTTCTCTCCAGTGTGTCATGCCAGGTTTAACATTGAACCTTTCCAGGCTAGACACAGAGAACGCGATGTCCGGTTGAGAGTATTGAGCGAGATGGTTGAGGAGGCCAATTGCAGATCTATATTTGACATTAAGTTGACAGAATTTGGCATGATCCGTGTTGGAAGCGGGTTCAAGATTGAGATTCTGAGTCAATGGAATATGAGTGTCTTTTCACAAGGATAAGCCAAGTTATTCAAGACCGCAGGCAATGTGGTTGGGCTGACTTAAAAGAGTTTGGTTGTCTTCAATTTCCATAAGCATGCCAAGGATAGTTTTGGGAGGATGGCACGATTAATTCTTGAATCGTTCAAGGAAATTTATTTCAAATAGGTTAGAATTGCCTACATGGATCAGGTCGTCAACGTGGAAGTAGATTATTTCTCCCATTTTAGAGTTAAGGTACAGACAGGGATCGCTGGTTGATTCAAAATATCCTTGGGACTTAATCCATGAAGTCAATGTTTCATACCAGTTCTTGGGGGATTGTTTCAAAAAGTAGAGAGATTTTTCTAATTTTGGGTAGGGAGATTTCCTGTCTGACCCTTCTGGGGTCCTTATGATGACAGTTTTGTCAATGGGGGCATGGAGAAATGCACCTTTCCCATTGAATTGAGTGAGTTTCATTTTCTTCTTCAGACCATATATGAGGGCCACTTGGAGTGATCCAAGTTTGCCCGTTGGTGCCCATGTTTCATTGTAATCAATTCCTAAGACTTGATTGAATCCTTGAACGCAAAGTCAAGCCTTATATTTGACAGGGTCTCCATGGCAATTCTCTTTCACCTTGAAGACCCAAGTAGTATTCAAGATGTTATCTGGGATTACGTAGTACTCCTCCCAGACGTCTTGAAGTTCTATAGAGTTTATCTCTTCTTTGGAAGCTTTCTTCCACTTGGGCCATTTGGCACATTTCTGCGCAGCTTTATAGGAAGGGGGCTTGTAGTAGTGGTAGAAACCATATTGTTGAGGATTCCTTGTTTCCCGTCTAGGTCTTTGAGAAATGAGTTGAACGGGAGGTTCTGGGACAGGAGAAGGTGGAGAAGGATGAGGGTTGGAGGAAAAAGACTCAATAGATTCTGAATCTTCTTGATCTGAGTCGGATTCTGATAGTTAATTTTGCGATTTGCAAAAGGCATTTTGCTTTTCAATTGAGGAAAAGTCAGATTTGTTTGACTCAAAGTTGGATTGACTGAAGATATCTATCCCCGGTGATTCAAGAAGGGGAAAGTTTTTGAAAGAATTTTTGAGGAACTGTACGTGTTTGGTTTCAAAAACAGCACCAGATGAGTTGAGTATCAGGTAAGAATGGAAAACGGAATTGAACCCAACTAGGCTCCCTTCTAATCCCTTCTCATTGAATTTTCTCCCTTTTTGAAGCCAATTTGCAAGGTAAATGACTGGAGATCCTACAGGTTTCAAATAATTAGCAGATAGTTTCTTGTTAAACATGAGTTCCCAAGGGGATTGGTTGTTACCTTCCCTAGGGACTTGATTGAGCATGAAACAGCAACTTCTAACCACAATATGCCAATATCCTTTATTCAATCTTGAAGATGAGATGGTTGCACGCGCCAATTCTATAATTGTTTGGTTTGCTTGTTTGGCTTGGCTGTTGTGTTGGGAGTGATAGGGCTCAGAAGTCAAGAGCTTGATGTGCTTTGACTTGGAAAATTCCTTCAGGGTATCATTATTGAATTTGGTGCCTTTGTCTGAGAAGATTTTGGTGGGGTAATAATTCAACCGTTTGTATTCTGTCTCAAGAAGGTTGATGATAACATTAGGAGTCTCTTCTTTGGATTGGAGAGGAAAGGCAGCAAGATAGCCTGTAAAGTTTTCCGCAAGAGTCAAGATATATCTATGACTGCTTTTGAATGGGGGGTGATCTGACCTATCAAGTCCAGGTGAATTCTCTCCCGGGGTTTTGAGGATGACTTCGAGGTGGCTAAGAATGGAGCCCTTGTTATTTTTCTTTGTACGCATCCATTTCATTGGAACTTGCTTAATTCCTCTTTCAATTATTAATCTTTGAGTACAGTTTTGAGTGTAGAGATTGAAGCATGTCCATACATCTTGTGGAGATAGGATAAAGATGGAGTCTCAATGGAAGAATTGATTTTAGGTTGATTCAGAAGATTGACCAATAAATTGTTTCCAACATTTCGAGGCTTCTTGATCACAAATAGATTATCTTGGATTAGACCTTTAAGCACCATTTCTTTGCCTTGGATGATGTGAAATTTATCTTGCTTTTGTAAAAGACAAAATCCCTTTTTTGCCAGGAGACTGGGACTAATCAAATTGACCAATATATCAGGGACATACATGCATCCTTTGAGCGTGATAATGGATTCTTTCCACTCAAGCCAAACCGTTCCCGTTCCCCAAATCTTAAGATTTGCTTCAGGCTTTTCTGTCTTAACTTCTTCTAGCTTGTCCTGTAGATTGATCAAGGTAAAATACTTCAGGTCCTTAAATATATGTATGTTTGCGCCAGAGTCTAAGAGGAGGTTGGGTGTATTATCTGTATTGATCCAGAGGGGGAGTAGTGCGTGGTAGTTGATAGTAGGTGTTTTCTTGATTATATTCTTCCATTCCTTTTGCTGCTTGACCCACCATTCTGGCGCAATTTGAGGGTGAAGATGAAAACACAAGGATTTGGGATGTGGTGCATTTGGGTTGTGGAAACCTTCTTTGCACTTAATGCAGACCTTCTGTCTTCCTTATCTGGCTTCCTTTTTATGGTTACCAAAGAAACCTCTTGGGCAGATTTGCCCATCTTGTGTTGTTCCTTACGCTCATTGTTGAACTGAGTTAAGTGATTGAATACCACCTCTACCATGATTAGCTTCTTGCCGTGCATGATTTGTTGTTTCTGTTGGTGTTTGAGATTGAGGCTCCGGTTGAAACACTTAAGAGGAGGTGAGGAAAGATCTTGTGACGCCAAGAGGAGCGGATCTTGGGAGTCAAGGGGGCACTCCGGTTCAGTGTAGGGAAGAACAGATTGGTGTTCATTCACTTGAGGTTCAGCTGGCTTAAGTAGACTAAGTACAAAAGAGGCTGACAAGTGGTTGAACAAATAACTGGAAATGAATAAGAAATATTCAATACTGGGCCATCAGAGATAGCAAAAGGTGAAGGACTACAAGACAGGTTGCACTCAAGATTCAGGCAACACTAACAGTAGACAAAAATTCTAACAGTTTCAAATTCTCTAGAGAAGGTGGGAATTTGATGAGTATTAAGTACTCCAGTATATTGTTTGGTAAGTCTATTCCTACATCAGCCATATGAGTAAGTGCTTTTTGAATGTTGGTTATGAATCCTTCAATGGCGTGTTCATTAAATGGGGCATGTAGGAGTTGATTAAATATGCAAGCTTGGTTGGCAGTTTCAGATGAGGCAAATCTCTGGGTGATCTTGGCCCAAAGCAGTTTTGAAGACTTTATGTTTGAGGCGTTGACTACATTGGCATGGGTGGTACTGTTGAGTTTGGATAGAATGATGGCTCAAATTTCTCAATCTTGTTTTATGGGTAGTTGGCCCACATTCAGGGTCATAACCTCTTTGATGTCCTTGAGGCCAAACAGCATCATCATTTTATTGCGCCAAATAGAGTAATTATCCTCTTTGAGTTGGGGGATAGCATTGACAGAAGCCTTGAGTGCAACCTGGTGAAAATAATTGTTGGCTTCTGCTGGTTTGCTCATTTTTGATAGTGTATAGTTGTCTTTGGCTTTTAACCAAGATAAGATTCTGATGTAATTTCTTAGAGCTTAAAGCCAGCAGACTGAACAAAGAATTCAGAAAAAATAGAAATCAGAAATAGAAACATGAGAAGAAGAAAGAATACAGAAACCAACATCTTAGAGTTATTTGATTGGCAGAAAGGAGATCAGATGACACAGGACACGGGCAGAATCAAAGTTGGTAGAGTTGAGGCGGCATAGATGGGCCGCTACAAACAATGAAGCTAGTCTGTCAGAGACATTGAGTTGAAGGCCTTGAGGATCAGTCTCTTACCAGGCAGATATTTGTGGAGGCCTTTACTTGGTTTGGCAAGATTGATTGGAGAGCTTGAGTTGTGTTGACATGCGTATGGAGTTAGGATTTGAGAAGTGAAAGTCAAGTCACAGTTCATTTGAGGGTTGGAGTGAAGATGAGAAGAAGAAGGAAGAGAGAGAAGGAAAGGTCAAGATAGATGGTAGAAAGATGAAGAAGGGAGATTGAGATTGTGGAAAAGATGAAGCGGGGAGATCAAGGAGAGAACCCCATCCGTCCAGAAGAAGAGAGGACCCTGAGTCCCCCAAGGGATTGTGGGAGGTCCACCTGGGCGCTGAGGTGTGCATAGCTACTGAGACAAAGGCAGAGAAGTTAAGGTGCAATCTTAAAAAACAAAATCAATATGAATAACTTATATCCAAGTCAGATGCAAAACCCCTCCTGAAAGATCTTTTTCAACTGATGCTGAATTGATGCAGTTTTCCCAAAATTTTAAAAATTATCATGGTTATCCAGTTAGAATCCTGACTTCACACAAGGAAAAGAATGTGTAATTAAAGTGCTCCTTGGCCTGTAAACATGAATCCAATCCTAGTGCTTCATCATTTCAGAGCTCCTCAAGGAGGTTTGATTTCCCTTTTAAGATTTATGGATAAAAAATAAGCAATTAAAGCCAATGGAATTGAGTTTTAAGTACTCTGGGACACAAATATTAGCCCTTTTTTGGTCCTAGTGGCCAATCAATTCATTTAAAAATTCAACCTAAA
The DNA here is from genome assembly GCA_025617555.3 of Puccinia polysora. Lineage (NCBI taxonomy): Eukaryota > Fungi > Basidiomycota > Pucciniomycetes > Pucciniales > Pucciniaceae > Puccinia > Puccinia polysora. The sequence goes on along the minus strand of CM062630.1, from coordinate 640,441 downwards.
TTGAAAAACAAAGTCAGATCCATGATTGCAGCAGTTGTTCCTGCCAAAAAAATATTAAAATCCTTAAAACAGAAAGGGATGGTAATTTTGGTTAATATTCCTTGGCTCATAAGGTTGGGGGAACCTTCCCAGATTTCAGAAAAAAAATAAAAATTTAAATTGGAAAAAAAGAAGGAATTTTATCAAGGTATTTGGAAGAACTCTGATGATCCCTTGGCTATTGATCAGGTACTACAAATAATTTATTCTGATGGCTTGAAGTTTACCACAAATAATTAGATGAGGTTTCCACATTTGGTTCATGGGCTTACCAATTATTATGAATACCCAATAGTCTGGATCTCAAAGTCACAATCATTGAAATTGTTCCCTTGTGATTTTCCTGAAAATTCAAACTCCCCCATTTTTATTGATTTTGTAAATTGATGTCATTTCCTAGCCTTGAAAGTGATTCAAGAGGAATTTTTCTTCAGGAATAATGTTCCAATGTCACCTGTTGATAAATTATGGTAAGAATATAGGTCCAGGAGGGTTTTGAAGAACCGGGAAATAGGCCATCAGAAGTTCTTGGATCTATGGAAAATGTTACAACCTCCATTAAATCCTGGTATTATTGAATTTGATTGAACTTTTTGATTTAAACATCTTTGGAATCCCCAAATGAAACAGACATATTTTATTTCAAGCTTGTTTGGGAACCCACCCAAATTATCTGTTTTTTTGCTAAAGTGCCCTGGGAACCCCCTAGAGCCCTTGTGGCACCCCCCAAAGCCTGCTTGGCACATAGACAAGTGCAACTTGGCACAGAGACAAGTTTGGGTGGGTTGGGCCAAAGCTTGAATTGGCCAACACCCAAGCCAATTGGCCACGCCCACCAAATTTTATATTGGGTTGAAACCTCACAGAAATAAGTGTTTTATGAATTTTGACATGATCATGGGTTGATACAGCTGCATCAACCATTGGAAGACTGTATGTCTCAGAGGCAAACCAACTGCCATCCTCACCTTTTGCTAGACAGAATTAAATTTCTGGATTTTTGGGAGCTCTTAAAATTGGAACCGCCACTTCATTTAAATTTTGGTTTACTTGGGAACCTCAAGGTTTAAAGGAAGCCAAATTATGCAGCTGGATTGGCACTTTGGGGAGGGAGAAAGGGGGAGAGGAGCAAGGGGGAGAGGATAAATTGAGGGGAGGTGCCGATAGCTTGGCCTTGGCCAATATGAACTTGGCTGTATGCCAAGATTTGCAGAGAAAACTGATTCAGAAATAAAACCTTCTGGGAAAACTCCAAAGCCCGCTGAGCTCTTTTCAAATCAATAATTGGGGGTGTGCTAAGACAAGCTTGAAATACCGTAAGTATAGTTTTTCTATTTCTTTTTGTTAAAAAGACACTTGAATTCCATGAGAAATATTAATCTTTCTTCAAAGGAATTTTTTTTTCATGTTATATATAATTATTCATTTTCTGCATGATAATTTTGTGGAAAAACCTGGGATATTTTGAATTCTCCTCATCAAATAGTATTTTTAGAATTCTTATATTTTTTTATTTTTGGTAAAAATTTATTTATGTTCCACTGAAATATATGGTTTTGTGTAAAAAAATGAGTTCTTATCATTTTTCTCATTTTTATTACATTTGATGAAGGTTTTTTTTCAAATATGAGGTAAGATTTGAGTTCTTTGAAAAAGATTGATATTTATTGCATTTTTAAATTTCAAATTCACTGAATTGGTGTTAATATTTGAATTCTCCAAAACCTTCTACCCCAGACAGGTTTCACAGAGGTAGTAGAGGGTTTAATTGAGCCCCAAACTGCCTTGATTAATATTTAAAGGCCTTTTGAGGCACAAAAAACATAAAATGATGTGTTTTCCCACCCCAAGCATCCCTTCAAACCTTAAAAAGGCTTTCTGCCTTCCCAGGGTGGTAAAGCACACCAATTCGCGTCATTAAAGTAAATAATTGCTAATATGAAACCAAAAGGCATCATGGGCATGATATTAGTAATTTTTTGGCATTACTATAGCCTGGGAATTTTTTAAATATATATATATATATATATATTTAACTAAAAAAATAAATTAAGAAGCCAGAGGAAGGGCCACCCAAACAGTTCCACACCTCCACCTCAATGATGGAAAAATATATAAACAGCCACCATAAAAAAACAAACCCTATAAAATACAAAATCTACTTCTATAAAAAGATTGCAAAACTTCCCAAAACTCAGAAGGCATTGATGTCCTTGGGTTTTTATTCATTTTCAAAAATTATTATGCACCTCTTGCATTGAAACCAGTGTGGAGACTCCTTTGGGATTGGGTAAATTTTAGCAAATAGCTTGCTGGCAGTCACTTGAGGGGGAATTTATTACTACAACTATTGATAAGATAGATGAATACTAAGGGTGGTTTTGAATTGCCTGCCCCTCTAGGTACTATAGTAGTCTCAAAACAATAAAAGAAAAGAGATTGGTGGCTGATTTTCAGATAGAGTTGCTACTATAGTAGTCTCTATCATACCTAGGGTCAATGTATTCAAGCTTGATAAGGAAGAAATGGTGGAACAGATATTTGAATGAGGCTATAGAAGCTTAGTAAGGGAAGAATTGTTTATCCAAAATTAATCTTTTATGTATTTTATCTGGTTTTATTGGTTAATGATTGATACTCCTTTGATTTTACAGGTGATGACTAAATGAGGTTGAAATGGTTGAGCCTATACTTGAGACTGATGGTGATGGAGGTGGATGATGATAGGTGATGATGATGGTTGATGATGGTCAAGGTAGGTGATGATGATGGATGATGATGCTGTTTTATGGTGATGATGATGGTTGATGAGGTTCAAGGAAGGTGATGATGATGATGGGTGATGATGATGGATGATGATGATTATGGATGGTGATGATGATGATTGATGATGGTCAAGGTAGATGATGATGATTATGGATGATGATGATGATGTTGATGGATGGTGATGATGATTGATGGTGATGATGATTGATGCTGGTCAAGGTATGTGGTGATGTTTAGTGATGTTCAAGTTATGGGGACATGATGATGATGTTTGATGGTGATGATGATTGATGCTGGTCAAGGTATGTGGTGATGTTTAGTGATGTTCAGATTATGGGGACATGGTGATGATTTTCAAAGGTATGGGGTATTGGGTAAATAATGTCAGTGGTAGATGGTCAAAATTATGGGTTATTGGGTTGGTCATGGTTAAAGGTATGTGTTGATGATGGTGAATGGTCCAGGGTAATGGTGGTGGTTGATGATGATGATGGTGATGGTGATGGTGATTGTATGGGATATGGGATTGGTGATGGTCACAGTATGTGTTATGGGATAATGGTTGAGGATGGTAAAAGTATGGGTTAAGGGTGCCCAGGAGGCATTGTGATCCCTGGAGGGAAGGATGGGGGGATCTTGTGGGACCAGGATGGGGGAGAGAGGCCCTCTATTTATAGAAAATCTTGCCCTCAGGGGCCAGGGCTTCCCCTGAGGGTCTCCCTGGTACAGTGAATACAGTTCATGAGGCATTTTGGCTGGTCAGAGGAGGAGGCTGTGCAGGATCTACATGCATTTACACCCTTGCATGCATTGCTGTGCTGCATTGATACAGGTCCCCCCTGCATAGATTACTTCTGTATAGTGGTGGTTGGTCATTTCTTTGGTCCTTCATGAAGTTCATTTCATATATTTCTTCTGTATAGAGCTGAAGGTTTGTTTCTGCATGCAGTGCCTTGCATATATTTCATCGTTATACTGCTGCAGGTTTGTTTGGTACTGCATGCAGAGTCTTGCATATATTAATTATGTATGGTTTTGCTGTATGTGGTATTTACTTGAAGGAATCCAGGGTATTTCCATGAACTTTCACTGGTCTGTGACACCTGATAGGGGTATGCGTAGGCCAGGGTTGATTTGAGCTGTATCTTCTAAACCATGAGAGATAGAGGGGTACTTTGGCTGAGTGACTAGGGGTTATTTTTGGTATAGAATCCATTTTTGAGGTCTTTCTGATAATTAGAGCTGTTATTATACTAGAAAAGTGAGTTTGATGGCTATAGGTTAGGTTTTGGAGCACAACATCCCCCCAAATTAATGCTGTCCGCAGCATTCCTGCCTATAGAAATCAGACTCCACATGATCTCCTCATTCTTCCCTTCTTCTATTGTTCAAAAATTAAATAATTATATGTAAAATAATAAGAAACCCAGAGGTGAAAGAAATCTTAGGCAATCCAGTTGGCCCTGTTGACTATTTTGAAGATTTATCGTCAAACCTTCTTCTCTTCATTCATTCTTGATTTATCCATGTAGCAATTCAAAGCATATTTGATCCCTTCCATTCCTCTAGTTTGTTGATTTGTAGTTTGGTTCTCCTTGGAAAAGACAGGTTCTGCATCCTTCTTCACACTTCCTTTCCCTTCTCCATATCCATCTATGATATGGTACCTCCTTGACAAGGACAAATACCCCTTTGACTCTTTTTTAAACTTGAAATTTCTTTTCAATCTTCACCAATTTTAAACCTTGATTCCCTGTTTGCACCTATTCCAAATTGATAGATTCTCTTTCTTTGGTATACCCATTATAAAATCTTCACTCTGAATTTTCTGGTTAAAGATAAATTATCCCTTGTTACTTGCTACCTTGACACATATTGAAATCTTGGATTGGGTCAAATTTTGGAAGTTCAAACCAATCTTGATTTCTTCAGCTCTTTCCTTCTTCCTTGTATTCCCTGTCCCTTATTTTGAATTTAAACATTAATAATCTCCTTGATTTATTTGTATATTTTATATCATATATATTTTTTGTGTGGGCAGTTTAAGGTTTAACCAAGGACCAAGATGATTTTTTTATTGATATTATTTATTTATTTTATTTTTATTATTTTTATTATTTTTATTATTTTTATTATTTTTATTATTTTTATTATTTTTATTATTTTTATTATTTTTATTATTTTTATTATTTTTATTATTTTTATTATTTTTATTATTTTTATTATTTTTATTATTTTTATTATTTTTATTATTTTTATTATTTTTATTATTTTTATTATTTTTATTATTTTTATTATTTTGATTATTTTTATTATTTTTATTATTTTTATTATTTTTATTATTTTTATTATTTTTATTATTTTTATTATTTTTATTATTTTTATTATTTTTATTATTTTTATTATTTTTATTATTTTTATTATTTTTATTATTTTTATTATTTTTATTATTTTTATTATTTTTATTATTTTTATTATTTTTATTATTTTTATTATTTTTATTATTTTTATTATTTTTATTATTTTTATTATTTTTATTATTTTTATTATTTTTATTATTTTTATTATTTTTATTATTTTTATTATTTTTATTATTTTTATTATTTTTATTATTTTTATTATTTTTATTATTTTTATTATTTTTATTATTTTTATTATTTTTATTATTTTTATTATTTTTATTATTTTTATTTTTTTTATTGTTTTTATTATTTTTATTATTTTTATTATTTTTATTATTTTTATTATTTTTATTATTTTTATTATTTTTATTATTTTTATTATTTTTATTATTTTTATTATTTTTATTATTTTTATTATTTTTATTATTTTTATTATTTTTATTATTTTTATTATTTTTATTATTTTTATTATTTTTATTATTTTTATTATTTTTATTATTTTTATTATTTTTATTATTTTTATTATTTTTATTATTTTTATTATTTTTATTATTTTTATTATTTTTATTATTTTTATTATTTTTATTATTTTTATTATTTTTATTATTTTTATTATTTTTATTATTTTTATTATTTTTATTATTTTTATTATTTTTATTATTTTTATTATTTTTATTATTTTTATTATTTTTATTATTTTTATTATTTTTATTATTTTTATTATTTTTATTATTTTTATTATTTTTATTATTTTTATTATTTTTATTATTTTTATTATTTTTATTATTTTTATTATTTTTATTATTTTTATTATTTTTATTATTTTTATTATTTTTATTATTTTTATTATTTTTATTATTTTTATTATTTTTATTATTTTTATTATTTTTATTATTTTTATTATTTTTATTATTTTTATTATTTTTATTATTTTTATTATTTTTATTATTTTTATTATTTTTATTATTTTTATTATTTTTATTATTTTTTATTTTTATTATTTTTATTATTTTTATTATTTTTATTATTTTTATTATTTTTATTATTTTTATTATTTTTATTATTTTTATTATTTTTATTATTTTTATTATTTTTATTATTTTTATTATTTTTATTATTTTTATTATTTTTATTATTTTTATTATTTTTATTATTTTTATTATTTTTATTATTTTTATTATTTTTATTATTTTTATTATTTTTATTATTTTTATTATTTTTATTATTTTTATTATTTTTATTATTTTTATTATTTTTATTATTTTTATTATTTTTATTATTTTTATTATTTTTATTATTTTTATTATTTTTATTATTTTTATTATTTTTATTATTTTTATTATTTTTATTATTTTTATTATTTTTATTATTTTTATTATTTTTATTATTTTTATTATTTTTATTATTTTTATTATTTTTATTATTTTTATTATTTTTATTATTTTTATTATTTTTATTATTTTTATTATTTTTATTATTTTTATTATTTTTATTATTTTTATTATTTTTATTATTTTTATTATTTTTATTATTTTTATTATTTTTATTATTTTTATTATTTTTATTATTTTTATTATTTTTATTATTTTTATTATTTTTATTATTTTTATTATTTTTATTATTTTTCTTATTTTTATTATTTTTATTATTTTTATTATTTTTATTATTTTTATTATTTTTATTATTTTTATTATTTTTATTATTTTTATTATTTTTATTATTTTTATTATTTTTATTATTTTTATTATTTTTTTTATTTTTATTATTTTTATTATTTTTATTATTTTTATTATTTTTATTATTTTTTTTATTTTTATTATTTTTATTATTTTTATTATTTTTATTATTTTTATTATTTTTATTATTTTTATTATTTTTATTATTTTTATTATTTTTATTATTTTTATTATTTTTATTATTTTTATTATTTTTATTATTTTTATTATTTTTTATTATTTTTTATTATTTTTATTATTTTTATTATTTTTATTATTTTTATTATTTTTATTATTTTTATTATTTTTATTATTTTTATTATTTTTATTATTTTTATTATTTTTATTATTTTTATTATTTTTATTATTTTTATTATTTTTATTATTTTTATTATTTTTATTATTTTTATTATTTTTATTATTTTTATTATTTTTATTATTTTTATTATTTTTATTATTTTTATTATTTTTGTTATTTTTATTATTTTTATTATTTTTCTTATTTTTATTATTTTTATTATTTTTATTATTTTTATTATTTTTATTATTTTTATTATTTTTATTATTTTTATTATTTTTATTATTTTTATTATTTTTATTATTTTTATTATTTTTATTATTTTTATTATTTTTATTATTTTTATTATTTTTATTATTTTTATTATTTTTATTATTTTTATTATTTTTATTATTTTTATTATTTTTATTATTTTTATTATTTTTATTATTTTTATTATTTTTATTATTTTTATTATTTTTATTATTTTTATTATTTTTATTATTTTTATTATTTTTATTATTTTTATTATTTTTATTATTTTTATTATTTTTATTATTTTTATTATTTTTATTATTTTTATTATTTTTATTATTTTTATTATTTTTATTATTTTTATTATTTTTATTATTTTTATTATTTTTATTATTTTTATTATTTTTATTATTTTTATTATTTTTATTATTTTTATTATTTTTATTATTTTTATTATTTTTATTATTTTTATTATTTTTATTATTTTTATTATTTTTATTATTTTTATTATTTTTATTATTTTTATTATTTTTATTATTTTTATTATTTTTATTATTTTTATTATTTTTATTATTTTTATTATTTTTATTATTTTTATTTTTTTATTATTTTTATTATTTTTATTATTTTTATTATTTTTATTATTTTTATTATTTTTATTATTTTTATTATTTTTATTATTTTTATTATTTATTATTATTATTATTATTATTATTATTATTATTATTATTATTATTATTATTATTATTATTATTATTATTATTATTATTATTATTATTATTATTATTATTATTATTATTATTATTATTATTATTATTATTATTATTATTATTATTATTATTATTATTATTATTATTATTATTATTATTATTATTATTATTATTATTATTATTATTATTATTATTATTATTATTATTATTATTATTATTATTATTATTATTATTATTATTATTATTATTATTATTATTATTATTATTATTATTATTATTATTATTATTATTATTATTATTATTATTATTATTATTATTATTATTATTATTATTATTATTATTATTATTATTATTATTATTATTATTATTATTATTATTATTATTATTATTATTATTATTATTATTATTATTATTATTATTATTATTATTATTATTATTATTATTATTATTATTATTATTATTATTATTATTATTATTATTATTATTATTATTATTATTATTATTATTATTATTATTATTATTATTATTATATATTTTATTCCTTTTGTTGTAATTGTCTTTGAGTGTAGGAAGTTTCAGGTCTTACCAAGGAACAAATGATGTTTTATTTTATTTTATTTTATTTCCCCCTTCTCTATGTCGAAGAGGAAGAAATGGTTGTGTTCTGCAGTTTAAGGTCTTACAGGGGACCGTAGAGGTGTTCGCTATTGGGCCGCCTTTGCGGCGGTGTGCGCTATCCGGTGGCGGGAGGGATTGATTTTGGTTTAAGGTGCAGAGTTGCGCTCCAGTTGCGCAGCAGTTTTTTTTCCAAAGGCGGGGCGTGTGATTGTCATCAAAAAAAGAGAGGCATTTGCGCGCAAGGTTGTCGTACCAGGATGGGGCGCGCAGTAGTCGTTCGGGACTCCATCTTGTTTGTCAATTGCCCCGGCTCCAAATTCCCAATCAATATCAATCTTTGCGGCAGCCACCCTCCTGACGTGATCGAATCAAATACAGCAATACAGCCAGTTTTCAATTATGTAATCGGTAAGCCACAAATTTCATGTTCCCCTTCTGTATGTTTTTTTCTTCTCTTTTCCAGGTTCAATTGCGCATAGTTGCTAACGCCCACTTGCGCAATCCAATAAAATGCAGGTTTGCATTTTCCTTTGCAACTTGGGTTGTTATGTGTGTTGCAACAGAGACAATGTATGGACGCAGCTAACTGTGAGATTTGTTTGGGTCCATTTTTTTTTTATTTATGTGGTTTTTTGCTGTAATTTATCAAATTTATTTTTTTCTTCCTATTCCTTCCGAATGATGCAGGACCTGCAGGTGTTTCAACTGTGCGGCAAATTGTGGGATTGACAGTTCAATAATTGATGGAATTAAGTAATCTGATTGACCAACCGCTTGCATCATTGAATTCTTGGCGCGTACAAGCAGGCCAATTGCGGTCAATCTTTTTAATTAATAATTAATTTTTCTTTTTCTTGGTCCTTCCAATCAGCGGAAAGGACAATTAAGTTGACTGGTTGACTCCTACAATTGGTAGAGGTGGGAGTGGCGCGCAAGGTTGTTTGGTTTTGTTCTGTTTATTTTTTCATCCTTTTTTTAATTTATCTAATTTACCTTATTCTTCTTCTTCCTTCCAAACAACGCGGCTTGGCGGGCTGGAAGCAATCAGGTTGCACAAATTGCAAGATTGGTTGGTTGATCTTTGGTTGAATTAATTAATCTGATCAACCAATTTCTTGCCACGTTGATTCCTTGGTGAGTGGGGATAGGCCGACCACAATTGATTTTTTTTTAATTAATAATTTTTTTCATTTCTTCTCAATCCTTCCAATCAGTGTGGAAAGACAGAGGTTGGGTTGCGGCCATCGGCGGTTTTCTCTGATCAGATTGGAGTAACCTTGACAATGGTCGCGTTTTATTCCGGTATGGCTTGTTTGTTCTTATTTTGTTCTTCTTTCCTTTTCTTTTCTTCCAATTTTTTCCTTTTCCTTCCTATTGATGCGGATAGTCCGGGGCTGGCTTGCGCAATCCAATCGTATGCAAGCTGATTAATATATGTATATATATATATATTTTCTTCTCCAATCGGACCATGGGCCAACTGATGGGCCAAACTATCACCTAAGCTTTCAATCTTGGTTTCCATTTTATCCTTATCTTGTCTAATTCCTGCATGCATTGACAACCCTGCATGCCGATCCTTCCATGCATCTTATTCTTCTCCCTTCCATGCTTTTTTTGTTTGGTTCCTTGCGTCAAAACGTGTGACTCAACTCGGGGACGTCACCGCCTGCATCTCCAAATTGGCCGCTTGGACCTGTATCCTACTCCGAGTTGGCTTTCAGATTTTTTTTCTCTGGGTTCCCTACTCTGGCTCAGCTTTGGGTTCCCTCCCTGGCAAAAGGCCAATTGTTGTCTATATAAGGAGGCCTTGCTCCCTAACTCTTCCTTCCTTCATCCGCCCCAAGTCCCTTGGCTTGTTTGTACGTCCTCCTTTTCTTGATCAGATTTTCCATTCCTGGAAGCAATTCTGAGCTCTGTTTTATTTTCCACTTAACTAGGACCTGCTTTCTGCAACGGCAGTTGCCGCCGTCATTCCTTATCATCTTTCCGCAAATTGCTTCATTTGCTTTCAAGTGAATTGAATTTGTGTGGCTTCCCCTTTTTGCGGCATAACCTTTACTTGGTGTGCCAAGTTCAGATGGGGCTTGTGAAAAAATGGAAAGTCTGATTTTTTTTGTTGGTTTATATAAATATATAAAAATAAGGGTAAACTGTTTTCTGATTACCCTTTTTTTTACATCTATTTTTCAGAAATAATGAAGTGCCCACCCATTCCCTCAGCACTTCAAATGAGACTGAAGGCCTACTACTGCATTGATCGTGTTATTTTTTGTTACACTTTGTGTTAAGATGGAAATAAAATCATGAGTCTCTTTTTTTATTATTTTTTTCTTACTATTTTTTTTATGAACTGGGGAATGAACTCAAACTAATTTTTTTGTTTTTTGTTTTTGCATTTTAGGTTTATGTTGTACCCTATTAGAAAATAAGCCCCTTCTTAATATTTTTTTTTTGCAATGAATACCCTTTTTTTGCCAAGACCACAATTTTTTTTGCCTTTAATGATTATGTTTTTTTATGAATTTGGAATGATGAATACTGTGAATTTTATTTTTCTTTTTATTTTGAATTTATTTTGTTTTTTTTTTGGAGAAAGACCAACACTGAATGATTTTTTTATTTTTTTATTTTAGGAGCACAGATAAGAGAGAAAGGTCTGCAGTTTAATGTCATGCTGGACATTAAAATAACTGTTGTTCATATTGTTCCAGGAGGTGGTGAGGTATCTCCCTGAAGTACTCCCAGTATCTTTGGATACTTTCCTACCTCCAGAAAATGAGTTGTTCAGTCCAATACTCTGCCCAGGGCTCCTGGTGATACAAACCTAACCTGAACTCTGGTGAGATATATCCATAATCTGAGTCCCAATCACCATTCTTGAGAAAAACAAGGGAGCCAATGCCTGTAAGTATGTCCATAAATTCTAAGTTGGTGATTCCCCAGCCAGGTAAGTTTTCCATTGGTGCTTGTTTTCTGGGTTTTCCTTTTGAGTGAACAATTCTGAGTAAACCCTTTGGAAAAAGTTCCCTGGTTGGTCATGTGCTGTCCATTCCTCCCAGGGGATTTCTGTGGTATCCTCTAGTTCTTCTGTTTGCTCCAGACTCCTTTCCCATTCCATTTCTTTGCATTGAGTTTGTGACTGGTCCAGTTCCATCTTGGTTTCACCTTCATGCTCTTTGAAGTCTTCCTTGATTTCTCCATCCTCCAGTTCTTCATCTGTTCCAATCAGGTCCTCCCATTGAACCTTCCTGAGGGTCATTCCAGCCCTTTTCAATCTTCTTGGTGGCTCCATTTCCCACCCTGCTTGACCTGGTTTACAAATTGGTACACATAACCTTTCCCCTCCAGGTAGTTCATAACTGAGGATTTCTCCCCTCTTTTGGGAAAATTCCAACCTGACCTTGTAGTCAGCCAAGAAGGGTCTCTCAAGGACCATATGAACACTCCCTCTTGCTACAAAGAAGTTGGCCAATATTGGTTCCCCTGGGTTGATAAATGGAATCCTTTCTGCTAGTCCAATCAGAGGTGTTGATTGTCCTCCAATTCAAGTGATATTCATCAACATTTATTTGGTTACCAGTCCTACTTGGTTGGCCAGGTGTTCAGGGATGACATTGAGTTCAGCTCCACTATCCACCAAAGCTCTTACCTTCCTGTTCTTGATCCAAATGTCTATGAATCCAAGAGGACAAGCATAGGTGAGGTTTTGCCTGAGTCCATAACACTCATCTTCATCCTCTGGATCCAAATGGTTTTGACAAGCTTTAACCTTCCTACTTTCTGGTACAGGTAATTTTGCTGTAGTCCCCTCCTCAGTGTTGGTACTCTAAAGTTGTTGGAAAATTTTTGGTGAGATGGCCAAAAGTTCCTCCATGGTGAGTGTGAAAGTTTGTTTGAGTATCTTATTTTTTAAATTGTTCCCAATTTTGAACTCATCCATATTTTTTGCTGTTTCCAGGTTGCTTAAGGTTCTCTCACCTTCAGGTTCCACATTTTCATTGATTTCCCTTGCCCTGCTGGTGAATTTTTCTTGGATGGGCTGGACTTCTTCTTCCTCTGAAGTTGAATCTTCCTGGTCATCCTCTATCCAGGATCCAGGATAACTTGGTTTCCTTTTTCTTGGGTCCTTGCCTTCCTTCTTTTTCTTTGAACCCTCTGGTTCATCCTCTGGTCCTCCATGGTTGTTTTTAGAGGGGTTAAGTCTAGGTGATCTCCTCATACAAAACCAAATCTTCTGTAGGTGTTCTGGAATGTTGAATTCTGGTGGGTGCCAGGATCCCCATTCTCCAACTTGAAGGACTGCAGTTACTGGAACTGTCTTTTCCTCTGGTTTTGGTTGGTTAGTGGTTTCTTCTTTTGGTTGATTTGAGGCATGAAACTTGTTTACCAATTCCTTCAATGTTTCAGGTGTGTTATTTGGGATAGGTTGTTGGTTTGGGTAGTAGTAGTTTGGGCCTAGCTTGATAACCTTCTTAGCTTTTATATCCTCACTAAGGTCTGTACAAGTATAGGAAGTTTGAGTTTCATCTCTGCAATAGTAACATTTTGGAGGCCATCTTGGAGCAAGGGTGGGGACTCCTGGTTCCCTATAGGGTGGTTGCCCTATTACCCTGTCAAAATGTGGTGGGGCTGGTTTTTGGTTGTTGAGAGCAGTGGTGAGTTTGTTGAATTTGTCCTTTAGTTGTTTGATTTCTTCTTTGTTGTCCACAGTTTGCTGAAATTTTACATCTTTCTTAACTTCTATCTTTTCCTTGATTGGTTCATTCCCTTCAGAAATATCCCACAGGGCCAGAGCTTTTTCCACATTTTCCTTTAATATTTCCAATTCCAGAGCCAAATAGCATCCATTAAGGGATTTCCTAATTTGCCTGGCTTGAACCAGTCCTCTATTGAATTCCCTCTTTATTTCCAATAATAAGGCCTTCCAAAGTATGTCACCCTTTTCCCAGTTGTTATTATCATACCCCATTCTAATGAAGTAGACAACCATTTCTTCATAGTTCCCAATAAACGTTCTGTATTCTTCTTTTGTGCTGATGCCTCCTTTTTCCTGGGTCTGTTTGAGTAGGTTTGGTATGGATTTTCCATTGAATCTTCTATGGGGAGTGGCCCTTCCTACTTCCTCTTCATTTCATTCTTGAGGAGCTCCCAGTCCCTGGTTTCATGCCCCTCCATGTTTTCCACAGAATCCCTGAGTTTGATGTCCTTGATGATAAAAGGTAACTGCAAGGCCGAGTCCCTCCCTCCAGAACCATGTAGTTCTGCAAATTTTTCAATCCTTTTAATAAAGAGTTCCACTTCAGTTCCATTGAACTCAATCTGGGCTTTGGAAGTATCTAAAACTACTCCATTCTGGACATCTTTGATCCTAGAGGTTGTTGGAGAGGGGAGGTCCATGGTAGTGTTCCTTTGGTGGTGATCCATAGGAATGAACTTAGAGTGCTGATGGTTTCTTTCTTCTTCAGTATGACCTGGGAATGTGGTAACCTCTGAAATATCTTCTGGTGGGTCTGATTCTGATAATATTCTGACTGGGCCTTGTCTGATTCCAGTCCTGGGGGTGGAGGTGAACCTAAATGATTGGGTAAATGGTGTTTCTGGTATTCCTTGCATGGTCCTTTCCTGGGTGTTTTCCATGAAGGTTTTGAACATTTGTTAAATATTATCCAGTGATTCTTGCATTGATTTCATTTGATTCCTTGTCTCCTGGAGTTCCTTGGACTGATCCATAATTTTTTTTGTTGCTCCTTGTACTTGTCCATGGTGATAACTTCTGTTGGTGGGTTCTTCTGAGGCCATGTTTTCTTGATCCAATAAGAGGGTTTCTTTTATTTTACTGACTAGAATCTTGATTCTTTCCCTAATAGTTTCTTCAAATACTTGGTCTTGAATGGTTCCTGTTTAATATTTCCTAATTGATGAGCTTGAGATTATTTTATCCAAAATGAAGATTATCAAGCCACTTTTGGGACACCAGATGTGGAGACTCCTTTGGGATTGGGTAAATTTTAGCAAATAGCTTGCTGGCAGTCACTTGAGGGGGAATTTAGTACTACAACTATTGATAAGATAGATAAATACTAAGGGTGATTTTGAATTGCCTGCCTCTCTAAGTAATATAGTAGTCTCACAACAATAAAAAAAAAGAGATTGGTGGCTGCTTTTCAGATAGAGTTGCTACTATAGTAGTCTCTATCAGACCTAGGGTCAATTTATTCAATCTTGATAAGGAAGAGTTGGTGGAACAGATATTTGAATGAGGCTATAGAATCTGAGTAAGGGAAGAATCTTTTATCCAGTATTAATCTTTTATGTATTTATCTTGTTTTATTGGTTACTGATTGATACTCCTTTGATGTTACAGGTGATGACTGAATAAGGTTCAAATGGTTGAGCTTATACTTGAGACTGATGGTGATGGAGGTGGATGATGATAGGTGATGATGATGGTTGATGATGGTCAAGGTAGGTGATGATGATGGATGATGATGATGTTGTATGGTGATGATGATGGTTGATGAGATCCAAGGTAGGTGATGATGATGATGGGTGATGGTGATGATGGATGATGATGATGATGAAGGGTGATGATGATGATTGATGGTGGTGCTGATGATTGATGATGGTCAAGGTAGGTGATGATGATGATGGATGATGATGATGATGATGGATGGTGATGATGATTGATGGTGATGATGATTGATGCTGGTAAAGTTATGTGGTGATGTTTAGTGATGTTCAAGTTATGGGGACATGGTGATGATGTTTCATGGTGATGATGATTGATGCTGGTCAAGGTATGCAGTGATGTTTAGTGATGTTCAAGTTATGGGGACATGGTGATGATGTTTGATGGTGATGATGATTGATGCTGGTCAAGGTATGTGGTGATGTTTAGTGATGTTCAAGTTATGGGGACATGGTGATGATGTTCAAAGGTATGGGGTATTGGGTAAATAGTGGTGGTGGTGGATTGTCAAAAGTATGGGTTATTGGGTTGGGTCATGGTTAAAAGTATGTGTTGATGATGGTGAATGGTCCAGGGTAATGGTGGTGGTTGATGATGATGATGGTGATGGTGATGGTGATTGTATGGGATATGGGATTGGTGATGGTCACAGTATGGCTTATGGGATAATGGTTGAGGATTGTCAAAGTATGGTTTAAGGGTGCCTAGGAGGCATGGTGATCCCTGGAGGGAAGGATGGGGGGATCTTGTGGGACCTGGATGGGGGAGAGAGGCCCTCTATTCATAGAAAATCCTGCCCTCAGGGGCCAGGGCTGCCCCTGAGGGTCTCCCTGGTACAGTGAATACAGTTCATGAGGCATTTTGGCTGGTCAGAGGAGGAGCTGTGAAGGATCTACATGCATGTACACCCTTGCATGCATTGCTGTTCTGCATTGATACAGGTCCCCCCTGCATAGATTACTTCTGTATAGTGGTGGTTGGTCATTTGTTTGGTCCTTCATGAAGTTCCTTGCATATATTTCTTCTGTATACAGCTGCAGGTTTGTTTCTGCATGCAGTGCCTTGCATATATTTCTTCTGCATACTGCTGCAGGTTTTTTTGGTACTGAATGCAGGGTCTTGCATATATTAATTATGTATGGTTTTTCTGTATTTGGTATGTACTTGAAGGAATCCAGGGTATGTCCATGAACTTTCACTGGTCTGTGACACCTGGTAGGGGTATGGGTAGGCCAGGGTTGATTTGAGCTGTATCTTCTCAAACATGAGAGATAGAGGGGTACTTTGGCTGAGTGACTAGGGGTTATTTTTGGTGTAGAATCCATTTTTGAGGTCTTTTTGATGATTATAGCTGTTCTTATATTAGAAAGGTAAGTCTGATGGCTATAGGTTAGTTTTTGGAGCACCACACCAGTGTGGAAACAAAATGGAGAAATTAGTTAAGGCTGTCCTTGATTTGGAAGTTATTGGTCACCAGCATCTGTAAGGAGTTGGGCACACCTTCAAAATGGGATAGATAGAGTAAATGAAAAGAGGATGAGTTACTTCCATTCCTTCCGAACTAGTGGTCTGATTTGATGCTCCTCATTGTTCCTCTACAAGTTGGAGTTGAGGACAAGGTATATGAACCTCCCCCTCAACCCTAACCTGGATATATCAACAACTAAGAACGTAACCTAAGTCCCACCCTCTACAGCCCTAGCCACCCATCCAGGTTTTTCCTTCTCATGAATCTGCCTCCCCTCCCCTGTTTTTATTGGCCCAATGTGCGCCTTTGATTTCCTCCCCATATAGCCCTGCGCAACTGTCCCACGCCTATTTCCCCCAAAATAGCTCCTCCCCAAAACCAACTGGATTTGCTTCATTCTTTGTTTGCATCCTTGGGACGGATCATGGATGTGGTGCATTCAATGCTGAGCCAGCTGCAGCTATTGCTGATCCAGCCGCAGCTATTGCTGATCCAGCCGCGCACCTGATGCTGATCCCAGCTTTCTCCAGAAGCTGAGTGCGCACCCGCAACGCAGTTCCAGATTGCAAGGCTATGAAATTCCTCCACACCAGGAAAATTCAATACTGCACTGGGAAAATGCCATGCCTTCCCAAATTTGGGTGAATATACTGGTAGAAAATATAAATTAAAAAATCATACATAAACAATAAAAACCTAAAAATTAAAAAAAAAAATACAAAAAAAATAATCTATATAATATAAACTACACAAAATGTAAATGAAGGGACACTTGGGCCATTTTTGATAGAAGGCCTGGCTGACCTTCAAAACAATGGAAAGAAATTTCAAGTGGTGTTTCCAATCCTTCAATTTGTTTGAAGCACTTTTTTGATAATTTTAGAGTTTCCCTGTGGTTTAAAAGACAAACCAGTTTTTGAAACTAAATGCTTGACCAATTTGAAATCCTCAGAGGATGCTAAAGCAGTTAAACATTTTGTGCCAAGTTATGCAATTTAATTAATAAAAATAGATTCTCAAAACAAATAATATTTAACACTTTCATCAAGTGATTCTCCATTCAATTGAAAAATGTAGAAAATTCTTAAATTTCAGGAAAGCACACAGAAAAAACATGGAAATTATGGTTTGAATTTTTTGGTTGTTTGTTATCTTGCCTCTCTTTTTGTTTTATTTGAATCTTTTTTCCTATTTGACTATTTGATTCAATTTTTATGGGTAGTGTTAAATTCACAACTTTTGAACAGGGTTTCCCTTGTGTTGATTGACACTTTTGGCCCATTTGGGGAAATTTAAGGGGTTAATCAGGAGTAACTAGGCACCCCCAGATGACATTTAAGTGCCTTCAACCAAAATTGGTGGTGTTTCATACATTATGGGACTATCAGGCCACAAAAAGAAATTTAAAACTGTCCTGCACATTCTGTGTATTGGCATAACAAATGCTTGTCACAAACTGTACACACACAACACTTTCCTGTTGGATAATTTTATTTTTCACCACCCAAAAGTGAGTACACTTTGGGGTTTTTGAAACAGTTTTATTGAAAAACAAATTGACTTGGGATGTGTTTGGATTATGGGAACAGTGGAGAGCCCAGGCCCCCCTGATTTCAAAATAGCTGTGTTAAAGGACTTAATTGATATCACCTTCAGCAAAGCTGTGGAAGAAGCTAGGTATTTTGGTAGGTATTTGGGAAATAAAACATTAGAATCCCCAATTGAATCCTCATCTAGGGTTCAAATTGAGGAACAAGATTTCTTACAACTTGACTTGACTGTTGGTGGTGGGTCTGTGCCATTAAATTGATTTGGAGTTATCAATACTAATTTTACTATGTAACTATGTAGCTATGTAACTATGAGGTTCCAGATGTCCTTGAACCTCCTCCTGTGAGAGCCTTTCCTACTAGGGAAGAAGCAGAATTCTTTTTCAAAAAATGGGCCTCCATGCATGGCTACACTCTGGAAGCATTTAATTCAAAGAGACAAAAATAACTAGACCTAGCATGCAACAGGCATTGAAGATACAAAGGGCCTTTGCTCAAAAAATGGAAAACGCAGGCTCACAAAAGGAATTTCAGTTGTCAATTCCTTATCCGTGCAATTTAGAAAGTAGCGGATTGCACATGGAGCCTCTCAATTAGAAATGAGCAACATAATCATCAACCATCTGAAAGCCCCTCAGTGCATCCTCAACTGAGGAGAATCTCTGGTTTTAAGGAAGGCATGAAAGATGGGCTGAATAAAATTCAACTCAAAAATACATTGAGCAATATTGGAGAATATGTTGACTATAGTCCTTCCAGTTAATTAATTTTGATTCTTGAATTTTGGATGGTTTGGATTGCTTTTTGATGAAGACTTTTTGATTGATGATTCCTATTTTATGGATGATTCCTTAGTTGGTTTCCTTATGAGTGATGGCTTTTCTTTTTGAAGTATTGACACTGATACAGTTCTGAAACCTTGTTAATTTTTTGAGAAGCTCAGTCCAATTTTTATGGGAAAACCTGAAGAAGTTAAAGTGCAGCTTTTAGAGTCCCTGCCCAAGCATGCAAGAAATTTTGTTGCTAGGCCAAGGCTCAAGCCAAAATTCTTACAGTCCAGCTGTGGTTGAAGCAAACTGAAAGACCCTTGTGTGAAAATTCAAGATTTGAGCTTGTTGAAAGTGAACTTGAGAGGGAAAGAAATATTAGAAGGGCACCAAAAAGACCAAAAATTTTACGTCTTTTATTTTGAGAAGTGTTATTTTTTAGGGTTTAACAAACTAATGGGGAAATGATTTTATAGTCCAAGTCAGGATCAAAATCTGAATTTCATATCTCAGAGGAAGAGACTGGAAGTGAATTAGGCTCTGTTCATTTGGAATCAGAATCCTTTTCTGAGGAAGAAGAATAAGTTGAGAAGTCAACCAGAAGCTCATCTTTGGTGAGTATTTATTTCATTAATTTGATGAAAATTTTAGCTAATTGAGTTTTTATCCTAGGAAAAAAAAGTTAAGTACCTCAATGAAATAACTGAGAGCTTACAGAAGCTGTTGGGTGAAGTTTGGGATCCTGTTGGTGATGGTAATTGCAGATTAAAAATCATTGCAAAATCACTTGGGTAGAATTAAAATGGATTGTTTAAATTGCAAAGGTAAATGATAGAAAATTAAGGGAAAATGAGGAATGCTATTCTAAGATACTTGGGGGTATCAATGAGGTTAAAAATATTTAAAAAAAGGTTTAAAGTTAAATACATCAATAAAAAGATTCCCTCTTCAAATTTGCTTGCAAGGTCAGATATGGGCCAAATAATAGTACGCACTTCTGGAAGGTCAATTTTTTTCATTTCCTTGGCTTTGTGTTTTACTTATACTCCTACAAAAATTGTTGTAAAAGAACCATCAGATTCCATCTTCATTTGCTTTGTTAACAGTAACCACTGGGTTCATCTATTACTTGAGGGAGATATGATTCCAATCCCACCCATTGTAGCAAAACCTTCTTCTTTGAATTCAAAGAAAGCTTCTGTTTGGGTTGATCATCTCAAAGATCAACTGCATTTTTATTTGAATTTATTAAAACCATATTGCTTCATCATGTGGGATTTCATTCTATCATTTGGTTTTGGTCTAAAATGTACTTCTGATGCTGATCTTGTAGTTCTATTAATATAAAGGTTTATCACATTTTGAACATAAGTATTTTGAGATTTTTGAGTATTTTTGAATGAGATTCTATTTTTAATTCAGTTCAACTTGTTTTGGGCTGATCCCATCAAAAGGATTATTTTTAATTCTTATGATGGGATCAACTTAAAACAAGTTGAAGTTGTTTTTTTTTGTTTGTACTTGAGGGCTATTCCATTGAGGTGGACTTGTATAAAGTCAACCTCAATGGAATAGCACTATTTTTTGGAGGTTTTGATTTAGTTTTGCGCTAGTCCAATGAAATAACTATAACTTGTGTTGGGCTGATCCCATCATAATAAGTATTTTGACTTCTTATGATGGGACCAGCTCAAAACAAGCTGAAATTTATTTTTAGTGTTTTTAATTTAGGGCTATTCCATTGAGGGGGAATTATATTCCTATTTTTTGGGGTTTGATTGTTTGAATTTATGAAATGATAACATGGAATGATATGGATTTAATTAATTATTTTTAATATAATTTAGTTTAATTTTTTTTGATTCAATTCAATTTATTTTTTCATCTAAAATAAAATTTGTGTATTTTATTCAAATGTTTCATTTAATTGTATTTCACTTCAGGGCTGTGTTGTATGTACATTGTTTCTTTTTATTTTTGTTTAAAAATTTTCATTTTTCCATATTTACATTTTTTTATTGGGCACAATTTTCTATCTTTTTAGAATTTTTAAATTTTTATTTATATTTATTCATAGGGCCATGAATGTGGACTCATTTCCCTGGAGTTGTTAAATTTTCACAGTTTTTTTTAATTTGTTTTTTCAATTTTATCAAATTTGTTTAAATATTTTTTGGTGTTTGTGTTTTGTTAAATTTTTTATTTTAGTTATTTTAATTTAATTTTATTATTATTTTTTTGCTCACAGCCCTGTAATTGTAAACAAGTCACGAACCATGGCATAAAACACATTTTTGGCTGTGAACTGGTTGTGTTGGGTTGCAAATTTAACATTTCCCAATTTGCATATTCCTTTTTTTCCTTTTCATTTCATCTAGTGTGCATGAATTTCTCACTCTTACTTCAGTTGAGATAATTTGATTGTAATTTGACTAGTTTACTCCTAAGCCTCCATGTTTTAAAACCAAAATCCCATTATTTTTTACCCCAGATTAATTTCCATGCTTGTATCTAAATAAAATTCGTTTCCGCAGTTCTTGGAATTTTAAGATCATATTTAATTTGGTTTTTCTCAAATAATACTTGTTTTTCATCTCTCATCTTGTTTTTTCTTCTGGTGATTCCTTTTTTTTGTAATTTAACACTGTTAATCTCAGAATCTAGATTTTGATGTCAGTGATTTAATCTCTCTCATTCATTATTTATATCCTTATTCAAATTTTATTCTTATCTTGCTTCCTTCTAAATTCTAGCCTCCCAATTTCTTTTAAAATTAATATCCTTCAGTTGAAAA